>NLAD01000699.1:600000-915380 GCA_002370245.1 Metschnikowia sp. 04-226.1
TATCTTTCGTGATTTGAATGTGGAGCTCCAAGATTTAAGCAATGTTGTGGAATCCACCAAAAACCATTTAATCAACGAACTTATGGTTTTTCAAGATACCTACGCCGACTGTTATTTTGTTTTAAAGAGGGAGAGGATGATTTACGAGACATTGAACAAGTTCGATGAAGATAGCACCAGAAGATGTCTAGTCGGGGAAGGCTGGATCCCCAAGGCTGAATTTGACAATATTCGGCGCTCTTTGAAATCCCTTGTGAGGTCTAAGATGCGAACTGATGGAGGTGCTATGCTAAGCGAGGACCAGTCCATCACTCTTTCTTCGGACACCCTCGCAGCTGGGGGGTATACTGAAAGTGCAACAGACACTACCGAAAACCCCTTCACGGAGAATGTCTTTACTACCGTTAGTGACGACGAAGATGATGTGGAATATGACTTTGTTGCTGTGATGAATGAACTTTCTACCAATAGAGTTCCTCCCACATACCACAAAACAAACAAATTCACCAGTGGATTCCAGTCCATTGTTGACACTTATGGAATAGCAACATACCAGGAGGTCAATCCGGGTCTAGCCACCATCATCACTTTCCCGTTCATGTTTGCTATTATGTTTGGTGATTTGGGCCACGGTTTCATCGTGTTGTTGGTGGCCATCTACTTCATCAAGAACGAGAAATACTACGATTCGATTCGTAACAAGGACGAGATTTTGGGAATGGCCTACAATGGTCGTTATATTGTTTTGTTGATGGGAGCTTTCTCCATGTACACTGGGTTGATGTACAACGATATATTCTCCAAGTCAATGACGCTTTTCCTGTCTGGATGGGAATGGAAATGGCCGGAGGGGTACGATTTTAAGAAGGAAGGTACTATTGCTTTGGTTGCCAGCAAAATCCCCAATAAAACTTACCCCTTTGGACTTGATTGGGTGTGGCACGGCTCCGAAAATGGCTTGTTGTTCACGAACTCTTATAAAATGAAGATGTCCATTTTGATGGGTTACTGCCACATGAACTACTCTTTGATGTTCAGCTTAGTCAACTTCAGATTCTTTAAGTCCACCGTGGATATTGTGGGCAATTTCATTCCAGGATTCCTATTCATGCAAAGTATCTTTGGGTATCTTGCACTTACCATTGTTTATAAGTGGTCCGTGGATTGGCTCGGAACGGGTCGTCAACCACCAGGTTTGCTTAACATGTTGATCAATATGTTCTTGGCTCCAGGAAGCATTGAGGATCCCTTATATCCTGGGCAGAAATATGTCCAGCTCTTACTCGTCTTGATTGCATTGTGCTGTGTTCCATGGTTGCTTATGTATAAGCCCATGGTTCTCCGAAGAGAAAACAATAAAGCCATGGCTTTGGGCTACAGTGATGTCAACTCACGTCACAACCATGCTCTTCACTTACAGGAAGAAGAGGAGGCTTTGGAGCGGCTTGTGGAAAGAGAATCGATTTCAAGTGAAATAGATGAAGTCGATATGCTCAGCGATACCTTCACTTTCCCCAACGACATTGAACCAATGAATAATACTGCAGGACATGGTGGCCATGAAGAAGGGTTCAATCTCATGGATGTGGTTATTCATCAAGTTATCCATACCATTGAATTCTGTCTCAATTGTGTGTCGCATACAGCTTCTTATTTGAGACTATGGGCCTTATCGTTGGCGCACGCACAGTTGTCGAGTGTTTTATGGAATATGACTCTTGCGAATGCTTTTGGTGCTACGGGGGCTTCCGGAGTAGCCATGACAGTTTGCTTGTTTGCAATGTGGTTCACCTTGACTGTGTGTATTTTGGTGATGATGGAGGGTACGTCTGCCATGTTGCACTCTTTGAGATTACATTGGGTGGAAGCCATGTCCAAGTTTTTCGAGGGAGAGGGCTATGCTTATGAGCCTTTCAGTTTCAAAAACATCGACTTCTAAAGCTTGAGTTTTAATCGTGCTTTAAACGTGTTTAGAACTCTTCTTTTAGAGCAGCGGCTACATATTCATGGTTATACAGTTAATGACGAGAGGAACTAATTATGAAGATGGCCAAACTATTTAAGAATGTCGCCGATGAATGATTAAGGTATTTTACCAAGGTGGTTTGAATATGTCCTTATATGGGTCTGGGAGTAGTATCAGACGAGAGATTCTGGGAATCCTGATGCTCCTCATCCCGTCCAATGTTCAAGGAGCCCATTTTCATTTCTAAGACGGAGATGGCCTGCAAGATATCCTCTATCATGTTTTCGAGTCTTTCGAGCCTTCTATTTATAGGCCCACGGATTTCTTGCATGCACTCCAGGATGTTAGGGCACGGTGTGTATTTGACAATGTCTCGGCCCAAAGTCGGCTTTAAGTCAAACAACAGCGCGCGTTGGATTGATGCAGGCGGAGGGTTCAGGTTGGCGAGCTCGGGCTCTTTGTTGATAATATGCTTGGGAAGCGCAGCAGGGCCAAGCTGGCGGTGGCTGGCAGCAACCCAATAGCTTCTTTCTTTACTAGTGATGATGGGCGGAATGAAGATCTCTTTCCGCACAAGGCAAAAATACTCATAGAACGCTCTGGATTCAAACAATGGATGCGTCGAAATAAACTCCTTCGGATGGTTCGCTTTTATATCCACCATGTCTTGGATAAGCGAGACTCTAAGCACATGCAACACCTTGAGTAGAGGGTTGCGCATAGACGTAGCAAATTTTGGATTGACAAAGGGGAAGATCTCCCTGACGATCTCTATAGGAGGCTCAATCTTGGCCCGGGCTAGGTGGTAAGAAGATGCGCTCTCGAAGCCCGCTTGCTGGCATAACAACTCCAAATCCCCATTTTTGATGGGCAAAGAAAGAGACCTCTGGAGGAACTTTCGGGCCCCCACACATCCCAAGGCAGGGTTATCGTTGTTTTTCGAGGCCACGATGCGGCTCAAGATACTGGGAGCAAAGTCACCCATATCCTTCAGCACTTTGGACCACGCCTTATACTGCTGGGAATAAGATAAGGCCCGGAACTTCTGGCCTCCATTCATTAATTTAGCCTTAAGGAAATGGGGATCATTAAGGATTTCCGTAGATAAGTCGAGCTTCCCCTCTTCGTCAGGCACATGGAACCTTGCGAATAGATAGAGAGCTAAGCTGAATTGTAAGCACAACTCAGTTTTAAAGTGGCGGGTGAAGCCATAGACTTTATTGCTAAATGGCTTGACGTTGACCGAGTCAAGCACTATGATTTGGTGGGTATAATTTTTGTAGTGTGCCTCGTGCACTGACAAGTTCTTCAACGAGAGGTCTCTTCTTTGACTTCCCTTCATTTGTAGCAGGTGGGCAAGCGACAAGTCCAAGCAAGTTCTAAGTAAAGAGTGCACCGTCAAGAAGTTTCCCAGTTTGCCAAGAAACATGGCCTGGATCAAGTTGAAGTATTGTTCGAGGTTGTAGGTAGCACCATGCGACTTGAACAGAGCATCGTCATCTGTTTCGGGCTCGGGTCTAGCGTCGGAAGTATAGTCATTTTTGGGTCCATAATCTGTTTTTCCATAATCTATTTTTCCATAATCTGTTTTTCCATAATCTATTTTTCCATAATCTGTTTTTCCATAATCTATTTTTCCATAATCTGTTTTTCCATAGTTTATTTCTCCATAATCTGTTTTGGGTCTATAGTCAGCAGTAACAGTTTGTTGCAGGTCGGTCTGCGCAGGTGGAGGAGTGGAAGTTCGGTGTATGAGCTGGGAAACATCAAACTGCTTGTAGGCTTCCTTCTCTCCCGGCATTGCAAAAACAAAAACCGGGTGCCTAAAAAAAGAAGTTTGATTCGTCTTGTAGATGCGTTGGCCTATGGCTAAAGACGACCCTCTGATTTGGTACCGAAGACGTGGGGATCAGGCCTCAGATTCTCGACGGTAGGGGAAGATGCGTCGTATAGTGGAATGGCTTCCAGAAACGGCCAGTGGTTGCAGCGAAGAGACAGGTGTTTTATATAAGACGGGCGAGATGAAGCGCAATTCCCAATCCGGTGTAACATCACACAGGAGGCCCGAGACGTTGCCATGGGCTCATATTGTCCTGTGGCCGAAAATATCACCTGTGTCGTTACGAACAATGACAATGTTAACATTCGAGACAGACGCACTGTCCTACAGTGTTTTGCTTGTTATAACCGATGCCAACGGCCGACTTTCTACACCTTGAGGTTGGAGATAGGAACATGACGAGATAATACTTGATGCCTTGAATTTGAATGGATGATGTAAATTGAATTTTTTTTTTTTTTTGGACGGTGTTTTTTACTGTGGTTATGATGTGGCCTTGAATCCTTTTTTTGGTAAGCTCTCATCCACATGATCAAGCTGCGGAGTCCATCTGCCGAGATCCTTTGCGATAAAGTTTAAATTGGGCCCAACAAAGAAAAAATGCAAACATTCGTTAATTGTTACTAAAAAAAATAAAAGTCTTCTAAACGTCTTAATTGGACATTCAGAACATACGAGAGAAGGTTTTCACGAAAAAGCTTAAAAAAATTTATCGGCCAGTTAAATGCACTGCCCTTAAGCTTTGTTACGAGAACAAAGGGTTTCGCGGTTTTACTTCGAGCCAACTCTTGCATGATTTCTGCATGGAGCTATTGTTCGCTTGTGAGGGTGCATTAGAGTGAAGATCGCTACGGTGGGCCGCCGGGCTGTGTGCAGGACATCCAAGAAAGGCTTGCAGCTGTGAATGCGCTAGAATACGACGGTGGGTTTATGTGTGTATAGGAGACGGTTTTAAAAAAGGGGGGGGATTTTTTTTAAAAAAAAGGCCATTATCATTTTATTCATTGCGTGTTTCTTCATAGTTTGTTGAGGATTAGTGCTCGGTTCATGACAATCTCTGTGAGGTCCACGCGTAGAGCCTGCGACAAAATATGCCCACTCTTGTCGTTCTTTAACCACGTGCGCATCATCTTCAATAATACCTCCAATGCAAGCGACGTCGAGATGTCTAGTTTCACCAGGAACGCATCGGTGTCGGTATCGCCCACCTGCTCTAGGTCCGGTACAATGAGTTGCGTCATTAGTTGCGCCAATGCAGTGAATGAGAGTAGCGACAATGGTCTGGCCTTGTCGAACTTCAAGTACTGCAACAACTGCAAAACCTCTTTCTCTTTTTGCTGTTGCAAACACTGAACCGCTAGCGAAACGGTGATGGCAATAAATCTCTCTTCGTTCATGAGCTCCATGGACGAAACAAGCGTCTTGTATTTCCGCATCACGTCGAAAGACGGTTTTTCCTCCACCTTTTCATCTTCCTCCACCTCTAAATCACTCATTTCGCCATCCGTCACGTCACGGTCTTCGAAAAGCTGCGACACCGTGATGAGCTTCTTGGTGATTCCTTCGCTGATCGTCTCTAGTACCTGCGGAGCCGTGCTAGGTTTGGCAATCATTTGGAGGCCGTAGAGGTAGTTGTTCATCAGGCTGTTTTCTCCGAGCAACTTCTCAAGTTTGGCCAAATCTATGGTGAATTGCCCCAACTTCTCCTCCCGGCGCTCCTGTGGCGTAGCCAAAACGTCCAAGTATACCAAGTTCAATTTGTGAATGATTGCCAACACTCTCCACCCAAAAACAACTGAGTAAAAGTTGTTCTTGTTCTTCAAGTAAACGTCAACATATGCCAGCGAATATTCAACAAGACGAACGTTGTGGTTGATCAACTTCTGGTCACTGACATTACGCAACCTTGAAATCGTATTATCGCAATGGAACAAGTTGAGCCCGTCCATCTCTTTGGTCAATTTGCTCAAGTTTTGGAGCCCTTCGTCTTTTTCATTGCAAGGCAAAGTGTGGAGGTTTTTCACCTTGAGTTTGGCTGCAACTGAAAACAGCTTGGAGATGACTGGAGCCTTCTTGGTAAGGAGAGAACTCACCAAAAGTAACAAGAAACAGTTTTCAAAGTTCTTCTCCTTGCCAATTAAAATCATGTGGCATCTGATTAAAGACCACACGCTGGCCCTTCTCTTACCCGAAATATGGTCAAGCACAAATTGTTTTTCCAAAGCAGAAAGTGGTTGGAGTTTCAAGTACTGCAACGAGAACTGAGATGTGCCTTTTTCAAAAAACCGAGACAAGATGGGTACCACGAAGTTGTAAATAGCTACTGCCATGCTGAGCACTCCCATCACCATCAAGAAATTCTTGGCCACTAACATGCTTTGAGCAGATGGAGAAATGGCCATTTTAGCGGGCAAAAAGGGGAGCGAGGCCATACCACGGAAATTGTCCTCCGACACAAAATTGGCACCCAAGAGAGTAGCAAAGCCTCCCATGAAGAGATTGCTATTGCTAATGCCACAGTTCTGAGAATGAGCCGAAGGTTCAGAGTATTGGTTGGCGTACTTCACATTGACAGGGGTATTGCCGTAGAAGCCCTGGCCTCTTTGAGCCGACAATCCAGAGCGTTGCAGAGACGACGACACACCTCCCATCACGTCTATCATTGGCATTTTGGAATCCATACTTCCAGTGGGTGATTGACTAATCATGTTTTGGAGCGCGGCGATCTTATGGTCTAGACTCTCATGCTTGCTCTCCAAGTGCTTGATGTATTCAGTAGCTTTTGTAAGCACAGAGGCTTTGTTCAACTTAGAAGCAGGAGTCAAGCCTTCCAAATCCGCAACCAGCATGTTCTGGCTGCTGGCCTTGATCCTGAGACTAGGCACCACGTCTCGAAGCTCCAAGATCTTTGTGTTGATGTTGGTTCTGTACTTCTTTTCAATGACATTGTGAGATAACTTGAGTTTCTTGGGAGCCTTGCAGACTTTTCGTTTGGACAAAACTCCTTTGGGTGTGAGTTTGGTTTCCTGGCTGCCCATGCCGTTATCCAATGAGAGACCATCTCCTTGTAAGAGATCATCGACTGGGCTCTTCGAGGCATTGACACTTGCAAGCAGAGACCCGCCTTGCAATGTGTTGCTTTGAGGAGTGGTCATCAAGGGGTTCGACACGGAGCCGGAGTTTAACATGTTCTGCGGCTGGTTATCATAAGTCAGACCCTTGGAAGACAGGTGAGGGGTCAATGGAGAATGGGTATTGATAGACCTGTGTTCAGATTTGACACCGCTATGGATGCTGGAGAACTCAGTCAAGAAAGTGGCGTCGTCAGTCATCATGGAAACATTGGAATTGGGACGGTCCTTGCCGTCTTGGGAGTTGTATGAAGGAGAAGAGTCGTTGGCTACAAATAAATAATTGCTCGACTCACCAGGAGTGGTTGCATCGGGAGAGCAATCCAAGTTCTCGTTGAACAGCATCAATTGGGAGTCCAAGAAGGTGGAGGCATATTCATCTCTGGATTGCAAGGAGGGAACGGAATCTTGAAGCACGCTCAAGAAGTCGAGGGTGTCGTTAAAGTCAAAACCCACAGGATCGGACATTGCGGTGAAACAAGGAGTCCGGGGGATCGGGGAAGAAAATCGAGTAGGAGGGTAACTTGTTAGCAAGCGTTGTACAGGCCAGTAAGGATGAGCGGGACGATCCAGGACGGGGAGATACAGTTGGAACAAGAGGCTGGGGGAAGAAATTAGCTCACTGTTTGAAAGGGAAAAAGTGACTAAGATCGCCGGGTAGTAAACAGAAATAGAAAGAAAGTTGTAGCACTAGACGGATTGTCTGCCGATCTTTAGGGTCATAATTGGTACTAGTTCATGTATATAACAAAAAGTGGTGTGATATTTTGAAGTGCGCGCAAGTGCGGCAAGCGAGTCAGATCTTTTAAAGTAGACAATGGGGCGTGCTGAGGTCAACCATGGAGCGAGGATAATTTAGGCCTAGTCATGAAAAAGTGACAAAATTATTTGCTTTGTTCTCTTACGCATGGCATGCTCGATGATCTATCATTCTTAAATTTACTGCATGACCACGTAGGAGGAGTCAGTGTGGGAGGGCGGGAATAGGAGGGCAAAGGAAAGAGGAAAGAGGAAAGAGGAAAGAGGGTAAAGGGAAGAGGGTAAAGGGAAGAGGGTAAAGGGGAGAGGGTAAAGGGCGAAGGGAGAATAGCATATAGGGAGAAAGACTATATACTTAAGGCTGTCAATTACTATTTTGGGGTGTGCTAGATTTGGTCGTTCTAGGCCCAGAAAAAAGATGGGCCCAGTGTCGCTTGCGTTCTGCATGTAAGCGCTCAGGAGAGAGCTTCCGGGCACTGGGACTAAAGTTTCCAGAGGAGTCCGAAATTAGCGAAGGCGCATGGGATGGGATGTAAGCAGTCCTCTTTGTGCCAGACACAATGAATGCGGCCGCGATGGAGGCGCACGACTGCGCGACATCTCAGAACACGTAGCTTTTGCTGAACGTGGGCAGGGGTATGTGCGTCTAATAATTTCCTGGGCCTTGTGTGCCGGCGAGAGTCACACGAACAATGGCCATTCCAAGAAGTCGGGGGCTGAGTCTATGGCTGGAACACATTTCTCGAGTCTCCAAAAGCACAATAGTACGCTTATTTGTTTTTTTTTCTCGAGGCCTCCGTCCATATCCCTTTCCAAAAACCGCCAATCCGAGACCCCTGTTTTTCGACAAGGCTTGGACCATCTTTCTCGCACGTCTCGAGTGTCTGGGTGTACCGCAGTCATGTGCATCAGCCTGTCACATTAGCCGCATGCACTCTTATCGATTTCTTTTAAAATTCGGTGGTCAATTTATAAACGTACCCACCTTTTACACCCGAAACGCCTCATTATTTTTTCAAGCGCTACCGATTCTTTGTCAGCAACCCAAACCTTGTTGCAATTACTTTCCTGTTTCGGTCTCGCAATTGAACCATCCGCTCTTCAGCCGTTGACGCTGTATTCGGGCGATTTTCTGGAGTAAAGCGTTGACGATGGGTTACACTCTTTTTTACAGCATGTTGCTTAAACGCAAGTACCCAATCTTGGCCGTCCTCGTATGTTTCTCCATGATCAACTATTTCCTCTACCATGGCCCCGTTATTTCCGATACCTCGGTCATTATCAATTCCGAGAAGCTACTGAGGCTATTTAACCACTTTCATGACCGGCACCAAGATCTTCAGAAATACACGACGCGCTCCCGTGCTTATGATGAGATCTTGGCCCAAGAAAACATGTACGACTTCTTGCGTCAGAATTCGCTTCAAGATAGATGCAATGCCTACTTCAGTGTCCTCTCGTTGAATGATCCCGAATGGTCAATTGATCCCAATGCAGACGTGCTGTATGTCAAAGAGTTCACTTTACAGTCCTACAAAGAAAGGATCAACAAACAAGACGACAAAATAATCGAGCAAGCGAAGAAAAAAGGTGAGACTCCTCCAGAAAAACATACTGATGAGCAGATCCTGAAGGACTTCGAGGCCCTGAGGCCCCGTGCTCTTGAAATGGAACGGACTTTGCACGATTACATGGCCCATATCAGGATCTTCGATAAATGTTACATGAAGAACGAGGCCAGTGATAAGACCTTTGTCAGGAAACAAAGAGATTTTTTGAATAAAGAAGTCAAGTATATTAGAAACGAAGAAACGGAAGCGGGTCAGGCCAAGATTATGTTTGGACAATTGGGTGTTGAAAGTGCAGAACAGAAGATCTTCCCGTTTCTCACTCACAAGTACCCTATTTTCAAGCGTTGGAATGGTGAAACCGTAATCTACCCAGGAAAAGACTATACTTTTGACAAAGAAGGCAAAAGCTTCTTGAGCGACTTCAAATCCCGCTTGAACGGAAGGGGCATTGTCATGACCTTATCCGACGAGTTTGTCCCCAAAGCTTGTCGGTTGATTAGAACCTTGAGAGCCCACGGAAACCAGTACCCCATCCAGGTGGTGTACCACTCCGGATTATCGGAAAATTCCCAATACAATCTTATCAAAGCCGGAAGAACTGATTTCCATGGCTACCCAAGACAAGATATCTGGTTTGTCAATGCGGCCAGATCAATTGAGACGCAATACCTCTCGAAATTCAGCGGATTCTCTAACAAAGTCTTAGCGAGTCTTTTCACTTCGTTCGAGGAGTACATTTTAATGGATGCTGATACCGTGCCTTTGAAGGATCCAGACTACTTCTTCAACCACAAGAAATACCGGGACACTGGAACTTTTTTTTTCCTAGACCGCATGTTCACTAATCACAGACCAGAAAGTGATAGAGTTCTCCTTAAGAAATTATTTCCATCCCTTGAAGACTCTATCTTCTTTAATATCCCACAAACCTCCAACATGACCATGGGCAACGAGTGCATGCGTGGCCTCTTGAATTATATGGAGAGTGGATTGGTTGTCATCAACAAAAAGAGACACTTCATGCAGCCGTTCATGATGTCCATTATGAATTTCTTCTGGCCCATCGTAAACTCATTCTACGGCGACAAGGAACTTTTCTGGATGTCGCTTGTGTTGGTCGGAGACGATGACTATGCATTCAACGGTAACCCGGCCGCTGCCATTGGAGAGTTGACTCCCGAAACCGAACGTCACATTGATGTGAATAAGTTGCAAAGCTTTCAGTCCAAGGAACTCTGTTCTAACCATCCTGCGCATATCGGCGACGATGACAACCAATTGTTATGGTTCAACTCAGGGTTCCAGTTCTGTGGAGAGACCGACGAGATGAATGCGGAAGAGGAATTCAAAATCGGAACTAGATATACCAATCTCAAAACCTTGGATGAGTTCAAGACGTTCTTTGCTGCTCCATTGAAGATCAGACATGCCGTCATTCCTCCTCGAATCATTCCGTATGAGAATTTAAAAGACAATGTTGAAAACGAGCCCAAGATGCCTTGGATCACCAGGAGATACTGCAATTATTACTGTTGGTGTGCTTATTCCCTGATTGGAGGTTACTACAAGGAAGCAGGGTTCACGAAGTCGAACCAACGAGATGGCCAAGTCATTGAGTTTTCGCAGGAGGAGACCGACCACTTCGATTTTTTTGCGAACATCTGGAACGAGCCTTTGAGTAATTAGCATAAGCGTTGAACTGGCTGCGGCTGTTGAACGGAACATAAGTAGAAGTGATGATATTACTGCTTCTTGTAGAACAGCACCTGTGCACATACACTCTGAGGAAGACACAACACCGGGTCGACTTTCTTCATAGTGTACTTTTCAGGAAACATCAATGCCAAACCTGCAATGGCAAAACACGTGTGGTAGACATCCGTTTGGTTATCGGGCCGGTCAGCAAACCCTCCGGCCTCTGGGTCCTGGCACAGTAAGATGAAGGACTCCAAAGCATCATAACTGATCCAATCAGCCTTGCCAAGCACCGAAAGACTCAGAAGCACCCACCAACTGTAACACACATCCGGCAACTTCTCCGGGCGACCATTGAAACCCCCCGAGCCAATCACCTGTCTCTCACTTAGCCAGGATGCAGTCTGAGCATCCACCGACTCTATGCTATCACATAAATCCAAGGCCCCAACACACGTGTACACCTGAGCCGCATGGGACTCGGCGCCCGGGAACATGCCAAAACCACCGTCGAAGTTTTTGCAGCTGAGAATGAAGGATTCGGCGCCCATTGCAATTTCAGGCGTCATCCGGCCCAAAACCGTCAAGATAAAGAGGCACACGAAAACGAAGCGAGTATCGATCTCACCGAATTCATCCCCTGCAAATGAGCCGTCACTTTGGCGTAGCCCATTGACGAAATCCACAATCTGGTCACGTTTGGCCTGGTCCAACAGGTCCATATTTTCGTAAATAAGTAGGATCTGGAGAGCAGAGAGGGTGGTCAAGACATGGGCATCATGGCCAGGAAACGCAGCAAAGGCGCCTTTTTCTTCATCGAAGCACGAAAGAACATACAGAGTCACGTCATCCTTGGGAAGCGTGGATAAGGAGCCCACAGTATCCAAGGCCATAACGGCCCAGTACAAGCCGCTCATGCGAAGGTGTTCCAGTAGCCAATACTCGTACGACTGCTGGGCGAGTTTGGAGTCCAATTTCTTGATGAAGTCCACATGTAGGTCTCTGAGGAACCCAGTCATATGGAGAGGGATTGAGGTGTGGGTTAAGTAGGACTGCGCATTTACAATGTCGTGTGCAAAATCTATCTAGAGACAAGAACATGCCAAACATCAGTACCTCCAGGCATAAATTAAAGGATTTAATTTATTTTCATTAATACTTAAAGATTTTACCTTGGAAAAGAATTTAATATGTTTTGCTACTTTAATCCTAAAGAATTCAATATGTTTTGCTACTTCAATCCTAAAGAATGTCATGTATTCTTAATGAATTTTCTGCAGGTTAACCAGAAACGTTAACCCAACTTTCATCTGAATTTCAATAATTGGATCTTAAGTTTATTACTATGGACTATGGTGTATCATGTGTACAGTTAAAGTGTACAGTTACAGTGTAGAGTGAGTATAAAATATAGTGTAAAATAATGTGTGTAAAATAATGTGTGTAAAATAATGTGTGTAAAATAATGAGTGTGAAACATAATAAGTCCAGTGAGTGAGTGAGTGTAGAATAGTGAGTGTAGAATAGTGAGTGTAGACTGTGTAGAGTGTGTAGAGTGTGTAGAGTGTAAGGAGCGAATGATAGTAAGTATTAATGAGGGTAGCCATTCTTTTGGGTTGCACAGTGAGAGTAGTTCATAGGAAGAGGTTAGTGGATCAGTGTTCTATTAATGTGTGGTGAAGAGTAGAGTGAAGAGTAGAATGAAGAGTAGAATGAAGAGTAGAGTGAAGAGTAAAAGAGTGTAGTGTTTGGTGGAAAAGTCATCAACTTGTCTGATGTGATTAAGCACCCATGAATGTAAAGATGAAAGAGGTAATTTCGGAAGATGGCCAATCATTGACCAAAAGAACATTACCATATTATAATAGAGTAGTGGAGTACTGGAGTAGTGGAGTACTGGAGTACTGGAGTACTGGAGTACTGGAGTACTGAAGTAGTTAAGTAGTGGAGTACTGAAGTAGTTAAGTAGTAGAGTACTGGGGTACTGAAGTAGTAGAGTACTGAAGTAGTAGAGTACTGAAGTAGTAGAGTACTGAAGTAGTAGAGTAGTAAGTCCCTGTTTAGTATGTATTCCAATCTATTCTAGTACCTTAAGTACCTGATGTTGAAACACTTTTAGATTCCTAGTAGAGTATATTCAGTGCAATACTTAGTAATAGTCTCAACAACTATAGGACCTTTACAAGAGTAGGTATTGAAAGAATCTATCAGTCTAGAGAGTTGTCCAAAGTAGTGCCTACCAATAAGAGCTAAGCCTACTGAATGTTCTGATAATACATTAGGATGGGCTGAATAAATTGATGGGCTGAATAAATTGATGGGCTGAAAAAAATGATGGGCTGAAAAAAATGATGGGCTGAAAAAAATGATGGGGTGAATACGAGATATGAAACACATCTAGGTCAAGTTCAAGAAGTACAGATGAACCAATGGCTCTGACAGAAAGAGAGAGGAGAGAAGAGAAGGTCAAGTGGTTAAGAGATGAACGAAGATAAGGAAGACAAGAGGAAAAAGATCAAGAATACAGATGAGGATCAGGATATTTCAGGAGATCAAGAAGGAGAATTAGGAGATCAAGAAGGACTGATCAAGAAGGAGGATTCCGAGGATGAACAAGTTTAGACGGTCAAGTTCTGAAGATCTGAAGATCTGAAGATCATGAAACGTGGAATATTAGCTTGACAGAACCATGTGGAATGGACTAGGCACTATAGTGTGTATACTATGGTGTAGTCATATTTATAATACTGACATGACACTAACAAGATTATAACCAGGATTGTAATATATAGCTTCTACACCTATTCTAATAGTATACTCCACTTGATTGACTACTGGAGTAATTCTGGAGCTCTTGGAGAATAGACAATTACCTATATACTACGAGTACATTATACAGTTAGGTAGTGGACTAGGATTAGACTAGTCATAGGCAGGTAGATTGATATACTAAATAGAAATCTCCAAGATACTTATACTATGAACCTAGACTACTCAGATTATACCTAGACTACTCAGATTATACATAGACTAGACTATAAACCTACTAATACATGAGTACTGCCAGAGTATAGTTTTAGGATCAAAAATGCCACTAAACACTCCCTTGAAAATCTCTCCATTGTTCCTATCCTGGATCCTTGACTATACAAAACAGCAGTATATTGCTGTACAATCAGGCCACGGTGAAACACCTGCTTAGATTAGTGATAGAATAATCGACAGCCATTTACGTAGTGTAAAAGTATAATATATTAGTCCAATAGAGTGGTGAGCCAGTCTCTCTATTAAAGCAGTCATGTCTGCATTGAATGGCTGCAAATGTAAGACTCCATGCATCAACTGCTCGGCCATATGCGTGATAAACCCGTCTCGTGGGTACAATTCCACGGGCAACGACGCCATGAGTGTGGTTGTATGGCCTATTGTGACGTAATAACCAGTTTGCTGTCTAGTTAGCATGACGTGACATTGTGTCATTCTTATAAGTACAATGGGCATTCATGGAGAAGCAGGCTTGCGTGACAATGCTTGATTCACCAGTTGATCATTCATTGGACACGTACATCTGTATGAGTGGGTTGTCCATACTGCGTTGTTCTAACAATCGGCGGGGAATTGCGAGTCCGCATAAAGTTGCCTCAGATCATCAATGGACCAATATGACGTCATGGGCTATGAAGTCTATTTTCTTTTTGCCTGTTTCGGAGTTATTCGACTTTTGAACTCCTTTCGGTTTTTTGGTTTTTTGAGTTTTTTGGAAATTTCGGGCTTCTGCACTTTGGTCTTGTCATGGACACTCAATTAGGTAACTCGTTCATGTCCTATACATTAAAATCAGGCTCAAGACGAGAATTGACAAGATAGACAAAATGAAGAGTTTCCAAATGCCAACGATGGGGATATTATGCTATGATTAGAAATGCAACTTCTTATAAGTGTACTTTTTGTTGCAGGGCCGGTACTCTGCGTAGTTCAAGCTGCGGGAGTTCTGGTTGCCAATGAGGTTGCCCACGTTGCTAACCTTGCAGCCATTATAAGTGACCTCGAAGCTTTCGAATCGGGAGTCAAAAAATGCTATGGTGGTGGGAAGCGGCTCGATGCGCATCACGCTCTGGTAGTTTGGGTTGATCACCCGCAAGTCCTTGGAGAACGGCTGCAAGTTGCCCTGGTCCAAGATGCTCTTGACCAATTTCCTCGACTGCTTGACCTTGGACAGTAGATGTACTCCGTCGCCCACGAGGTTGGCTACTTCTTGGTCCTGGCCCTTTTGCTCGAGCTCCAATTGAATCTTTTCTAGGTCGAGGTCCGACTGGAACACAAGGTCGTTTCGTTTCAACTTGTTCATCATGTCGTCTCGGAATAGCACTATTTCCTGTGACACGTAGTTGATGCGCATAGGGTTCCATCCAAGAATGAGGCTGCCTTTGGGGAAGAGCCGGTCCAACCTTGTAACAAACACCTTGGGGATGGGGGTCTGGGGCAACACCGAGGAACTAGGTTTGCCGAGCGATTGCGTCGATTGCCATGGATCGTTGCACCCCGGGATCAAAAGCAATTTGCAATTGTTGAGCACCAACGGGCACTTGGAGAGGATCTCGGCCAAGTTATCGAAATTGCTCTTGTACTCTTCGGAATTGGACACCAGCGTGTTTCGGCCCTTGGCAGACGTGAGTGGCTGCGATGTGAACGAGCCCACCATCACAATCACAATATGGATATCGAAACTGCCTGAGTCCTGTTCTTCCTGAATTTCGTCCTCTAGCTTGGTGAAGAACTTGCGTAAACCCAGCATGATCTTCGGGTCGTCGAGGTAGACATTGGCACCAAGCATAACAACACGGTGTCCCTCCAACGTCTTTTCCAACGCCGTCAACTTCTTCTGCAACCGGCGGTCGATCTTGACCAAAGCTTTGCTCGCAGCCTTGGTGTCCACGTGCATTCCCATAAAGTCCAAGTGACCATAGGCATCTAGCGCAACGTCTCTTCGTTCGGCAGAAGGCTGTGCTATATTCGACACGTAGAAACACCCACTGATCAAATTGGCATCGTTTCCCATTGACCCGCCCGATGCAGAGTAAATCCCCTCCACTATCACGAACATGCCTGTGCAGTAGAACAGGCCGTCCATTTTATTGGCCTTGGACACGTTTAGCTCGATGTAATCGGAACTGTCCTCTAAAGTAAGGTTGCCATTGGCATTCCGAGATAAGAGGCCAAATAACGAAAATTTGCTTCCGTCTCTGCCCAAGACGTTTTTGATGAGAGTGATTTCAAAGCCAGCCTTGCGTTCGTTCAAAGTATTGTTGATGGCCGCCATGCTGGAAAAGGACATTTTCTGGAAATGCTCGTCTCGGCTCAAGCGATCCATCATAAGGTTATATCGCTGGTTGAAGTACTCGATGGCACTTTGAAGAGACAGACTCAACTTCTTACCAGCCACATCTCTCTGGGAAAACTGTTTTCGGATCTTATCAAAAACAAATGCAGGCTGAGTATCAGGAGTAACAAACCTCACAAAGTGGCGCCAGTTCATGACCTCTTGTACCTCGTCCGTGGGATTATCAGCTATGGTATCCAGTCTAGACGCTCTGGACGGCTGGTCAGACTTGTCGATCCTGGAGTCCTTGGACAACTCGTTAATCACCTGGGTGAGTCCAGCACCATCAATAAATAAGCCCCTATCCTGGTGCTTCCAGGTCTTGGCCACGTCCTCCAAGAACCTCTGGCCCTTTGGGCCTCTCCACTCCGTACCGAACCTGGAACTAAAGGCTTCGGTGAGCACCACCAACGCATCGGATTGGATATTGAGCCCGTGTTTTTTCGAAAGGATTCTATAAGCAATAGGCCGGAGATTGGACGGCTGAATGCGGACGGGTAGTAGCGTTGGCGCCATGGTGGAGAAGTAAGCGGTGGTACGCGTGCACGCGTATATGCGCGTTGTATTTTCACCCATAGCTCACTAGCTCACTAGCTCATGCTCACTAGCTCATGCTCACTAATTCACAATACTTGTCGCACCCTCTGATCTATGCCCACAGTCTTCCAGTTCTATTCATACACTTGGATTTTTTTGGATATGGATGGGAAACTCCCTAATAATATATTATTTTATGTTAATGATTTTAGATACTTCTATAATTTTATATATATATATATACCATATATAATTATATATACCATATACCATATACCATACCATATAATATACCATACCATACCATATACCATATAATATTAAAACTACCAAATAATTAAAGGATATAAATTATTAGATTTTCCTTATTAAATTAAGATTAATAGATTTCTGGATTACTTTAAATAATGATCATTGGTGAATCCTGTATGTAATGGGTGAAGATTAAATCAGAGCGAATTACTTAAATAAACAAGTTGAGTGAGAAATGCGGTGCGCAGTGTCACCATTAAATGCCAATTGAAAGAAATGGAAATGTGGAAATGTGGAAATGTGAAAATGTGGAAATGTGAAAATGTGAAAATGTGAAATTATGAAAATGTGAAATTATAAAAAAATTGGAAATGTGAAAATGTTGCAAAAATGAAAATGTGAAAATGTTGCAAAAATGAAAATGTGAAAATGTTGCAAAAATGAAAATATTTGAAGCAGAGGCATAGATTGGTTTCTAATAGGGTAAGTTGATGTGTAGCTTTGAATCACGAAACACGAAACGTGTTACCGTAAAGAAATTTTAACGAGTACTTGACCTAAATGAACCGTAGTAAATTTTCCTAGCATTTTATTTATACAATTATCTCTTTATATGGAAATGTCCATCCTTTCTTCAGTAGCATTCAGTAGCATTCAGTAGCATTCAGTAGTAGTGGTGTAGTGTGTAGTGGTGTAGTGGTGTAGTACAGTATAGTGTGTAGTAGTGTAGTATAAACACTTTCGCACAGTGGAACGGTTATGTCATTAGTGACCAATACGCAATGCGCGTTAGACTTCAGTAGTCACCTCAGTTGCTTGTATTCTTGGCTCTAGATTATGAAACAAAATACAACTCAATAGATTTTTGGTATGTTACAAGGTAGACACGTTTGGATGATATGGACTGTTTGGATCTTTCCATGATACTCAATGACAGTAATGGACTGTACTAAATCTTACGATCTAATGGAGCGTACAATCTTCCATTTCTTTAATCTACTATATTTCTGTTATATTTCTTTATTCTATTATATTTCTATTATGTTTCTTTCTTCTATTATATTTCTTTTATGTTTCTTTCTTCTATTATCTTTCTGTTATTATCTATTATCTCTAATTTGAAAGATGCTTTCGTATAATACATTAGTAGGCTGGGTCTGTCGACTGCAAAAGCACTCGCACCTCCGAGATCTTCTGCAACATTTGCTCGAGACGGACGAGAAGGCCCATGTTTCGCTTGCACTGCACAAGAAGGCGGGTCCGGGCCTCCAAATCAGAGGCCATTTTGTTGGCTTTTTTGACCGTCATGTCCAACCACTTGTGGCCTTGAATGCGCAGGTCCAAGTGCCGCATGCGAGCCTTGCCCTGCCGCACCTTCCCTTTGGTCAAGGCAACCACCTCCAAGAAATAGCTCTCCATGCCATCGAGACTTTGCTTCTGGTAGAGTTGGCGCAAATGCCGCGGGTCCTTGTCTTTGATGGTTCTGCAGCTGTCGAAATACTTTTCGTAATCGTCCAATTGGCTGGCCATCTGGTGCGGTTCCGCCTTGGCATCTAATGCCTTCAAGAGCTGCTCCACTCTTATGGAGAGTGTCCTGCTGCCCAACATATGTAGCCGCCCGTTTTCTTCCACAGTGTTTGGCGACTTCTGCAATGCCTCGTAAAATTGTATGACTGCCATTTCATTTACCTGTGCCTCTTTCTGAAGAAAGCTCTCTGTATGGAGGGAAGTCTTCTCTTTCTGTCCTTGACCTCCATTTCTTTCATTCCCTCCCTTTTCGCCCGTTTTATCCCTTCCCATTTCGCCTGTTTCTTCCCTTTCATTTTGTGCTCCATTCAAAATAGACCGTATTAGTTCATTGTCCTGTGTATGTGCTTCGCTCGTGGTTCGACTCAACTGCTCCAACTTCTCCTTCATCTTTTGCATCTCCTTCTCCTTCTCCTCAATGAGGCAGTTCAAATTGCGGATCTTTGTGGAGGCCTCGATCTGGTTCATGTACATGGCCTCCTTCTGCTCCATCAACTCCGCCGTACTCTGTGCTCGAAGCACCCTGCTATGCTCTTCTGCTTCGCTCTTCATGGCCTCCATGCGCTCCTCGATGGAGAAGATCCGCGCCTCAAAATCCGTTTTGAGAAGGTACAATTTGCGCTCATAGTCGGCTTCGGCCTCCCTCTGTTTCGCTAGCTCGGCCTCGAGCTTCTGTTGCATCGCGTCCTTTAGTCTTTCGAGCTTGGCCTCCTGCTCCCGAGCCCGGCGCTGCTCTATTGTGTGTGTGACTTCATCAATATCCAATTGTCTTTTGGAGTCTCGGAGCTCGAAAATCTTATTGTAGTCCACGGTTTCGGGAGCCACCGACGGCGTGGGCACTGCACGGAAGAGTTCCTGCAGAGGCTTTGCCAATGACGAGATGGACTTCTCGAGCGGTTTGTAGCCAGAAGAGTCTAGAGCCTCGAGGCTGAAGTTGTTGATGAACGTCTTGACCCGGCCCAAGAGACCTTTGGGCTTTTGACTATTTGGCTTGGACACCCTGGAGGTTCCACTCTGCGGTTTTAGAGAGTCAAAAAGTTCAGTCTTAAATCGTCCACCGCCTTGTCCATAATCGCCATAATCACCTCGTCCATCATTGCGTTGGTTCGTCCGTTCGGGTTCTAAATCATTCTTTGGCCCATAGTTGAAAGGACCCTTCTGGTGGTAATTGTAATTCAAATCATAGTCGTTTTTCAGCCCATAACTAGTGTCTCGCCGTCGCTGGTAGGTATCGTACTTTGCACTAAGTGATTGTCGGGGGCGTTCACCAAGTGACTGAGGGTATGTCAGCTTAAGGCTGTGCAAGGTGGGAATGGGTTCTGCCGATGGATCTCGAGGCCAGGCTCGCAGGTACGGCATGGGATTGGCATATGCTTCTCTTCGGCTCTGGGCATACTTCTCAGCCAAGCTTCTTTTGGGCGCCATGATGCGCCAGCGGAGGATGCGGTGGAGGAAGCGGTGGAGGAAGTGGTGTATACTACAAGAGGATATTTTCGTTGTTTGTTTGTAATTCGAGCAGTCGCGTACTTCGCGTTTACCCCAGATGCAACCCATTCGCAGCCACGCTCAGCTGCCAATGTCGATCTCTCCCACAAGCTCAGTCTTACGGCTGGAGCTGGACACGTACACTTTATAAGTGCCGGTTTGGATGACCCATTGTTGGCTTTTTGTATCCCAGATACTCAAGTCTCGGTGCAAGAGCTTGAACTTGATGCCGATCGACTGCTTGGCATCCAAGAACACCTTCTCGAACCCACGCAACACCTTGGGAGGTGATGGTACTAAAGTGTTGGGAAACTCAATGTACAACTGTGACACGTAGCCTCCGTGTGATGCTCCGTCGTTAGAGATTTGAACGGCAATCTCGTATATTTCCTCCCATAAGGCAGGATTGCCTCCTACTCCTCCGCCTGCCAATGGAGGTGAATTTCTGTGGTTGGGCCGGTAGCCGGTGGGGTACTCAAAGCTTTCGTCGTCATCTAGAAGCCGTACCTTTTCGTCATACAAATAGGGGTAGATGAATCCAGGTACCGTGTCGAACTCTTCATATGGGAATAGTGCTTCCTCTGGGTCACAGATATCATCTTCAACCGATGGGTTGACGGACAGATAATCGGGCGGGGTAAAAAGGTACTCTGTTGGCGAGTTTAACTCCTTGATGCGAAGATTGTGCACCAGGAACTTCGTGTACGACAACCCGAAGCCAAACGGATACCGTGGCTTGATGGCGTGCTTGTCGAAGAACCTATAATCAAGGTAAATTCCCCGGTCGAAGATATCCTGCGGCTCGTCTCCGTCCAGAAGAGTATCGATGATGGACACGTAGTGCTGAGGTTTCTTGGAGATGGTGAAGGGAAGTCTGCCTGAAGGGTTTTCCTCGCCAAAGAGCACCTCTGCTATGGCTTCTCCACTGAACTGTCCTGCAGGTGCAGTGTATACAACTCCCACCACATTCTCGTGCTCTATCCATCTCTCCATGTCAATGGGTCCAACCGAAGACACCACCACCACGGTCTTCTTGCATCGGTTGGCCACACTCAACACAAGCTCGTCTCCATTATTCCATAAACTGACATTCTTTCGGTCTCCATAATTTCCATCCACCTCAATGTATCCTTCACCCGAATGCGCAGTGACCATCACTACTGCCATGTCTGCATAGTCCGCCTGCTCCTCTATATGCGCAAGATCCCAGTTGTTGGTGTTGGTATCAAGAATGATTCTCCGCTCCTCGGCCCGTTCTTGGATTGCCTGATATGGTGTGCTCACAATGGGATTGTTGATTGCTGCTGATCCCCACCCGGAAACTATCATTCCCTGTGTACATCTTTGGTCCTTGCAATTGAACCCTCTGCTGTCAGCATTCTGTGCTGCTCCAACCAAGAGTAATCTGCGTACTCCATTATCCCTCTCGATGGGGAGGTGGTGCCCGGCATTCTTCAATAAGACAATGGCTTCCTTAGCAATCTCGTGTGCAATGTTGTCGGAGAACTTGGACCTGGCGTCTATGTGCCAGTTCTGCTGGGAAATTGCTCCATAGTGCTGGTATGGATATTGCTGGCCATAGGTATGGAAGGTCCAAGAGCTGAAGTTGGGCACACTATCCTCGGATGGTAGTCTTAGGTATTTGGAAGCAAAAAACGGCACAAGGATCCGTGTCACCATATCATCGAGTCGTTCCTGTGGAATGGTGTCGTTAAAAATGGCTCTAGTCAATGAAGGGCCCCAGAAGGACCTACCACTGAGCCACTCATCAAACACCT
This sequence comes from Metschnikowia sp. 04-226.1, assembly GCA_002370245.1. Classification (NCBI taxonomy): domain Eukaryota; kingdom Fungi; phylum Ascomycota; class Pichiomycetes; order Serinales; family Metschnikowiaceae; genus Metschnikowia; species Metschnikowia sp. 04-226.1. Next base: position 621,922 of record NLAD01000699.1, read on the forward strand.
CTCCAGGCATGGACATGTCCAAGCCAGCAAGAGCAGAGTACACGCCAGAATGCTGAGCTCCCCAGTCAGATACCACAAACCCCTGGAACCCCAACTCCTCTTTCAAGAGGTAATTGAGCAAGTATGAGTTCTCACACGAATGGCTATTGTTGACCTGGTTGTAAGAGCAGAGAACTCCTCCCACGCCTGCACGCACAGCATCAGCAAATGGCCAAAGGTAGATTTCATGCATGGTACGGTCACCAATATTGGAACTGATGGATGATCTGAGATGACCCCACCCATTGGTGTCCCACTCGCCCACCTGCCGGAAATGTTCTTGTTCATTCCCCACAAAGTGCCGTGCCACGGCCACCACGCCTTCCTCTTGCATTCCTTCAATCTGCTGTGCTCCACCCACGCCTTGGAGGTACGGGTCAGCACCAAAACTTTCCCAGTTTCTTCCTCCTTGTGCTTTAGACCCGAGAGGTCCAACTGCAGGTGCTAGAGCAATATGCACGTTCTTCTCTCTGAATTCTCGGCCAAGAGCCTTGCCTTTGAGCTTCATCAAGTTCCTGTTAAAAGTGCTTCCGGAAGCCAAGCCCGAAGGAAAGTGAGTCACAAAGTCGGTGAACCGTACGCCATTGGGCCCATCTTGTAAGCAGAGACTCGGGATGCCCAATCTGGGTACAGACCCGGTGTTTCCCACACAGGGGCCCGAGCCCCATCCTGTTCCCGTGGTAATGTTGACCTTCTCCGGAACAGACATTTTCTCCACGAGTTTGCGCACCTTCTGGTATGCCTTCTGCCACGCCCCTTCAATGCGTCCTCCCAAAGCTGTTTGTTAGATTAAGTTACATGGAAAAAGGTCTTATATACTTACGACTTGGATAGTAAGGAGTCAGCCAGTAGTACTCCAGCACGTCATTTTCGGCCACGTACAAAAGAGGCGTTTCTTCGTGGAACCCTCTCTTTTTGAGCTCCTGCCGTGTCTCGTTTGCAGTATAGTCTAGATGTTCCATGATATCACCAACTTTCAACAGCATGGCCATGCTGGCGAAGCAAAGCACATGGAGAAGGTAATGAGTTCTCATTGATGGATTCGACTTCGCTGTTTTTTGTTTCAATATTCAGGATTTAGACACCAATCGGTTTTGCAGGGCGTTAGCCAAATCTGAGTTGTTGGGGGATTCAATGGACTAAATATGATGCGACCATTTGCAGCCTCATTTGTGCTTCGCAGCCACAAAGCTCGCAGTGCGCTCACCATATGCACTGATACTCATACAATGCACTGATTTCAACCATGCCTCTATTATTGAAAGCCCTCCACCTGCACCTGCACAGCAGTGATGACGTTAGGTGCGAGACCATTGATTGGAGACGAATCAAAATCTAGTCTTGTCATGGTACTTGAACTGCGTAAAGTCGAGTTCGACCCATTGTTGTTTTGGTGAATCATGGGCGACAGTAGCTGCCTGACCATGGGAGGTAGCTTGGGATGACTCAAGGGATGGTTGCACAAGTTTTGGTTCGGGAGGAGCGGCTTGACGGGCTTGTGGCCTGCTTTGATTGAAGGACTGGACGCTCCACTGAGCAGCAGGTTCTCTGAAGCCACGGCTGGTTGTGTGTAGTTTGTGGAGGTTGATGATGCTGTAGTCATCACACTGCTATGCTTTCTGCTGCTGATCGTGAGTTCTAGGTCCTGGATCACCAACAGCGAGATGGAGTCCAACACATCTCCAGTGGATTTGGAATGTCCATGACCTCTTCTTGGTTTTTCTGGGGTTCTAGGAAGGTTCTTCTGGCCATCGCCATGGTTCGGTAATTGTACTGCATTGACATGCTCAGCCCGCGATTTTAGAGCTGTGGTGATAGGTTCCATAGCAAAAACATCCAGACTTTTGGCTGAAACCAGCATGTACTTTTCGTATAGTTTTCTGGCTGACTCTGGATCAAGCAACATAGCACTTTCAAAGTATCCCGGGCGTGAGTCGTCAATCTTTATAACGTTTTTCGGCTTGACTCCGTTAAACAAGTTGAAGAGTTCAATACGGTATGTCTTGGTTAGCTTGTTGCTAGAGATGAAGATATTGTTTAGCTTTGAGTTTTTTCCTGAAACCTGTTTGAGGAGTGGAACAAGCAGAGACATCTCAGAGAGCTTATTTCTGCGCAAGTCGATTTTCTCTATCAGACAAAGGTTTTCGAGTCCCTCGAGATTGTCAAGTTTGTTGTTGTTGAAATTGATGGTGACAAGGTGGTTCATGTTTGCCGGAAGGTTTTTCAAGGAGGTGATGTAATTGTCTGAGAAGTTGAGGTACTTCATGTTGCGTAGCTGCTCGAGCCCAAGCGGAACTTCCTCCAAAAGATTGTTCGACAAGTTCAACTTGACGAGGTTGACTAACGGTTTGAACACAAGCGGCAGGATGTGGGTGATGGAGCCCTCAGTGACCGTGAGCTGCTTCAAATGAAACCATTTGTTGTCCAGCAACGTAATATGGTGCGATTTGGGGTCCTCAAACTCGTGGTTGGACTCGTAGAAGTCTTTGCGGATGTTAGGCGTGGATGCAGAAGTTGCAGAGGCCGTCATGGCTCTCCGACGGTGCTGGGTCAAGAACGTGGGCATTTGCGGGTCGAGAGTATGGTTTTCGATGACTTTTTTGTTCAGGCGTCCCATATTGAAGGAAGACCGTCCGTTCTCGTCCTCGTGCACGAGAGAAATGATGATTTCTGCAAGGTCGGAGACCTTTGTATTCCTAACAATCAAGATGCGCAAACGTTCGCTCATTTGGTGCCATCCAAACACCTCGTTGGGCTCATATTCCACTAGCTCAAGCACCTGAAGGTTCTTGAACATCTTGAGAGGCACGGAGGTATCACACGGGTACTCCTCATAGCCACTGATACTGTTGACCTTGGTATGAGGGCTCAATATCAAGCATGGGATCTTGGTAAAGGACAGGTACAAGTACTTCACGTCCTTTTGGATGACCCGGGGGTCCCTGCTAAAAGAAAACGACATCCAGTAAACGGAAGCACTGGACACCATGGACTTCATGGAGTTGATGGAGGTGATGGATTTGGCATCGCTCTCGAAATTGCGCTGGGAGCGGGCATTGTTGGCCATGAAAGATATGAACGTAGGCTCATGGTTTGGGTTGTCAAGTTTGACATTCAAAGGCCCAACGTCCACATCCATGGCGGAGTTCTCTATGCGCTCCAAGATGTAGTAGAGATGGTGGGTAGTGAGGCTGGGTCTTAAGGGTTTTACCTTGGTGGAGCTCCTGACCTTGGAGTAGCAAAGAAGCCCATTGGCCAAGGCCTCCTCGTTGCGCCGGATATAAGTGGCTAGCCGTTGGACGTATACATCGCCCTCCATGGAAGAGCCATTGTCAAAAGCACCCATGGACGATCAGGGGTTGAGAAGGCTATAAGGCTGCAGGAAATCCAGGCACGATCTGGAAAAACAGAGATGTTTTTGGCTGGCGAGTCGTATATTATGCACGATGGGAAGGGACGGAGGAACAATGGCTCAAGGTGACTCTTGTTATTGTTTTGGCCCTGACCTACGCGCACTGCCGCACCGATTTCTACGGCCACTCCTACTGGGCCTCACTGCCTAAAGCCCTCATAAAAGCTCTACCAAAGCCCTCATAAAAGCTCTACCAAAGCCCATTCATTCTACTTGATAATTTAAATTTTCTGTCCTTTCTGTCCTTTCTGTCCTATTTTCTGTCTTATTTTGTCTTGCAAATTTGTTCCTTTTTTAGATCCTCTATTTTCTTGTTTTGATTTTCTTGTTATTGTCTCACTGCTCGATCGAAGGCTGGGTGGGCTCATTCGCAGATTCGCGTGAACCCTTCTCCTTCCATAGCCTCCATAGCCTGTACTGCGAATGCTAGATATATGGGGGAGCACAACCAGGACACACAAAAAATCTAGAATTGTCTTTTGAAAAAATATCTTTTGATAGGGTCATAGTGTTATACACACCAATTTTTTGTCATTTTCATTTCTCTCTTTTTCTGTCTTTCTGTCTTTCTGTCTTTCTGTCTTTCTGTCTCTCTGTATTCCTGTCTTGTCTTGTCTTGTCTTTTATGTGGCATGAGGTTCCAGTGCTCACGCTCACTCCTGCAGACACCGCGAGGCTCTCAAGTCCACGTCAATACTCACGACGTAGCACTTCTCCAACCCAAGGCTCCAAATGAACTTACGCCAGCAAATCACCCAGTTTTTGAGCTTGGCCTACGTCTTCACCTCAGCCTTTGTGGCCTGGAAAACTTTGGGCGTCATTGCCTACTCCCACTCGCCTATTGTCGTTGTCTTGTCCGGCTCCATGGAACCGGCCTTCCAAAGAGGAGACATTTTGTTTCTCTGGAACAGAGACCTGAATGCCCGCGTGGGTGATGTGGTGGTGTACGAAATCAAGGGAAAGTCCATTCCCATTGTGCATCGTGTGTTGAGAGAGCACCATAATTCCGACAAGCAGCTTTTACTCACCAAGGGTGACAATAACGTCCAGGATGACCTTCTGCTTTACTCGCGCAAACAGAACTATTTGAATCAGAAGCACGACTTGGTGGGCACTGTCAAGGGTTACTTCCCGAGACTTGGATACGTGACCATTCTTCTCACTGAGAACGTTTACTTTAAGTATGCTTTAATGGGGTTCTTGGCCCTCTCAGCAGGCTTGGGCGGAGAGTAGTGAATATTCAATAAATCTATCGTACATTTAAATTTTAATTTAATTGGTATTAGGGAGTAAGAGTATTTCAGTAAAAAAAGAGAATTGTGTTGCTTGGGGAGCCAAAAAAAGAAGTGCCTTCAGCCAGATTCGAACTGACGATCTCCTCATTACTAGTGAGGTGCCTTACCAACTTGGCCATAAAGGCTTCTGTTGTCATGTTAGGAATTATTCTATGAGCGCTAGAATCGAGTATCTAGTGTCAATGGATCCTAACGAGGCGCTGAGCATGTAATATGCNTGAAGAGGTATTTGACGCTGTTGTTCCTACGGCACAAAGGAGATTCCTCTTAGAACAATTCGAAACCGACAAAGAAGAGCAAGCAGCTAGGGAAAGAGGTCTACAAGAGGATGATATCCTAGACAGCGAAAGTGACACTGACACTGACAGTGAAAGCTCGGACTCTGAACACTTGGATGACGACGACGAAAACGTCGGTCACCATAGTGAGACACAAATGACGCCACCGACGCAGTCAACCCCGGTTACACAACTCAATACAGACCAGGAACAAGACACTGCGCCCACACCGGCGATGAGCTCATCCGAACTACTGAGACTGAGACTGACTGAAGAATCACCCAGCCAACCCCCTCGAAAGAGCGACGCGAAACGTCATAAGTCTGATCGAATTATATCGGACGCTACGTTCAAACGCCGAGCCAAAGAGATGAAAAGAAGGTTGCATGAAAGAAACCAAACCAGTCGGGACGACCTGGTCTCAACGGAGGAGAATGTTAGGAATTATTCTATGAGCGCTAGAATCGAGTATCTAGTGTCAATGGATCCTAACGAGGCGCTGAGCATGTAATATGCACGCGCCGGATAGGATACCGAACTCGGAATCCTAAGGCCATGTGAGACTGTACCTTACGGTATTAGAAGGTTTCACATTCTGAAGCCCGGCTGTTTCGGAAATACCATACGGGTTACCCGAAACAGTAACAAAGTATATAAGAACGAGCAGGTTCGCCTGATTGGATGAATCCCCAAGGGATCCCTCTAAGGTGTATTACAGTATTACAATATACGAATTAATATAACTTTTGTTTTATACAGTCCCAAACCTGCTTAAGTTCTAACATGTCAAAAGAATTTTTGCCACTTTTAGGTTGTTTTAGGGAATGTTGTTTTTAAAAGGGTCAAAGATTTGCATTAATTCACATCTTTAGCTCTTTCATGCAGCATATTTATGTCTCTACAAGCTTGCATCTTATCAGTGTGCGCGGAAGTCAGGATGCACAGGACATGCCACATACGCACTAATTTAGAGGCCACATACACTAGTTACTGCTAAAATCGCACCTAGAATTACCGTCACTGTAGATCACATTCCCCAGACCAAAATCATAATATCCCAAAGAGAAGAAAAGTTACTTTATTTGCATATATGCCGTACATAATATTCCGAGCATATATTTTTTTTTTTTCATAGACCATACCAACCTTTTGTCAGACGAATACCTTGAGTCTTGGCCTGTGTCTGTTTTAGGTGAAGTAACTCACTTTATATATTCTCATGAGATTGCACACCAAATTGCAAAAAAACACATGGACATGAAAAATTGAAAATTTCATAAAAAATATCTAAAAGTTCCCCACTTCTTTAGAAAATGTGTAAATTCTTTAAAATCTCTTTTTTAGCTTGATTAGGCCGAAGTGACTGGCACTGAACCGAAATAGACCATATTAGCACATTTACACACCGCACCGCACCAATATTAATGTCTGCCCATTTCTGTCCATTTCTGTCCATTTTGTCCGTTTCTGTCCGTTTTTGTCCGTTTTTGTCCATACTGTCCATGCTTGTGTTACATCAAGCACTCAGTCAAAGTATGGTTATTCACCAATTAAAGAAATTATGTCCTATTTAGGTCAGTTCTATTGAGGCCAGTTCTATTTAGGTGAGTCCTCTTTAGGAAAGAAGAAGCTGTGATCTGAGGTCTCTACATCTGGTTCCCCAACATCCTCTTGAGTACTGCACTACCATGGTATGTTCTTAGACAGGACAAGATGTGATTCTGCATCTGCAATAGAACTAATCAAGGTGTACATAAAGGGGTTTTAGATCATGATGGATGTTTGGAGATTATCAAGGAATTACGAAGTGGCAAGTAAATAAGGGTAAGCGTAGAACCCACTGAGACATGTGCACCTGGCCGGTATTCCAAACATGACCTTAGTTGAAGGTTCTAAGGCACAACATCGACTAAATTACAAAAAACACAAACCTTCTCTTACCATTTTTTCTGTCACGTATAAACAATAGGAAAAAAGAAAAATATAAGCGACCTCGGTGAGGGTCGAACTCACGATCTTGAGATTAACAGTCTCACGCCTTAACCAACTTGGCCACGAAGTCTCTTATTTGCTAAAAAAATTTTTAAGTTTAATAGGTGCTGGTTTCTTGAAAAATGGCCACATCCCTCATTGATAATAGTATGTTTTGAAGCTATTTAAACGGTAAAATCTTGAATAACCAAAGATTTCGGTTAAATCAAAGAGGGAATCGCGCTGTTTTATGCACCGAGATAGATCCTGCATGCAAGACAGACATATAAGATTGCCCACCACCGAGACACTTTTCAGTCTCCTAGTTAGAATTTGTCTCCTAACAAGCTTGATCCCGGGGTAAAACATACAAGAAACACATATTAACTACCTAGTTTTTGAATCCTCGACTATTGCTTGAGAAAGAAGGACAAGGACAGTTGGAGAATTTACTAAAGGCCAAATATTGAAGCACCAATAGTCAAGGATCAAATTGTGAAGGATAATATTGAAGAATAATATTGAAGGATAATATTGAAGGATAATCTTAAAGTACTAGAATATTGAATGGGTGGGTAAAGCCTGTGTACGAATATGGTTCTTATAAGTACCGGAAACGCATATCTACTCTGCAAATCAATCTAGGCTTGGACTTGGCTATGATATGCCTGTAGTCATATTTTGGAAACTAGTAGAGATATTCAGCTCTAAGAATTGCAGTTCTTATTGACCTTTAATTATTTGCATCCAATAGCACGACGTATGCCTTGCGACTTTTGCATCCATCTTTTGCGCGCGCAAGCTATTCAGGCTCCAGTCTCAGTATAAAAGGAAGGAATGGGATAATGGAACAATTCTGAAACAATTCTGAAACAATTCTGAAACAATTCTGAAACAATTCTGAAACCAGTCTGAAACTGTGGTTATAATGAGATAGAGTCAGATATGCTCAGTGGTCAGTGGTCAGTGGTCAGTATGCTCACTGTCTAATCATTAAATCAGTATGACAATGGAACCCTTAAACAGTGGAACCCTAAAATAGTGGGAACTAAAATAGTGAAAACTAAAATAGTGGATTACTATAATTCTATAATTTGACAGAGATTTTTTCAAAAGTTTATCTTTTTTAAGAAGACTTTTGAATTTTATTCTGACCACAGAATAGTTGGAGTCAGTGGTGAGAACAGACACTTGCTTTTTTAAAAGTGCACTACTGAGTTGCTCGCGAAAGCAACATGTCGCACGTCATATCGCATGTAGCCATGACCAGGCAGCAACCAACAACTATAGATTTAAACGTCTGAAGATCTGGAAATTGAAGATCTTGAAATTTTGAAGTTCTGGATAATTGAAGATCGAGTTTGAAACCTGAAACATCTTTGTAACAGTCTTCAAACAATTGAGATATTCTAGTCTAATGCTTTCTGGTGCCAGAGCAGTCATCACTGGAGGATCCAGAGGAGTGGGCCTTGCCCTTAGCCATAGTCTCTCGAAAATGGGATGCTCCATTACAATGCTTTCCAGAGATGAGTCCCGACTAAAAGAAAGCTTGCGTGACCTTACGAAGCGGCCAGGCCAAGAACACAAGTACTTGGCCTACGACTTGGCGGACTTGGTACAGGATTCCATCCCTCGGGAAGAGGCATTGAAGGAGGCCTTTGGGGAGTCCAACTTGTTGGTCAACTGTGCAGGCTTGGCCAACTACCGCATGCTTTCCAAATTGTCCAACCAAGATATCTTGTCCACCATCAATGTGAACCTTACTGCACCCATCATCCTCTCCAAGTTGGCTATGATGCCTATGATACGGAACTCGAAACATTCCGACTTCAAGCCAGCCATTTTGAACATTGCCTCCATGCTCTCGTCTACTGGTGTCTCCATTTCTGGCACCGCTCCGTATAGTGCACTGAAGGCAGGTCTTTTGGGGTTCACCGAGGCTCTAGCCAAGGAACTAAATGGTAAGCTTAGGGTTAATGCTGTGCTTCCTGCTTTGATCCCGGAAACCGATATGGGGAAGGCTGCGAGTAAGAGTTTGCCTGCTGTGCTGATGAGTGAGGTGGTGAAGATATGCGAGAAGGTGATATTGGACGATTCCATGACGGGGAAGTTTGTACCAGCAGACGGAAAAGGCTTTAGAACAATTAATTAGGTTTTACTGACGATTATTGATTATTTATTATATATAATGCCATATTTAGTTTCCTTTTTCTATGCACATGATGCCACTATATCGTAGAAGCCATTGAAGAAAGCGTCCGGCACTTCTGCTTGGTCATGGAGCCAGTTCATAAACGTTATGAGCATGTGTTCGTCTTGTGCCGGCCTGACCAACTCAAAGAGGTACTTAACCATCGAGACTTCGGCCTCCACTGGAACATTTTCCTCCACATAGAAAGCATGTAGGAGTTGGGTACAACTGTTCAAGTACTCGATGCGCATGGTGAGTCGGTCAAGCTTATCGCATAGAAACACGGACGAGTCTCGGTAGTGGGCAGAGATATCCCGGGTCTTTTGTGATGTGAATATAAGCAACAGGAGAATGGCATGCAAGAGCTCGTCGTTGCCTCTGTCCAAGGAGTTGAACACACACTCGTTCCTCAAGCCGAGCCAAGTATGCACCAAGAGTCTTATGTCGCGGTAGGTGGAGTTCAAGAGATCCAAAGCATCAACGGACGAGCGGAGTTGGGAGTATCTCCGCCGCGTGGACGTGATGAGCTGTGCTGCCACCGAAATAAGGATCGTGGTGTTGCACGGGTACTGGGGGTTCTGGATGAGCAAGTCGTAGACCTCGTGTGCAGCTATATGCTCCATTTCCATGCGATCCGTCAGGCCCATGGCATCTAGAAGCAACGAGCCGTAGGATGAAAACTGGGACAGCGACGAAAAGGACGAGGACACGCGTACGAGATCCACCAACAGCTGCCAGTAGCCAATTCGGTTCAAGAACCAGAAAGCATCGAGGTTTGGGTCCGTAGATACATCCGATAACTTGAGCTCATGCGTATCAACATGGTCCGGGTCCCGCTTCAGCGAGAGCCAGTATTCCATGAACAACCCCCGCAGCCAAGGGAGTTTCTCTTCGTGGAGCCAATGCACTAGAACAGGAAGTAGCATGAATAAGAGCTCGGCCAGGTTGAGCACTAGAATATGGAATACGTAGCCAAGCACCAAAGCAGGGCGGTACGCGGCAAAAAGTGCCGTGGGCTCCATCTCGAGCCAATCGTCGATATCGTCAGCCAAAGTATCGTGGTATTTCTGGAGGTACCGAGGAATAGAAGTCGGGTCAAAGAGAATGGTCTGGCTGAGACTAAAGTACGACGTTTTGGTGCCCAAAGCAATCGACTTACCCAACTTCTGAGCCGCTAGAAACGAGAGCCGGGGCAACTCGCTCGTATTGGAACCCACAACTTCATTGGATTCTGCACCTTTCCGGGTCTGGCCAGGCTTCTCTCTGATCTTGGAGCTCAACTCCGGATATAGCGAAGCCACGATGCTGCGGAAGATATTGAAGAGCTCCACGTAGGCCTCGAAGACTTCGGCGCTTAGAAATGGTTTGAGCAGGTGGAGTCGGTCTCGAGCAGAGGCGGGATTGGTAAAGTCATGAGAAGTGGAGGTAGAGGCCTGGAATTTGGCCAAATCGAACCGGAATTTATCGGGGTGGTTGGTGTAAAGGCCCGTAAGCGAATGAAGTTTGGATATGAGAGGCCGGACTATTCGTTTGCATTTGGACGTCGCTAGAGCAGGAATAACATCTGTTCTACCTTTCATAAGGTTGCACTAGGATCCGCGCACTCTCATGTAGTAACGCAATCGTCTCACTGCTACTGCCTGTTCAACAACTACTACCGTGCACTTCTAACCAACGACTTCCTAGTCTAGACTCACACTTCTAACCAACGACTTTTTAGTCTAGACTTTCACTTCTCACCAGACAATTAGTCTTACACTAACTAGACCATTTTTGGCCTAGACTCCAGAATCAGACCCTCATTAGGATGAGATCTGCCGTCATTCTCTGGTGTTTCTTGGGGCTTGGCGCCTGTGGCCATCTTCGAGGCGTGCCCCCCGAAAAGCAACACCTCTACACGCCTAACCAGAACGGCAAGTGGGCGTGTTTAAATGACTCCTCAATTGAGCTTCTGCTAGATCAGATCAACGACGATTTCTGTGATTGTCCTGATGGTTCCGACGAGCCAGGCACCAATGCATGTCCATTCACCGTCGACACACCGCAATACTTCTATTGTGAAAATGCAGGCCACAAACCGGGGTACATTGAGAACTTCAAATTGAACGATGGTGTTTGTGACTATGATATTTGTTGTGATGGCTCCGACGAGTACCACAGTGGGGCGTGTCCCAGTGTATGCGAAGGGGTCGCCCAGCAACTAGCGCAGTATGTGAGAAACACCAAAAAACACTTGAGCGGTGCGCTAGAGATTAAGACGGGCCTCGAGAAAAAAGCCCGTGTGGCGCGCGACGAGATCGAGAGGAAAGTTGGTGAAATCGCGGCACAGCTCCAGAGCTTGGAGGCTAGCTTAAATGGCTTGGTCAAGGATTTGGACCGGGCCAAAAATAGCGGCGGAAAAGACCTCAGTGTTGCAGCCATTGTGTCTGGCGAAATCTCCGAGCACATGAGGTCGCTCGAGGAAAAGGCCACGGCCATGGCCAAGGCGGCCGAGGAGAAGGACCGCCATATTGCGTTGTTGGAGGATTACCTTGAGGACTTGCGGGTGAACTACAACCCCAACTTCAATGACTTGGCCGTGAAGCGGACTGTCAACTCGTTTGCTGATTACTTGTCTAATAAACCACTGGACCTGAACAAGGTGGTGGTGAACACCGACGATTACCGCATAGACCACCTTTTGAAGAAGGTGCAGAAGATCCCAATGGGTGCTTCGATGGCTGCTCCTATGGGTGAAGTTATGCCTTCGCTTAAAGGCTTGCTTACTCACTACTACAGTAAGTTGGTGGCTCCTTCGGTTGGACACAAGCCAGTGGGCCAGGTTTCCAATGAAGCCAGTGAGAAGCTTGCTGGCGAAATCAAAAGCCTTCAGGAGAAGGTGGAGGCCTTAAAGTCCGAGCAGGGCATGTACCGGGAGAACCTTGAGGCCAACTTGGGCCACAACGATATCTTCCGGAGCGTGCAGGGCCAGTGGATCAACAAAAAGATCGGAGACTACAACTACAGGCTCGGGTTTCTAGACAGCCTTTATCAGGATAATACTTTGGTGGGCCGGTTCACCGGGTTTGACGGGAAAGCCATGCAATATAGCCATGGAAGCAAGTGCTGGAACGGGCCGCAACGGTCCGCCAAGATCGACATGGTGTGCGGCCACACCAACGACTTGATCTCGGTCAGTGAGCCGGAGAAGTGCCAGTACCGCTTCTTGATCAGCTCGCCTTTGGCTTGTGAAGACTTGGCGGAAGAAGACATAGAAAAGGGCTTCAGGGTGGACTTGGAACTGTTAACCAGCCATGCATGAAACACAACCATGAACCACAACTATTAACCTTGTCAAGTGTTCACTTGAGGATCTGAACCAAGTTGAGCATACACTTAGAGTTGACTTGGTGGCTGTGTGAAAGACCAGGCCCTAAAGACCAGTGTCCTTGAGAAATGGTCCTAGAATTAGCCATAATCCAAATGTGATGGATTCAAATCAATCGAAGGTGATTTTCTTTCCCAGGAACTTGGCGCTCTTCATCTTCTCCTCGGCCCTCTTCTTGGCCTCCCACGAAGGATGGGCGGACGTGGGCTTGGAGGCTGAGTCCTTGTACTGGCCGTTCTGCTCTACGGCCCTGGCCTTGAGTTCTCTCTTCCTCTGCCTCTCCTCGAACTCTCGTTGGTGTTGTTCTCTTTCGCTGGAGATTCGGAGCTGCTCCTTCTGCACGTGTGTTGCCAGACTGCCGTACTTCTGCTCCCAGATCTTCTGTCTGGCTCTCTGGCCTCTTCTGTTCTTGCGTACCGTGGTAGCTTCCTTGACCACCTTATCGTTATCAATATCCTCGTCGTCCGAGCCTCCGGAGAAGTACCCGGTAGCCAATTGGGGGAGAACAATCTTTTCTTTCTTCACCTTCTTTTCTTTCACCTTCTTTTCCTTCACCTTCTTTTCTTTCTTCTCCACTTCACTTTCCTGACATTCACTCTCTTCACCTTCACCTTCACCTTCTTCATCTTCACTCATTTCTTGGTCGGTGATTTCGTTATAGTCGACATTAGGATCTGCCACGAATTCGTTCTCCTCATCAGAATCTGCCACCAAGTTATCGTACGAAGCAAACTTGTCAAATGCTTCCTCAGCATCGATGTCAGCCTCCGAATCGTCAGAGTCAGAGTCAGAGCCAGAGCCAGAATCCAAACCAGCTTCAGAAACCTTACCTGTATCCTTGGATCTTGCCGATAACTCCGCCAGACTCAAGTTGCCCCTGATTTTCCGAAAACTCCACTCACTCTCCTGCAACACCCTCTTAATGTCAGAACAATTCCAGAGCTTGGATACATAGCCATTGACTAGCTTATCGTTTTGGCAATGGGAGATGAAGAAATGTGATGGGTTCTTGGGACTCGTCTTGTCGGAGATATAACTCCGAAGTTCTTTTGGAATATATGTTGGTGGACTTATTTTGGCTTCCTTGGTGTTTAATACTGAGGCTGTAATGGTCTTGACTAGCTTGGAGGAGATGAGTCTATCGAGGAAGTCTTGCGACGAGAACAACTCCTTCAACTTTGCTTGGTCACCAGACCAATTTCTCAGCTCCTGTTTCACTCTCCGCCCCACCTCCCGCTGCAACTTGGTGTAGGAACCATGGTACTTCTTGGCAAAGAGATCAGCCTTAAGGGCATGGATCTGGAGGAATGCATCGTTGGGCGTGGCCGGAAGCTTCTTGAGCACGTGACTGTTGTTGCGGGCCGCAAGGAGTTTCTTGGTGTGGGCAAACCGAGGGCTATTTTGCGTGAACTTGGATTCCAAGAGGTCGAGCCGCCAGAGCTCGTTCTTCTTGTCTTTCATGGTGTAGCGATGATCATCGAATTTTTCGCATCTCACTTACACTGCGGGGCACCCGCACACCCACACTGCAGACTACACATTACATAATATACTATAGACTACATTACAGACTAAAATGGAAGGAGAAAAGCTGGGAATGGGAGCAGATTTGGTGGATCTGGGAAGAGAGAGGAAAAGAGCAATGGAGGGTAATGGGGCCAGAAAAAAAGAAAAGAAAATCAAGGCTAGATTGGGCTCCGTACGGGAAGATCAGTGTACATTCTTCATGGAGCATAAGCAGAGGGTATGCTCAATGCAACGCAAGAAAAACGAAAAGTATTGTTCGGAACATTTAGTCAATGACTCGTCAAAAACTCGAGTGCCGTGTCCCTTGGACGGCAAGCATTCTGTGTGGGAACGAGACCTAGCTTCCCACGTCAAGAAGTGTAATGCTAAGCCAGCACAAACCCACGAGCCATGGTACAGGAAAAACACAAACACGCATCTCAAGGGGTATAAAGAGGAGGCAGATCCCCCGGGAAATGGAATTTCATATGATGGTCTTTTTTCCATTCTTGAAGCCATCCATACGCAAACCCCAAAGCCCTCCAAACTGGTGCTCGTGCACTGCGGCCTAGAGAGTTGGCTCGACGCCAAGGCCAACCAAAAACATATTATTCAACAATCGTCTTTGATTGGAAATCTTCAAAAAGCAGAACTTCTTTCGAAAAAAAAATATTATATTGAGTTTGGCTGCGGAAAGGCAGAGTTGTCTCGGGCCATCAACAAGTGCATCTCTGAGGAGGAAAAAACAGAGACAGGGACAGAGACAGAGACAGAGAGAGAGACAGAGAGAGAGACAGAAAAGACAAAAAAGACAGAAATGGAATCTGGAAAGACAGAAAAAAAAGAAACGGAATCTGGAAAGACAGAGACAGAATACGGGTTTGGACTCATTGATCGTGGAGTCAATCGCATGAAAATGGACCATAAGATTAAAACAGACACAGGGCTCAAACCGCAGGTGAAGAGAAGTCGCATTGATATCGAGCACCTTGATCTCGACGCCTATATGCAGTCCGAATACATAATTTCTTGGGTTGGTGTTTCGAAACACTTGTGTGGCGTTGCTACTGACCTTACGTTGAAGCTGATTTTGAATTCGAATGTTGCCAAACTGAAATTTTCTGGCTTGGTTGTTGCCATGTGCTGCAGACACGTGTGTGAATATGCACAGTTGCTTCCTGCGTCACGTGACTTTTTATCCCAGCATGGAGTCTGTAATAAAGCTGACTTTGCTCTTTTGAAGAAGGTGGTTTCTTGGGCCGTATGCGGGCGAAGAGAGGGAGCGGATGGATCCCACGAATCAGGCTTGACTTATTTCCAACGGGAGAGGTACGGGTTTCTTGCCCGAAGGCTTATTGACCTAAGCAGAGTTCATGCTGTGGAAGCTTTGATGCCTGGGTATACTGCAGAACTTGTTCTCTATGCAGAGACAGAAACCACCTTAGAGAACCATTGTCTAGTGGTCAAAAGTAGGGAATAATAATAGGGAATAATAAAAGGGGTAGTGGAATTGGTCATCTGGACTTCTGTTCCAGATATTACGATTTGTCTACGAAGTATTGGTTTATTAACTGTATTTCAGGAGAGAAAGTAGGCCCAGCTTAGATCTTGGTCTCCTTGACACCATGCTTCCACACAGCAACGTATGGGGTGGTACCATCCTCACGGTAGTTCAACAACACAATCATGGCATCAGGGTCCATGGACTCACCGGTGTAGAAGTCCCAGTCCTTGAACGAGCCAATGACCTTCTTGACGTAAGCTTGAGCACCCTTCTCGAAGGTCTCAACCTCGTCTGGGTTGGTCTCAGCCAACTTGGCCTTGACGGCCTTCATGTAGCCCTTGATGTAGGTCAAGAAGGACTTCTTGTCGAAAGCAGTCTGAGACAATCTGAACGAGTACACCACGTTGTTGACGGTCTCGGAGCCCTCCTCCAAATCCTCGGGGGCATCCTCAGCAGAAGGGTTTCCACCAATGTCCACATCTCCACCGGAGCTGACGGTGACCATGGAACAGTCGGCCTCGTAGATGACTCCGTCAACGAGCTTGAGGTCGTAAGCGTCAGACAAAAGTTCGTCGCCAGAGAAAATGTCAGTCAAGATCTTCATAGTTGATGGATATGAGGCTGGATTGTTTCACGCGGGGATCCCACACTATAAATACTAGTGCGGAAAATTTTTGCGCGGCCATTCTTCACGTGGCCGATGCGATTACCCGGACAACTGCTGCCTGTCGCACGCCTGCCATGGAGCCTAATAAATGGAACCCTCTTGCATTAGCGAGCTTCGCTGTGTGTCAAATCCATACCACTCCACAAATATGGACAAAATTCTAAAGGAATATACTCCAAAAATAGACCAGTACCTCTCAAGTATTAGCAATTCACTCTTTCAGTAACCACTATCAATAACCACTATTAATAACCACTATCAGTATCCACTATCAGTATCCACTATCAGTATCCACTTCAGTGACGATCAGTGAAGATCAACGGCACATTAATTATGCATGGTTCAATGGCGCATAATATAGTCTTCTGTGACAGGTGTGCACTAAATCGTGACGAATTCATTGTTGAATGCACGCCGCACCCAGTCGAGGATTCGATCGAAAACAACCGTGTTCCCGTTATGGTAGCGTATAGAGTGGTCCGAATCAGGAAACACCATGAAGTCAAAATTCTCCACGTTGGCAAGGTTGTAGTCGTCGAGCAACAGTAAACTGTTCTGGAAATGCACATTGTCGTCTCCGGACCCGTGCATGATCAAGAACCTCTGCACTCCCTTAAACCGTTCGGGGTTCAGAATGCTTGCGGTCCGGTACCCTTCGGGGTTTTCTTGAGGTGTTCTCAAGTACCGTTCAGTGTAGATCAGATCGTACAACTTCCACTTGGTCACGGGAGCAACGGCCACGCCAAATGAGAACACATGGTCTTCATCAGTCTCGAGCGTCTTGAGCGTTAAAAACCCTCCGTACGACCAGCCCCAGATGCCCATCCGACTCTTGTCAACGTACGGCTTCTGTGCCCACACTTTGGCTGCTGCGATCTGGTCGAGAGGCTCGTAGTGGCCCAACTGGTCTCGAACACAGAACTTGAAGTTGGCTCCGAGCTGTTCATCGTGGTTGTTGTATCCTGTACCACGGCCATCAACAGTCACCACCACTGCATTCAACTGCGAGGCCACCACGTGGCTGAACCCAACAGAATATTCCTGGGTAACCAACTGAGACCCTGGTCCTCCATACACGTAAAATAACACTGGGTACTGGAGAGACGCATTGAAGTTGGGAGGCAAGATCTCCACTGCATTGGCAACGATATTTCCTCCTGTTTCCTTGTCGATGCCCAAATTCACTGTGGTGACGTTATGCTTGGGAACGTCGAAATTTTCGAGACTACTTCGAAGCTTGTCGTTCTTTTCAAGTGTCTTGACCACTTTGCCTGTGTGCAAATCAAGCAACGTCTGGTGGGGCACATCGGGACCCTGGTAGTTCAAAAGCAAGAACCGGACTCCAGAAGAGTACGACCCAGAGTACCAACCCACCCCATCACTCACACGCTTGACGTTAGGCGACAGGTATTGGTGGAACACATCCAACAAGTTGACTGAATAGATGTGTCTCTCCACCGGCGAGTTCTTGGTAGCCGTGAAGTAGACTTCATTCTTGGATAAATCCACGTGGTTCGAAACAACCTCCCATTGGCCGTCCGTCAACATAAACGGCTTGGGGTTGTTGGGAGGTGTGAAGTACGCCAAGTGGTTGTAGCCATTGACTGTGACCAAGTCAATGTAGCCATCGGCGTATCTGCCCAAGGTATCGTTTCTGGGCACGAAAAGGGCATTGGAGGTGACTTCGAACCACGAGCTTTCGGCATGGTGCGTCCGGATCAATGTGGCCTCTGCTCCAGCCTCAGCTGATACCAAAAAAACCTCCATGATGTCGCTGGCCCGGTTGCTTGTTTTGATCAACACAAAGTCGTCCGATACCCAGAGCACTTCGGTCACAAGCTTTTCCTGAATAGACTTGGAACTGAGCCGTGCCTTGTGCACTTCAAAGGCTCCTCCTGATACCTTTGGGAGTTGAGCCACAACCACTTCCACCGATGGATTGGGGTAACCAGGTTTCGGGTACTTGATGGACTTGAGTTCGGGGTACTCGTCATGGCCGCTCTGCACATAGTACGGAATGGAGAACTCCGGCACTTTTGTATCGTTGAACTTCAAAAAGGTGAGTTTATCCCCACGAGGAGACCACCACATGACCATATCCGAGGCAAAAACCTCCTCTTCATAAACCCAGTCGGGTTTTCCGTTAAAGATATTGGCACTGCCATCGTCAGTGACCCTAGAGATGGTATTCTGAGCAAGATGCTTGACGTAGACATCGTTTTTGAAGACAAATGCAATAGAATCCGATGTGGGAGACCATGATGTCACCGAGACTTTATCGTAATGATTTAACAAGGGAGAAATATCGCCCGAGGCCACGTCCAACACCCAGTAAAGAGCTGTGGACGAGTGTCTCCATCCCTTGGTGGTTTCTGTCTTTAAGATAGCCTTGGACAAGTCAGGCGAAGCCTTCAACGAGTCCACATCGTACCTGACGCCATGGTAAGTAAAGCTGGAGGCATTAAACAAGGTATAGTGGAACGACTCGTCCACGATGCTTTTGACAGTATAGGTGGACCTTTCATTGGCCGTCTCTTTAAGCAAGTAAGTGCCCTGGTCATTAAAAGTTGACTCCGGGCTCTGGATCCACTGGAGCTCTTTGAATACCGGCCGGAATACGTCGTTCCGGATATCCTTCATGGTGACCCTCCTGTTTGCCTTGGAGGCCTGAAACCATGGGTACACTTTGGACTCGTCAAGAGGATGGGTTCTGTGGCCGTAGTAAGGCTCCGAAGCCCGGCTCTGCAACAAAGATGAAACTGCAGTCACAAGAAACCCTGAGCCCCATATTAGCACCGTAAGGAGGAAAACCCCGGAGTAAAGCGACCGGTAGATTCGGTACTGGTGGTACGGGGACTTGTGGTCCCTATCCTTGGACTTGTCGAAGGACGAAAGATCCGACCTTTTATAGAGACCTATCATAGTTTAGGGGGGGGGGGGGGGTCAAAGGAGGGGAAGGGGGGGGTTTAAATAGGGGGAAACGGGGGGTTTTGGGGGGGGGGGGGGGGGGGTGTCAAAGGACGGGAAGAGTGTGGTTTAAATAGTGGGAGAACGGCGTGTTTGTGGAGGGAGAGGTGGGGACTGTAACCAGCATTTTCTGGCTGAGGGCCTGGGGTCTGTCGCGAGTTCCTGCATGGGGCGCGGCATTTAGCTCTTCGTCTCTTTGTCGATGTCATAGTGCGCCGCGTGCATACGCGGATTAGCATTAGTATCTGATAATGGTAGTGCATATAACACGTGGAACAAATCAAGATCATAATAAAGATCATGTTCAAATCGGGAAAATAGGGTTTAGTGGAGATTGTACCAAAAAAAGTGGAGACTAATTGACCGTGATATATTAGTCGTTGATATGCATTCTTGAAGTTTATATACGAATGTTCACCCAGTTCTAATTAACTGGTGGATGCATTATAAGCCCGTACTGGACTAGTGGTATCAAATACCTTCATTATTGGTACCCTTATTATTAGTGTCCTCATTATTGGCACCCTCATTATTGGTACCCTTCATTATTGGCACCTGTACCAAATTAGTACCTGGTCTTCTTGGCAGCTGACCTTCTTGAATCATGTACCCTATTCTATTGTGTTGGGTGTAGCAACCATTGTGTTGAGAAGGTCTGGACAGATCTCGGTGAAGATTTTCCTCAAGTTGGACCGCTTGATTGGCTTAGCCAAGAACCCTGACATCCCACTGTTCAAACACTCCTTGACGTTGCTGGCATCAGCGAACGCTGTCAATGCTATGATGGGTTTCTGGAACTTCAAGTTGTTGCGGATGATTTTGGTGGCCGTCAAGCCGTCCATCTTGGGCATCTGGACGTCCATAAAGATCACGTCATAGATCGACATCTGCTCGAACGAGTTCTTGACAAGATCCACGGCCTCGGCTCCGTTGGCTGCCATGGTGATGTTGTGGAATCCCTCGAGCTTGAGCATTCTGCGAATCACTTCCTGGTTGACCTTGTTGTCTTCGGCAACGAGGATTCTCAAATGGGAAAGATCGTCAAGACATGTGTCTCCGGCCAGGTTCTGGCTGACTGTGCCCGTAGATGAGCTTCGAGGTGGTACTTGAGGTACAGGAGGCTTCAAAAACAGCCCTTCACGAGAGTTGGTGCTATCGGAAGTCTCAGATCCTCTTTTGTCAAAGTACGAGCCCTCATGCTCTGCAGGCGCCACATTAAACTCCACCTTGCGGTTAATTTTGGAGGCGGGGTTGAATTCGTCATCGCAGAATTGCTCAAGTTCCTCGGGTGGCACTACAATCTCTCCACTCTGCATCAAGGGCAAGGTGAAGACAAACGTCGAACCCTGTCCAATGGTGGATTTAAGATTAAGAGTTCCGTGCATCATTTTCGCCAATTGACGACAGATGGAAAGACCTAGACCTGTACCTCCATAGCTTCGGGATAACGTTTGGTCTCCTTGAATGAACGGCTCAAACACCTTTTCTTGAAGAGCAGGCTCAATTCCTGATCCTGTATCTTTAACCTCGATCTGGATCACCCAGTATTTGGGCAGGTATATCTTGCGCATTTTGTATACCTTGTTGTTTTTGACCAACTCACTATTGAAGAACTGCGACGAGTAGCTGTTGGCCGAGTCAATATGCGATAAGCCAGGCTTCTGTGGAGGCTGCATGTTGGAAATATCCGAGGGGGCTCTGTTCATAGCCGGCTTCACGTGTAGTTGGTTGGATTTGTCTATAATATCAGTGTCTGTATTGCCCAAATTAGGCTCTCCTGTCTCGTAAGTTTGGATTGCATTAGGGTTGAATTGGGGTAAGCCGGGAAGTGGTTTTTCCCGGGAAAACTGTGCCTTGAAGATACTTTCTTCGTACTCTGTGGTGGAGAGCGTGGCGATGCTGTGATTATCGGAATGAGTTTTGAGTTGGCTTTTCTCGGTGGTGCTGGTTTCCGTGCGTTTGATTTTGCTGGAATCTTTGTTAGACTCTTTATTGGAGTCTTGCCTCATCAAAGATTCGACGCTGGGCCCATTTTTCTTGCCATTGTTCGATGCCTTAGAATCGGTGACTTTGTCCTCACTGGACTCCTGGGGAACATCACTAGAAGTTACCGAGGAGTTCTTCTTGAGACACACCTTCTCGAAGTTCACGGCTTGAGAAGCCTCAAAGTCGTATTCCCCAAGGATCTTGAAACTCACATCCACGGATCCATCGACGGGCGTAAACTTCAAACTATTGGATACAAGGTTCATGACGACCTGGATGATTCTGTTGGAGTCTCCCAAAACAATCAATTTCCGGAAGATGTTGGGCTTTAACGAGATTTTGAACTTGACCCGTTGGTCTAGGGCCAACTTGCCGAAAATGGATTTGACCTGGTAGATGACCTCCAAGATCTGGAAGTTGGACTTCTCTAGTTTGGATCGGTTCAATGTATTCTTGGAGTAGGTCAACAACTCTGTTAAAATATGCAATAATAACTCACCGGATCTGTGGATCAACTTGAGTGAGTCTTGGATCAGGTTGTGGTCTGTTTCGTCCATCGCTATAGACGTCATTCCAAGAATACCATTTAAAGGAGTACGTAACTCGTGGGAGATGTTAGCAATGAAGACGGTTTTGGCCTCGTTGGCCGCCTCGGCCTCTATCTTGGAAGCCTCTAGCTCCCTAGTCCGGACCTTGACACGTTCTTCTAGATGGCCATATTGTTTCTCGAGCTCCTCAGTCATGATGTTGAAAGCCTCTGAGAGCTCAGTTAATTCATCTTTGAAGAGGTTTTTCGACTGAGGAATCCGATCAGGCAATCTTATACCAGAAGAGTATGCCGTGGAGCTTCCAGAGCTCACAACTGTGTTGACGGAATTCCTCTTATTCTGGGGAGACACTTCAGACTTGTTAGCAGCAGAGTCAGGGGGGTTGGACTGATATGCACGCATGTCCGCATTAATTTTCTTTTCTCTTTTGGACCGGGTGATGGACTCGGTTGCGTCTTTCAAGCGAGTGATGGGCCGCACGAAGCCAACGGCCAATGGGAAGGTCAAGAGACACATGAAAGCACCAATACCCACGACCACACCAATCATGATATCGGTAAGTTTCTTGACGGGCCCAAGGAACTTGTTCCGCAGTTGTTCTATTAGGATTGTCCATGAGGTGGAGGAATCGATTTGAATGCGAAAAAACCCAATGGCCACATCGCCGCCCCAGTAGGAACGGACCTTAGTTGCAGTCCCCTGGGTCCTGGTGAGGGCGTACTCAGCAGCAGGAGAGTCCGACACTGCAATAAACCTTTCGGAACTGTCAAACATGGGCAAGAAACCAACAAGTTCGCTACGCTTGTCGAAATCGTTGTCGTAGACCGGGCGTAAGGCCACAGAGGCATAGTCTTCCGAATACACCTGAGTAGTAAGCGCAGCATGTATGGCTTCAGCACTAGCAATGACGCTCAAGAAGCCCGTGACCTGTTGCTGGTTGACAATGATGGATGAGTTGGCAAACACCGGAATGGTGATGCCCAAGAAAAAGGACGTGTCCAAAGCCGAGACGTTGGCAATGGGTCCGGTCATGAAGCCCGTGGGGATGGCATTGGATGTATTGGACAGGAGCACGGAGCCGGTGATGTCAGTGTCGGTGCTCAAAGGGTATAAGGCATCTTCCACCGGGTCGGAGACAAGCACCTCCCGATTATAGGACAGGGCCACCACCGCAAGGTTCAAGTCATAGAGGCGGGCGGAAGCAAAGGTTTCGGAAGTCGTTAGGAATAAATCTAGCGAGGACTTGGAGGCATCGAACACTGAGGCCGAGATGTTTCCCGCACGGTAGTATGAGAGCGGAGCAGTAATGGTATCCCTTTGAGATAGCCAGGAGATTTGGTAGTAAATAAATTGCATGGACTGCTTGATCTGAGTAGCCTTCAACTGGGCAATCACTTGGAGCCGGTCAGCTCGTAGGTCGGAGGTATTCTGGGAGACATAGACACCTATAACCACGGCCAAGATGAGGAGGGAGAAAAGCGAGGAAAAGCACACGAGGATAATAAGTTGTGGGCGGATGCCGAGCTTTATACGGCGCTTCTTGCCGCGGGGGCCGGCGATTTTCGGGATGATCATGGTGCCCAGAGTGGGGTTTTGGTCTATATAAGAGGTGGTGGAGTAAGAGAGTAGGAATGAGGAAAAGTCAAAACAAAATATGCGCGAAGAATTATGCTTTGGGCGTAGTGTTGCAGCCGACGGTAGAAAGAGGGGGCTTTCAAGGAGACAAACTGGGGAAAAAAAGGCGGGGTTTTGTGCAAGGTTTCAATTGTGTTTCAGATTATACAATGGCGCAGCCTTTTTGGGATCTGTAGCTGCCGTTTTGGGTGAGCTGATATGTTGCTCTGCCAATAGACTGCCTCGAGACCTGCACAAAAGCACCCCATAGTATAGCATCTTGGTGCGGGCTTTTTTCCATCGACCCTGGGGTTTGTTCTTCGTCCTGCAGATAGAACCTCCCGCGCGCACTTCGTGGCTTAATTTGCTACACTTCTCGACAAAAGCGGTTTTTTTTTGTCTACTCTATATGTAGATCTATATGTATGACCAAAGGCACCACTTTACCAGTTACAATAGGGAAATGGCTGTAAATAGGGATAATAGTATGACAGTATATGTAGTCAGTGTATCAGTGTATGTAGTTAGTATATCAGTGTATGTAGTTAGTATATCAGTGTATGTAGTTAGTGTATCAGTGTATGTAGTAGAAGTGTAGATATCACGTGGTCTTGTCCTGTCCAATTCTATGGTCTTGTCGGTGAGTATATCTAATTCTGTCTAATTCTGGCAAATTGTCTGTCATCCAATTCACATTAGTGCGCGGTATCTCACCTTCGCATGACTGGAACACTTCTATCTTGTTCTCCAATACCTCTATTATGGAACTCCAGTACTCTTCTTAGTTACTTGTTTTTGTGTATTTAAACTATAATAGGAATCCCTAATTGTTTCCCAACTGAGCTGTTCTGATCTCTTATAAGGACAACAAAGGGACAACAAAGGGACAACAAAGGGACAACAAAAGGATAACAAAAAAACAACATGGTCCGCTTGGAGGCGCGGCTCCATTGCCTTTTATATATTCTTTTTGTACCCTCATTCCACTTTTAAATGAGGCTATACGAGGCTTATACGGTTTATAAAAGTATATGATAAGGCACCTGTCGATCCTTTTGTGTTCGCTGCATAACAAAGGCCAGGGAAGTTTATCAGCCCATCTTGGATGCTTCCACCCTTGGATGCAGTACACACCAGATGTACTGCTTCCTTTGTTCAACAGATAATCTAATCTGTCCAAATCTGTCCATTGGTCTAGAACATTGTGCTATTAATAGATTGGACATTTCTGAATATACTCCATAATTTTTATGGTGTCAAAATAGCATACTATTAAATACTAACTGTTAATGACTTTATACTGTGGCGTCTGTTTATATTGTCCAAATTCTGTCGAATAAGTGGATGCGTATTGCCTGACTGTCAAATTAGAGTGGATGCGTATGGCCCAATTCTGTCCAATTCTGTCCAATGTCTCATGTCCAATGCTTATTGCTAGACATACTAATTGACATGGCCATAGTATTTAATTATGGGTCAATAATTTCTGTCTATTTTTAGACTATCAACTGTAGTCATTCTGTACTGTCTGGACTATAGTTTGGACTGCAGTGTATAGATGTTCTGCTAATTTTGTCCAATTTGTAGAATTGTCTAGAATGGTGTCCTGACAAATATGTACTGTGGCTGTATTGTCTAGTATTGTTTGTCTAATCTGCCAAACTGTCCGATTGTTTGACTGCGAGGTCGGTAATCTTTTTAGGGCTCCGTGGTGGTTCTACACTCGCAGATCGATCAGCCAGGCCAAGAAAAAGCAACGTGAATAAATCAAACCAAACTACAACCACAAACAAAGCAACCTGAAACAAATCTGAAACTCGTGCACAAAAGCAAACCCTCAATTATATAAATAGGCCAGTTCCCCCTCCCTCTAAACTCTACCTATTGCTCATGCCACCGGGAAAGTCATGGCCATTTCCTGAGCAGCAGCTTGCGCATCTCAAAGCGCCCTTCAGCGCGCGTTCTAAATACAGATACACTTGACGGAAAAAGTAAAAAAACGCTTCCCTCCGCCCTTCTCAAGCACTATACAAGTTCATACCGAACCCCTTTTCCAAAGCTATTTCAAGCCATTTTCGAGCCATTTATAGCATCCCCAAACCCTCTTTCTGACACATTCTTCCGGGTTCCTTTCTAATTTATCTCCACACCTCTACACCATTCTCCGGACCCATTCTTTTGCATATCCGCTCGCTTATTATCCCAGATCTCAAATTCACAGATCCACAAAGATCTAGTCCACCATACCAGGTCAGTCTAACCTAAAAATCCCATCATAGTCCTCCATCCCCTTCCAGTCTACTACATAGAATCATATTACCCAATCCCTATGCTTTTGGCGTCATCCCTCCTGTGGGCACTACTCCTTCGCTGGGTTCAGGCGACCACACTGCCGCTGCCCTCCATCACATCCCCAGTGTCTACTACAGCCACCATCAACTCCTCACACATAACTATTCCCATCTACTGCCTGTATGACCAGCAGTACTTCGTCAAGGTGGCCAACGGCGAGCACCAGTCTGCTCTTGCCCGCGTAGACTACCTACAACCGGAGCTCTGGATCATTGATGGCCAGCACTTGCTTGAGTGTAATGTCCTCTTCAATGTGTTGAGCGATAACACCGAAACCACTTTTCCCTCCCAGGTCACCTATGAAAGTCTGACTTACGAAGCCTTTGAGTGCTACTGGGGTAATGCGTTTTACCCCACGCAAACCATCACCACCACCATGGATTCCGTCGCCACCACCATTGTTCAAGTCCAAACCACTGCTGGGGCTTTCACCTTGGACTATGCCAATGGCGTATCTGCTTCAGGCGTCACTGCTACTGCCAACATCAGCTTGGTGCTTGAAGATTCCAAACTGGTAACACTAGTCGACTACCCATACCTCCTCTCCACGAATGCAAACCGCAACATGGGAGCCATGGGGCTTGCACGCTACATTGATTCGGGTGGTATTTTGGACAGGCTCATCGACGAGAACATGACCTTGGCCCACAGCTACTCCATTTTTTACTTCAACAAGTCCAGCGAAGAAACGCTTTTGTCGGGGTTCCTTTTGCCTGGGTCCGTGGATAAAAGCCTCTATTCCGGCAACTTTTATTCGTTCCCCATGGTGCCGTACGTGGGCTGGGGCTCTCTCAACGGCTCATTGCCCATCATTTCCTTGGACAACATGGACTTGGAGAACTTATCCACGGGGAACAAGGCCAAGGTCTACGAGGAGAATTTGTCCATAGCCATCGACCCGCTCTTGGACTACACCTACTTGCCTTTGGCTGCTATCGTCAACATAGCTCTTCAGACAAATGCCTTCTACAGCCCGGAACAAAGCTTATGGGTGGTCAAGTGCTCGGACATTGATAATAGCAATGCCGTGCTCAACTTGAACATAGGCCCGTTATCGTTGCAGATCCCTCTCACGGCGCTATTGTCTAACCGGGACGAGTTACTGACCCTCAAGTTCGCCGGCGGTGAAGCGGCATGCGTGTTCAACTTGTTCCCCTCCGACAGCTTGGGATACCCATGCATTGGCTCGCCGTTGTTGCGGTTCATATACATGGCCGTGGACAACGAGGGCCGCAACATAGCATTGGCCAACGCCAACATGAAGTTGCAGGCGGACGACGAAATGAAAAGCCTGAACTCCAGCTTGATTACCTCAGGAAAAATTCCCTTTGCTACCACCCATCTGATCACTTCGTCGTTGGACACCTTCACCTTCTACCAGCAAAATTACTCCATGGGAGGAAGCATTCCAGCCAAACTTTCCCAGGTGCAGATCAACTCCAATGGATTGTACGTTACGGACGGACCGTCGGTTTCACAGACCAACTCCGCCAGTGCTGCCCAGGCTGCGTCCACCACGGGTGCTGCTGACCCTGGAGTGGCCCAAATGGCCTCCAGTGCATCTTTCTTAATGGGTATGATATTACTTGTGGGTTCTGTTATGGGGTTCAGCTTTGCATGAAGCATGTTTGGTGCTTAAATTTAATTAACGAAACTTTCGGAAACCTACGGGAGTTAAGCACGGCGTATGACCATATTAACCATTGTATATTAACTAGTATTAATTCCGGATCTATATTGGCACTTATGCATTTGAATGTTCAGACTAGAGTCGCTTCAACTCTATGGTCTCTGGCGTGGCCACCTGGCTTTCGGGGTCCGAAGGCAAGCTGGCGTAGCCTTTGGCGGTCTTCAGGTCCCGCTCCATGTACCGGTAGAAGTTGTACCATAGGATGTCGAGGAAGGTGATGACCAAGCCAATGCAGTTGATGAGGCTCAAGGTATCGCCAAAGATCATGGAGCCGAGCATGATGGTGAGCAATTCCTTGAAGATACCGGCGATGGAGAGCGTCAAGACTTGGGCCACGGAGAGAAGCTGGAACTCACAGAGGGTCATTGCAAAAGCCAAGATTCCCGGAGTCACCATCAAGAGAATGGTCTCGAAGAAGCCCTTGAGTTCCCACATGGGCAGCGACAAGAACTCGGACCAGCCCTCGAAGATAAGTGCAAACACAAAGAGCACCACGGTCATGCTGGGGGAAATGTAGAAGATGGTCAGAATGGGGTTCTTGGTGTACTCGTTTTTCTTGAGCAAGAGCTGGGTAAACGACCAGCGCAAGCCCAGAATTACCAGGGCTCCAAGTATGAGCATAATGCCTATGGGCTGGTGGTCATCGTCCACATCCGGCGGCGAGTGGTCTGGTTTCTTAGTCATCATGATGACGGAAGCACTCATGACCACCACAATGACAATCAAGCGCCAGTGGAACGTCTCCAAGCGGAAAATAAGCCCAAATAGAAGCACAAAGATCAACGACGACGTCTTGAGCATGGTATAGAGCGATAAGGAGATATATTCCAACGACACATTGCTGAGGCCAATATCACCAGCCGAGGCCAAAGCACAGGGCAAAATCAGAATAAAGTAAGCCGAAAGTGGCATGGCGAGCGAGGCCCGGAGCGTCGCCAGGGACGTATTGACGGCCGGCCTTAGTTTGGGGCGGAAGTAGAGCACCAGCGAGCTCAACATAAAAAGGCAGATCTGGTGGAAGGCCGTGACAAAGAGCGGGAAGCGGAAATTGAGCCCACGGCCAAACATCCATTTGTTATAGATGGAAATAGACATGGAGAAAAAGTACCAGCCGGCTATGTAAAGCGGCGCAGACAAGAACACCGGGGCCTTGGGAGGGTCCAGAGTGGAGGACATTGTTAGGGGAGACAGTGGCGGCCAAGGGAGATTGAATTGCTGGATATTTCTGAAATAAAAAAATCTTAACCTGGCGGTAAGAATGCGTTGTTTATAAAGAGAGATCAAAGGTGATAACAAAAGAGGGCCGGAGGGGTAAGAGACGGACCATCGCTTAAAGGTAGTATGCGGTGAGTTGCAATGCGCGTCTCGGCACTAGACTAACAAACCGGTACACCCAAGAAGAGGGCAGAAAAAGCAGAGAAAAAAAGCAGAGATCTAGAACAGTTAAGAAGCCACCAATTAATTAATGAACAGACTTGAAACATAAAATAAATAAATCTTAAATACTTGACACTTAAAATCTGAAACATTTAATTAACTATTACCTGAAACACCCCTGAAACAAATGTGAAACAATTAAAAAGGTGGGACATGAGTGAGACTTGACACGAGACTAATTAAAACAATACCTTGATTATTATCGACTATTATAGCCAACAACAGCCGTAGGGCTTATCTAACAATACAATGATTCAAGAAAAAAACTCGATGAATGGGAAAATTGAGGTATTGTCAAATTACCGTATTCGGCGATTCTTTGGTGTGAAGATTGTTTTTACCAAATAATTTTTTTCTGGCCAAAAATCATTAATTGATGGGGCCATATGCTTTGGTGGGTTCCTTCCACTGGCAAGTGGGGAATTAACAAGCTGCTGCGCGACCAATGACGTATTCTTGACGGTGACCCCGGAGAAATGTTTTACACGACCCGGCGGAAACAGGAAGAAAAAAGAAAAGAAATAAAATAGACGAGTCTTTTAGTATGACTTAGATTGTAGAAAATATGATTTAAAATATGGGAATTTCGGGAAAAAATTGGGATTATTGCAGAGAAAAGTGTGAGGTGAGATGGAGTGAGAAATGGAGATAAATGGAGATAAATGGAGATAAATGGAGGTATAGCCGATTACGTAATTTTATGGGTTTATAATTTAAAGGGTGATGAAGAGTAATTCTGGGACTGGAAATTATGGTGATGAGTAATTTTACCGGGTAATTCTGGTCCTGGGCTCTTACATTGTTTGCTCGTAAAATTGTGGGCTCTCCATGTGGCTCCAAACATTGTCTGTAAAAATAAACCATTGAGGCCGAGTATGCAGACCATGTGACATTCTGAAACAACCTTAATCTGAAACAAAGAAACAGAAAAACAGAAACAAACATGAAACAAAAAAACAGAAACAAACATGAAACAAACATGAAACAAACATGAAACAAACATGAAACAAACATGAAACACAGAAATATAGAACCTCAGAACCTGAAACAAACATGAAACACTGACACTCAACCTTTGGTAGTGTCTGGCAGAACGTCTTTCGCGGCAGAGCATCCCATTCTCCACAGTGACGCCGCGGCCCTGCAGGTCCACATGTTTTCACCTACCAAAGCTTCCGCCGCGGTGCTCTCTCCTCCAACTATGCCCTCCGACAGCAACCTGTCTCTCTACGTGCTCCAGGAAAAGTACATTGTCGAGCAGATCCGTGACGTGTGCCGTAAGGCAGGGCTTTATGCGTTGGTATTGGATAAGAAGACCGAGGTGGCTCTCTTTCTGGTGGTGTCCAAGGACGCCCTCTTGAGGATCGTCACCGCTGTGGAGATCATTGACGCCAAGCGCCGTATCCTGAATTACCTTCTGGCCATCTACTTGGTGGAACCCACGGTTTATAATTTCAATTGCATTTTGGCTGATGTCCATACCAACCGCTATAAGCTGGGCGTGGGGCTTTTCTTGCCGTTTCTGCAGTGGGACGAGCAGGCCAACCGCATGTTTCTGTCGGCCCGCTTCTTGCACAATCCCCAGGTGGCTCAATATTTTGAGGGTGGCGATGCTGTTCATTTTGTGCATTGCTCCATGGTGCCGGTGGAGTCCAGGGTGTTCTTGGCTGATAAGACCACGCCCAACTCCATGCCCATTTACTATAACGAGAACTGCTCCGAGCTTGTATTGCCGCAGGTCCGCAAATCCGCCAAGGCCATCGTCAACACTCTTGTGATTGCTGGCGAATACCCTCTTATCCGGTACTACTCTCTGCCGGAGGCCAACCATCAGGCTGCCAGATTGCCGGAGTTGCTAGCAGACGAAGTCCAACGCCAACTCGACGATTACTCTCGTGCAAACCACTCCTACCCGCCTCCTTACACCGCCGATAAGCCACGGGCTATCTTACTCATCTGTGACCGGACGCTAGATCTCTATGCTCCGTTGCTACACGAGTTCACGTACCAGGCCATGGCCACAGATATCGTGGAGGGACTCGAGAGAAACAATTGCTACAAATACCATAGTGAAAACGAAAAGGGCGAGGACCAGGAAATGCTGACCAGCCTTGACTCGGAAAAGGACGACACGTGGGTGGCTTTACGTCATACCCATATCATCGAGGCCTCGGAGTTGATCGTCAACCGCATCAACGAGGTGATCAAAAATAACCCCATGATGGTGGACCGCTCGCAGGCCAAGACTTCCTCGGACTTAATGTATGTGGTTGCTCACTTACAAGGCTTCGACGAAGAACGTCGCCAGGTCACCTTACACAAGACGTTGATCGACGAGTGCTTGGATATTAATGCCACTCGCAAATTGGCCGAGTTTGCTGCGGATTTCGAACAGACGTGTACTGCCCAAGGCACTCTGTTCGAAGGTGTCCACAACAAGCACTTGCACGATGACCTCATTGTGCTTCTTGCCAGAGAGGATTTGCACGTCAACGATAAGATGCGGCTCGTGTTGATCTACAGTCTCCATAGAGGCGGGTTGGTTGAATCGGACTTCATCAAGTTGGCCAGGTTCATTGGCGTGCGTGATAATCAGATAGTATCGCTAGTGCTGCGATGCTTCCATAACTTGAGAAAGATGAACTTTCCCATTGTCAAGTCTTCGGTCACAGACAAAAAGGTGTCCCGTCAAACATTCCACACCATCAACAACGAAGGGACTTACAACACATCTCGGTTTGCGCCTGGCATCAAACGCGTGTTATTTAATGCTGCCAAGTACGAATTGGATGAGGACTGGTTTCCTTACTTTCGTGACAAGCCGCTCGAAGATGAAACTCTTAGCAGAAACAATTCTACAGGACAGAATGGCCTTGAGCCGCACGGGTCGTTGCGGAACGCCAGAATCAAGGCTTCGTGGGCCCCCTCCAGCTCGCGGTCGTCCAATTCCGCTTCGGGCAAAAACAAACAAAGAGTGTTCTGCTTTGTTGCGGGCGGTATAACATACTCGGAAGTACGGCTGATATACGAGCTCTCCAGCACGCTAAACAGCGACTTTTACATTGGGTCCGAGGCGATCTTGAAGCCACGGGACTTCTTGATTGGTCTTCAAAGCATCGACGATGTGAAAAACCCAGCCAACTTAGAACTTCCCCTCGACAGTGAGCTCAACTTGTCCACTAGCCAGGCGCCCGACCATTTGTTCGATGTTCCCAAGGCTCCTATAGCCCAAGCACCTACACAAACGCCTAGACCTAACACAGCTCCAAACGCCCAGCCCGGAGCCCCTTCGGCATTTAATCCCCCTTTGCCGGAAAGCAATGTCACGACGGGAACACCCAGCCATTACCAGAAGCGAGTGAATCAGTATGCTACGGACTTAAGTGAAACTCCTAAGGAGAAGAAACTGTCGAGATTGAAGAAATTGTTCAGGTGATCAAGTTATTAGACATGCAGGCGAGTCTATTAGGCGATTGGAATTAGAAGCAGAGGTTGTTGAGTCTAGTTTACTTTGAGTCTACTCTAGTCCAGTCCAGTCCAGTCCAGTCCAGTCCAGTCTACTGTGCTGTTCTTCATTTTTCTGGTCTTGGTCTAAAAGAGGAGTCTCAAAGTGTCATTAGGATTCGAGGAATCTGCGTAACAGGAAGCGGAATTATGGGCTGCAGTGCAGTGCGGGTCGTTATCTCTATAAAGCCATGCATGGCATGGGCATAGCATCAAGCGGCCCCGCAGACGGACAATGCCCAAAGCAAAAACTCAAGCCAAAATAATTTTTTTTTCTACGCCCGTTTTCGTAGCCCCACTTGTACCCCCACAAATTTTATACCTGCACAATCCCCAGCCTGGGTTGATCCCGCGGTGGCAAACATTTTCGGCCGTCTGGCTTATTAATTATCTCCGCGTATGCCGGACCCTCACGCATATAAAAGGCTCTGCTCACGCCAAAAGTTCTTGCTCCTTGAACTCCGCTTGGGAAGTCGATTGTTGTAACTTTTGCGCTTGCTTTAGTTATTAAGCCCCGGATTTCGGACTGTACTGCCCCGAAACACTTCAATCAATTGCTTTCTACTTCAATTGCTTTCTTTTTAGGCCCATAAAGAGGTCTCAGGAAGAAGTACAACTATAGGTTGCTCCCCCACTCGGACTATCCAAAAAAGGGATCCAAACCTGATATCCCAATCAGATATAAATCCGACATCAAATAATCATACTAATATATCTGATATTCAGACGAGCTTTAATTTTTAGATACTGAAAAATTCATCATGGAACAATTTGCTGGTGCTCAGATGCCGCCATTGCAGAATTGGGGCGTGCTTTCAGATGTGCCGTTTCTCGCGTTGAATGAAGTGTCTGGCTCAAAACACAACTTGTCACACTCGAGCCCCATCTCGCTGGGCTGGTTGCTGTGCCTGTGTAAAGATGGCTGGGGCCCTCTTTCTCCGCTCTATAGCGACTTGACGCCGTGTTTCTTTGACGGTGCTCTCTACGCCGGCACCGGAGTGTTGTTGGTTCTAGTAGGACTCTACCAAATGCACGTGTTGACCAACCGCAAAATCACTACCGGAAATAAGGTCAGCTGGTCCTTCTACGTCAAGCTTGCGTTGAGTTTCTTGCAGATTGCCTTTACTGTGGCCATTGTGAGCCATCAAGGCACGCTTGATATCATCAAGACTGCTGGCTATGTGAATATTGCTGCTGGAGTGGTTGCTGTTATGCTCCATTACTTGGAGCAGTTCAAGTCGACCATATCGAATGGCGTGTTGCTTTTTTACTGGTTGTTCCAGGTGACATTCAGCGTGGCACGCATTTTGTCCATGTCCATTAGAACAGGCTTGAAGGATGAGGTAGCCACGCTTTCCATTTTGGCGGCTGTCAATGCGTTCCTCTTGCTTCTGTTGGAGATGTTGTTCCCTCCTCAGTCGTTGAGTCCTTACTCCACTGCTGCGGGTACTTCTCCATACGATAGAGCCAATATCTTCTCCAAAATCACATTTATGTGGATGGCTCCTTTGATGAGGAAGGGATTCTACCAGTACTTGACGGAGTCCGACTTGCCTTTCTTGCCGCAAGCCACCAAATCCAAGAGCACCACTGACCTTTTCTACTCTACATGGAACAAGCAGGCCAACCCTTCGTTGGTCATGACCTTGTCCCAAGCTTTTGGGCTTCCTTTTGTCATTGGTGGTGTGTTCAAAGGCCTTCAGGATGTCCTTGGCTTTGTACAGCCCCAATTGCTTCGTCTTTTGATTCGTTTTGTCAATGATTACTCCAAGTCTGTGGAAGAGGGTGAGCCTATTCCTCTTACCAGAGGCTTCATGCTTGCTGGAGGTATGTTTGTAGTGTCTCTTACCCAAACGGCATTCCTCCACCAATACTTCCAGCGTGCGTTCGACTTGGGAATGAACATCAAGTCTTCCATGACTGCAGTTATTTATGATAAGTCGTTGGTCTTGTCCAATGAGACCAAGCAAGGCTCCAATACTGGAGACATTGTCAATTTGATGTCTGTGGATGTGCAGAGATTGCAGGATTTGGTACAGAACTTACAGATCATCTGGTCGGGTCCCTTCCAGATTGTCTTGTGCCTTTACTCGTTGCAGGGAATCTTGGGCAACTCCATGTGGGCCGGTGTTTTTGTGATGGTGATTATGATTCCGTTGAACGCTGTGATCGCCAAGTACCAGAAGAAGTTGCAGAAGACGCAGATGAAGTTCAAGGACGAGAGATCGCGGTTGATCAGTGAGATCTTGAACAACATCAAGTCGCTTAAGCTCTATGGCTGGGAAAACCCATACTTGGACAAGTTGGACCACGTGAGAAACGATAAGGAATTGGCCAACCTCAAGAAAATGGGTGTGTTCAGTGCCGTGACGAATTTCTCCTGGAACTTGGCCCCATTCTTGGTATCGTGCTCCACTTTCGGTCTCTTTGTCCTTGTCAATAAGGAGAAAAGTTTGTCCACTGATATCGTGTTTCCTGCCTTGGCTCTCTTTAACTTGTTATCGTTCCCCTTGGCCGTGGTTCCTATGGTGATCACCAACGTTGTGGAGGCCCAAGTTGCCGTCACAAGATTGACCAAGTTTTTGACCAGTTCTGAAGTTCAGCCCAATGCCGTGATCAGAACCCCTAGTGCCCAAAAAATTGGAGACGTGGCTGTTTCTGTTAAGAACGGAACCTTTTTATGGTCCAAGCAAAAGGGAGAGGAATCCTACAAGGTTGCGCTTTCCAACATTAACTTCGAGAGCAAGAAAGGCCATTTGGACTGTATTGTTGGTCGAGTTGGTTCGGGTAAGTCATCGATTTTGCAATGTTTCTTGGGTGACTTATACAAACTCGACGGTGAGGTCAAGGTTGCTGGAAAGATAGCATACGCTTCGCAAGTGCCATGGATCACCAATGGAACTGTCATGGATAACATTCTTTTTGGCCACAAGTATGACCCTGAATTCTATCAAAAAGTGTTAGAAGCTTGTGCTCTTACTGTTGACTTGAAGATCTTGCCCAAGGGTGATAAGACAGAGGTGGGAGAAAAGGGTATTTCCTTATCTGGAGGCCAAAAAGCCCGTCTTTCGTTGGCCCGTGCTGTGTATGCCAGAGCAGATGTTTACTTGCTTGATGACCCATTGAGTGCAGTGGATGAGCATGTTGGAAGACACTTGATCAATAACGTGTTGGGACCTAATGGATTGTTGAAGTCTAAGTGCAAGATCCTTGCCACGAATGCTATCCACGTGCTCAGCATTGCAGACAACTTGCACATGGTCAAAGATGGGAAGTTGGTTGAACAGGGAACTTACCAGGAGATCATGTCGCAGGATAAGAGTCCTTTGCGGCAATTGATTGTGGACTTCGGCCAGAAGTCTGCTTCCAACAGCAATGTGCAGTCTTCAGCCAACTCCACCAAGCAGGAGGTTGAAGAAGATATCGAGAACTTGCCAGAGTTAGTTGCCCAAATCTCCAATGTACATGTGGATTCGGATGCAGTTACGTTGAGAAGGGCCTCTGATGCCCCCCTCATTTCCGATGAGGAACGTGTGTTGCTTGCACAAGAGGAAGAAGAAGAGGAGGACGAAGAAGCCCAGGCAAGAAAGGAGCATTTGGAGCAGGGTAAGGTCAAGTGGGATGTGTACAAAGCATATGCCAAGGCCTGTAACCTTCGCCATGTGCTTGTGTTCTTGGGCTCCACGATCTTGTCGATGTTATTCAATGTTGGCTCCAATGTCTGGTTGAAGCACTGGTCCGAAGTGAACACCCAGTACGGAGGAAACCCCCACGTGGGTAAGTACTTGGGAATGTACTTTTTCTTGGGGCTTTTCTATGCTGTGTGCACCTTGTTGCAAACGTGTGTGATGTGGATCTTCTGTACCATTGAAGGTTCCCGCAAGTTGCATAATAGAATGGCCATCAGCGTGTTGCGGTCGCCAATGTCGTTCTTCGAGACCACCCCAATTGGACGGATCTTGAATAGATTCTCCAATGACATTTACAAGGTGGACGAGGTTCTTGGGAGGGTGTTCGGAATGTTCTTCACCAGCTCAGTGCGCGTGGCTTTCACCATTCTTGTGATTTGCTTCTCCACGTGGCAGTTCATCTTCATTGCCGCTCCCTTGGGCGTGTTGTACATCTACTACCAACAATACTACTTGAAGACATCCCGGGAGTTGCGTCGTTTGGACTCGGTGTCCAGGTCACCCATTTACGCCAATTTTCAAGAGTCGTTGAATGGAGTGTCCATTATCCGTGCCTATGGCCAGGGAGAAAGATTCAAGTTCTTGAACAGAGCCAGAATCGATAAGAACATGCGTGCCTACCACCCTGCGGTGAATGCTAACAGATGGTTAGCAGTGAGACTCGAGACCTTGGGGTCCATTATCATTCTTGCTGCTTCTGGATTGTCGATTTTGAGTTTGAAGAGTGGAACCATCAGTGCTGGGTTGATTGGATTGTCTGTTTCGTATGCATTGCAAATCACCCAGACCTTGAACTGGATTGTCAGAATGACCGTGGAAGTTGAGACCAACATTGTATCAGTGGAGAGAATCATCGAGTACTCGCAACTTACCCCCGAGGCCCCAGAGATTATCGAGGACAAGAGACCCGAGGCCAACTGGCCTGAACATGGAGAGCTCGTGTTCAACAACTACTCCACCAAGTACAGACCGGAGTTGGACTATGTGTTGAAGGGAATTTCGTTGAACATCAAGCCCCACGAGAAGATCGGCATTGTGGGAAGAACCGGTGCCGGAAAGTCGTCGTTGACTCTTGCCTTGTTCAGAATCATTGAGGCCAGTGAAGGTAACATTTCCATTGATAACGTCAACACCTCCGAGTTGGGGTTGGCTGACTTGAGACACAAGTTATCCATTATCCCCCAGGATGCGCAGGTGTTCGAAGGCTCCATCCGAAGCAACTTGGACCCCACGGGAAGTTACACCGATGAACAGATGTGGAAGGCCTTGGCTCTGTCGCACTTGAAGGACCATGTGCTCAAGATGTACGAGGACAGAGATGAGGAGGACGAGAACATGACGTCCGCCTTGGAGGTCAGAATGAGCGAGGGTGGCTCTAACTTATCCGTGGGCCAGAGACAGTTGATGTGTCTTGCACGTGCGTTGTTGATTCCTTCCCGGATCTTGGTGTTGGACGAAGCAACGGCTGCCGTGGACGTGGAAACGGATAAGGTGTTGCAGGAGACCATCAGAAGCGAGTTCAAGGATAGAACCATCTTGACTATTGCTCACCGGTTGAACACCATCATGGACTCCGACCGAGTTATTGTGTTGGAGCAGGGAGAAGTGGCCGAGTTCGACACCACGGAGAATCTCTTGAAACGCAAGAATTCGTTGTTCTATTCCTTGAGTAAGGAGGGAGGAGTGATTGACGAGAACTCCGAAAAGGCCTAGTCAAATCTACACTCTACAGTCTACTAGTCACCCAGTATCAAAATAGTTTAATAGAGTCGCCAGTCTTTAGTCAGTGTAATAGTCACTTGTGTTGGTGTCATTAGTATACAGTCATGTTCAGCTAGTCATATTCAGCCAGTGTCAGTGGAGTGGGTCAGTGCTCACTGCGCTTCCGCAAAGAGTTGATGTAGTACAATGGGTAGAACTCTGACCGGTTGGACACCTCGCAGAAGTTCTGGGCCGTCATCAAGTCTTCGCCCTCAGTCTCCTTTTCGAAGAGTATCGTCTTCTTTTCGGGCAGTTGTTCAAGACTGTACAAGTCGAGAAGGTGGGTTTCGCTCTCCACGTCCAACGAAACAATGATGTTGTCACCAGCAAGCACAAAGTCCACGATGCAATTTTCTGTGGAAATGGTTTGTTGGAGCGAAGCAGTGTAGTCTGAGTCCAATGAAAAGAGGAGGATGCACTTTGTGTTTTCACACAACACCAAGATGTAGTTGTCTCCGTTGCGCGAGAAGGTGGTCACCTTGGAAATACAGATCTCCTTGACCGAAGAGTCGTCCATGAATCTTTCAGGAGGATAATGCACATCGGTCAAATGATGCTCCATTATATCTCTCAAATCGATCTTTCCCACCTGCGTATTGCTCCACCATTTCCATAATAGCAAGTAGTCATCTCCTCCTCCACTGATGAGCAAATCCTCGTCGAACGAGCTGATGTGCAAAATGGACACGAACTCATGATGCCCAAAGAGCCAGTGTTTGACCACATACAGCTCGGGGTAGTATGTCACCTTGATGTGCTCATCTCGGTCGCCTGTAAGAACAAACTGCTTTCCTTCGTGTTCTGCCACCAACACGTCACTTAACATGGAGACATGGCCCAAAATGGGCACGAGGTCTTTTTCCTCCACGGGTGCAGACTCGTCAATGGGCATTTCATACACGTCTCCGAACTTGTCTCCAAGAACGATGCTGGTGTCATCCACAGACGTCAGCACTGCACAAGGCCGCTTGGGAAACACCTGACGCTTGACTAGCTTGATGCAATTCTCCTGAGCATAATCAAGCTCGAAAACCACCGCTGCCTTATCACTATCGGTGGTGCCAATGATGTATTTTTCGTTTCGGGTCAACGTCAAAGAACGAATGTAATTATAGATCTTGGGGGCTCCAGGACCCGGCACTGGGATCTTGTGTTCTTTCTTGGGTTTCTTGGATGCAGGCTCACCCAGAAGCTTGGCCAATTCCTCCTCCTTTTTCTTCTGTTCTTCTCTGCGTTTTATAAACTTCTGCTCATGCAAGGCCTGCGAGTCCACATCATCGGACCACGAACCCACCTTGGCTCCATCTGCAATGCGGTAAACAATGAGGTGGTTTTTGACCAGCGTGAAGAGATACTCACCTTTGCGGTCAGTAGTTAGAATTTGGAACGGATGCTTCATTGGGCAATTGTGGCTCTCGGGCTGTCTCTTGATTTTGTTTTTTTTCCACCTTCACAGTCTCATCGTCCTGCACGTATGTCCGCGGCCTCCAGGCCATTACTTCCTAAAGCCCCAGCCCCATCCAGATTTGGAACTTGCTTTGGGTGCTTCTTTCTGTTCTGTGGATGGAGTCAGGGACTCCTCGACATTCTCGTTATTTTCCACAATGAATTTTCTTGGTTTTGGTGATTGCGAGAAATAGAGGTTGGCCTTATCGGCAAGACCCAGAATTTGCGGCTGCGGCACCTTTTTGAACGACGACAAAAGATCGCCCATGGTGGTCTGCTGATTGGGGTCAACCATTTCGGTGGCAACATGCAAGGGTTCAGCGAAATTGAACACAAACTCGTCACACGTAGCGGTCCACACCTGGAAGTTTTTGGTAGCACGCCATTTGGCGATGAATTGTTCGTTGAATGCTCGGGCGCCGCCCGTGTACTTGTCTCCTTCAAAACCAGGTGGAGGCATTTTAAATCTCTCGGTATATTGCGTCAACCGCAAAAATGCCAACATGCTTCGAATGTACTCCTCGAATTGGTACCGGATGTAGTCGTCGCCTCCCACGTATGAGTCTGTGTCTTTCTGGGTGGAGCTGAGAACAGACACGAATTTCTTATCGAGGGTAGAAAGACGTAACTCCTCAGGCCTACCACAAGGATACGAAATCAGAGACGTATCAAGGTTCACCAAAACGTCCACTTTGAAATTTGCCAGCTGGTTCACCATTAGTAGATTCGAACACCCCACCATGTACGTTTCGATCAGAAGCTCCTCCATCTGCTGCAATGGCAAGTATGGGTTCCAGAAGGAGCCCTTGGTGTTGAAGATCTGAAGAGGTAACCCGAAAAACCGAAGCATGGACATGCGGTCATTGGTTTTGAGCGAAGAGGGTTTCAGTAGAGGGGAGTTCTTCTCAGTAAAGTCACACAATGGACACCCCGATAGTTCCAAGCTATTCATGAGATTTGGGATCAATGCAATGA
Source organism: Metschnikowia sp. 04-226.1 (assembly GCA_002370245.1). Lineage (NCBI taxonomy): Eukaryota > Fungi > Ascomycota > Pichiomycetes > Serinales > Metschnikowiaceae > Metschnikowia > Metschnikowia sp. 04-226.1. The sequence continues at coordinate 662,121 of NLAD01000699.1, forward strand.
TGTTATTCTGGAACTGGGTAAGAAGTTCGAGCTTGTTATTGGAGTAAATCATGACTTTTTTCTCGAGCAACACGGCCTTCAAAATCACAAGCAAGTCGTTTTTAAACTGGCCTAGAAGTTCCTTCAAATTAAGATTAACGAAAAACTCCTCTTGGTCTTCGTACCGCTCCACCTTGAGCTGTTCTTCAACGGTGGAAGCAGACGGAAGTTTTGGCAGAGCAGACACCGAGTCTCGGATATCTTCGAGTTTGAATGCATCGTTAAGGTTATCGAAAAGACTCTCCAATAAGTCGTAGTTATCAAAGCTGGGCTGCTGGAAGTAACTGTGGGTGATGATGGATAACTTCTCCTTGATTTTGGTGAAAATGGGCTGACCTCGGGAAATCACCACCACGGCCTTCTGCACTATGGAACGCGTGATGGCCTTGTTCCGCTGTAGCTCCTCCTCATTAATATCAGTGGATTTGATTTGGCGCACACACGAGCACCCGAAAAACGTCTCCAAGTGGTTGGGGTTACCCTTATAAGCCTCTATATCGGCCAGGTTATCGAGCGACGAGCGGTTGTCAAAGTCGTAGACAAGGTTGAAGTTGGAGAAGGTCTCTTCGAACAAGTGGGAGCCATCAGGCAAGGCCTGGAACGGTAAGTTCTTGAAAAGATCCTCGTTGATGGACGCATGGTAGTTGGACTTCCACCACAGCACCTCGGGCCCATGCACATGGTGGAAGTCCACTAGGCACACGGCAAAGATCATATCATCAGACTGCGAGAGGTCTAGCGCACTTTGCCGTTGGGAAGGATGCATGATAGGAAGGTTTTTGATCTGGATGGACAGCCTTCTGCTTTGGGAAGTGGCGGCAGACTCCGGGATGGAGATGCTGGAACTGTTCAGAAGCACGGACCGTTTATCCCTAGAGTCAAGGGACTGGGTATCAGGGGCCGAGTCTTTGGGGTCCATGGATCTAAAGTCAGGACCCATCAGGTCACGGCGGCGTTCCTTGGGCTCCTTCTTGGCAAGTCCCGGCATGGAATGCAGACTAAGTCTCATGGGGCGACACACAAAGTCTTCGGCACTCGAGGATTTGCATCGGGCCGGATTTGCAGGGGGATCTGCACGTTTCAGGATCCGGAGCGGGCGCAAGGCAAACTCCAGAACATCGATGGAGATCTTGGCGCTGGGCTCCTGGCCGGTGGAGCCGTTGTTGTCAGCCATGGGGAATCTCAGGTAGAAAAGAGTGGACTTGATTTACTTTTTCGCACTGGGTGCAAAACACCATGCGACTACGCTTAGACGATTGACAGTCATGCAATGAGAAGTAGATTCAGATTCAGCGAATATAATAAACTGTTAAAAGATAAATTGGAAAAAAATAAATTTAGGTGGTTGATCTACATAGTCCTATAGTACTATAGTACTGCAGAGTAATGCCAGTACTACAGACTAATGAATAATACTGCATAACACCATGGTCAGGTCTATGGCCAGGTCTATGGCCAGGTCTATGGTCAGGTCTATGGTCAGGTCTATGGTCAGGTCTTTGATAGATGCTGGTCTATGGTAGATGCTGGTGAAAATGTATGGTAGATTCTATGGACTATGGGAAGATCTGACATGTAGAGATGGAGAGATGTAGAGATGGAGAGATGGAGAGATGGAGAGATGGTATGCGAAGGGTGCGTATAAAGTAAGTGGAGATGGAGATGGAGGGAGAAACTGAAGAATATTTGGGTTTAAATTATACTAATTTATAGGAACAGAGATTATTCCTGGAAAAAATTAGACCTGGAAAGTCATGGTTAGTCGTGAAGGCTATGGTTAGTCGTGAAGGCTATGGTGAAGTGGAGACTGCATGTGTTTGTTATTGTTGTCTTTTGTTGAGCCATTGTATACCATTGTTCCAATATATATATACATATACATATATATATACATATATATATATTTATTTATTTATTTATTTATTTTATATATTTATTATTATTTATTATTTATAGAAAAGCCCTGGATGAGTACTTTGAAAAGATTAATATGGTAGTAATTATAAATGGTAGGAATTAATATTTTTAGAGGGTGACTAGGGTTGAATTAGAAGACGGTATTGGGGTGAGGTGAGTACTGGTGTAGAGGAAAGTGCGAAGTGAGAAGTGCGAATTGAGAAGTGCGAATTGAGAAGTTCGTAGTGCTGAAGTTCGTAGTGCTGAAGTTCTCTGCACATGAGCCCAGAATATAACCACGCCTTGACAGAGGCACGGATCTACCATGGATTCAATTTTTTAATTGTTTAATCTAAGAATAGTAAAGAATGCTTTTTAGTGGTGATTATAGTTTCTTCATTCTCCTGTATATTGTTGGCCCATCCTGTCCAACCTGTCACTACTCTATACTAGGAAGCACCCTTTACTACTATGTTCTATACTACTCTATACTACCACCTGATATGCTGTACTACCTGCTGTACTACCTGCTGTACTACCTGCTGTACTACCTGCTGTACTACTGCTGCTATGGTTCTGTTAGACACCAGGTAGTGCTCTACCCATAGATGTATTAAGGTACCATCACAGATATACTTATATGCTACTATACTACTATACTACTATACTACTATACTACTATACTACTATACTACTATACTACTATACTACTATACTACTATACTACGCTCAATGGGGAGATCGACTGATGACTGGATTAGAACAAGAATCAACATCCACTACATAAGTGTCTATTCCACTACATTAGTCTCTAGTCCACTAAAAATTTGGTATGACTTGGATATGTTTGGTCTAATGGTCAGTACATCATGGTATACAACCCACCTTGCCAATGCTTCTTCGTCTTCGTTTATCGAATGTAGATTTGGTGACATACCCTTTGAGAATGGTTTAATGGGTATCTACTATCTACTATCTACTATCTTCCGATTCCAGTACATAGTATACAAACCAAAGGTATAAATTGTCCAAGTAGACAAGATAAGCAGAAATGAAAAAGGTCTTCTTACATTATCTAGTGGCCAGTCAAGTAGCTAAATCGCAAGGGAAAGTCACCCAGAATACTGTACTAATATAACTGTAGTAATATAACTGTAGTAATATAACTGTAGTAATATAACTGTAGTAATATAACTGTAGTAATATAACTGTAGTAATATAACTATACTAATATAACTGTACTAATATACTGACTGTGCTTGACTGATATCGGACATGAGATGCCAGATCAATCTCAGACTGACCTGGATGATATGGTAGCTTAATTATTCATCATGGCCACTGGATCATTCACACGAACCATGGATATCTGAGGCTAAGTATAGTGGAGGGAGTGTACCCGAGAAGTTTATACAATTACTACAATCGCTAGTGTTCATCTACTCACCGATCTAAAGTACCATCCTCCACACATTGAATTTCTATGGTTAGTACTAGTAGTATAGTGGTAGTGGTAGTACTAGTGTAGTACTAGTAGTGTAGAAGTAGTATAGTAGTACTGGTAGTGTAGAAGTACTAGTAGTGTAGAAGTACTAGTAGTGTGGTAGTACTAGTAGTGTAGTAGTACTGTCCATTAACTGACATTGAAATGGACTACTTAAATCCTTTACTAGCATGACGTCCTGTGTACAGTGAAAATAGATGTGAGATAGGAATCCTTTGGTATACAAATTGAGTATCATTGCAACGTCTAGTCAGTCTAGTCTAGAACATCATGGAGTAGTCAGTTTAGTCAAGACTACGAGTCAGAGACCATGGAGGACCATTGGAGAATTTATAGTACACTGTATATCAACAGTATTGAGTCAGTACAGTGTAGTTATAGTCCGACCTGACCTGACCTGACCTGACTACACTTACTCAATACATAGCAAATAGAATCCATCCCAACTCCTCTTACTACAGTCTACAATTTCATAGATACTTCCATTAAGGTCATACGGTATACAGTATACGGGATACGGGATACGGGATACGGGATACAGTATACGGTCAGTCCAGTCTATACAGTCATACAGTCCAGTCAGTCAGTATGTGGTGATGGGTCATGCGGTTTTGTTGGAGTGCGGTGAAGGGGTGCGACGGCCCAAATACATTTGCTACACTGACTACCATTTTTCTCAGCAAAAAACAGTAGTAGTTACTTTTGAACCAACACCACTCACCCACACTAATATAGTAAGTATATCTTCCATCAAAACTCTACTCCCATGTCATCAACTTGCACTTAGGAAACCATTTTTTTTTAATTAATTATGGATCCTGCGTATTAATTATAATTTTCTTTTCCCATATTTTGTCATCCATATTTCTTCCATGTATTTCTTCCATGTATTTCTTCCATTTATTTCTTCATGTATTTCTTTATGTATTTCTTCCATGTGTTTCTTTATGTATCTCTTTATGTCTATTGGTAAGCCTGGATTTGTAAGTCGCGGCCTGGCCGTTTGCTCAAGCGTGATTACGTGATCGAGTGGACTAATGCGAACCGACTCCGGCCGCTCGCCCACCCCACAGTACAAGAAAGCAATTGAAATAGGGGAACGGGAATTGGTATTAAGTCAATGTTATTATTTCAGTATGTTAAGTTGTAGTGTTGAGTTGGAAATACGGATCTGGTTATGGAATGGAATGGAAATTGAACGATTTGGCTTCATTGGTTATGGAGAATAGGAGTAGATTGATGGGTAGATTGGTGGCGCTGGCCGCGCATGCCCCACCACTGGGTTGCGATATCCAAGGTATATATAAAGCACCTTCCGCAGCTTTATTTTCTATTCCAATTTAAACAATTCCCTAATAACCCTTAACACAAGAATCAACCATGGCTATCGAAACTGGCTCTAGCTTCCCCTCCAACATTGAGTTTGCTTATATCCCAATTGAGTTGTCCACTGTGGCCCAAGACGATGCTTTGGCCTGTGCCAGACCCTTGCCTTTGAAGTTGGACAAGTTGATTGAGCAGAATGCAGGCTCCAACATCTTGTTTGTGTCCGTGCCTGGTGCCTTCACGCCCACGTGTACCGAGAACCACATCCCTCCCTTCTTGGACAACTTGCCCTCGTTGAAGAAGGACAAGAACATCTCCGCCGTGGTGGTGTTGAGTGCCAATGACCCCTTTGTGATCAACGCCTGGGGTAAGTTGTTGTTGAAGAACTCCAAGTTGGGCTCGGACTTGCCTAACGTGATCTTTGCCTCCGACCCTAACGCCGCCTTCTCCAAGGCAAACAACATCTCCTTGGACTTGACTGATAAGGGTTTGGGTGTGAGAACCGGAAGATACGCCTTTGTTGTCAACGCCGACACCAGAGCCGTTTCCTACTACGGTGTTGAGGCCGGTGCCGGAGTTGAAGTCAGTGGCTATGACGCCATCAAGGCCGCCAAGTTGTAATAGAACCACATGAATGAATGAAATACGTTTATGACTAGTGTATGTCCCATGAAAATTTATCAGAGCTAGTGTCTATAATACTACTCTACGGGTAAAGTATACTATATTATACTACTACACTACTATATTATACTACTACACTACTGTATTATACTAATACACTACTGTATTACATACATCGTTTACTACAAGCCCTAACGCCTCAGTTGCAATAGCCATGGACCATGATGATTAAATAATAATTGAATTATAAAACTAAACTTGAGCTTGGACTTGTGTCTATTGATTCTTGTTAGAATAGTGACAGTAGTGTGCAGTACTATGTAGACTTATAACACGTCCGTATTCCCATAGTCTAGTCCAGTCAATGCCATGGTCCTATTCCATAGTAATATTCCATACTCATAGTCCATAGTAATATTTCATACTCATAGTCCATAGTAATATTTCATACTCATAGTCCATAGTAATATTTCATACTCATAGTCCATAGTAATATTTCATAGTAATAGTTATAGTCCATACTTAGGTAGACTCAGACTTCAACCGTGTAATTGTCTTGTAATTTTACTCATGCGCGCGGACTAATCAGGCGAGATCCTCCTATTCACTTGAATTTTTTTTTCCATGTGCTCATAATTAACTGCTGCTGTGCTCATAATTAACTGCTGCGATTGATGGGGATTAAGTCCATGCCGCTAACGTAACCTTCCCATATCAATGAAAAAAAATTATCTATTAATATTTTAGTGTTTTCATAGGATTCTATCCCTGCAACTTTAACTCTTATCTCCCTCTATTCTATATTTTTGGTATGGTACTTATTCTCTCCACCTCTCTACCCCCTCATCTAGTACATTAGTGACTAGTGACTAGTATATTAGTATCTTGGTACATGTGCTTAGTAATATAGTAGATTATATTAGTATATTAATGTAGTAGTATAGTGGAATAGTAGTATATTAGTATATTAGTATATTAGTGTGGTAGTGTGGTAGTGTATGATACGAGAGATATCTTTCTTTCTTTCTTTCTTTCTTTCTTTCTTTCTTTCTTTCTTTCTTTCTTTCTTTCTTTCTTTCTTTCTTTCTTTCTTTTTTTTTTTTTTTTTTTTATGGCAGAAAGTCCGATTAGGAAATAAATACTTTAATAAATTTAAGGTACGACGGTTTCTCAGTGGAGTAGAATCTTTGCTTATACTGTTCGCAGTAATGCACTGAAATCTCACCGACTCAGCGAAACAAATAAAAAAACCAGAAACAAATATTAATATCGAAAACAAAAAAATGGAAAACAAAAAAATGGAAAACAAAAAAATGGAAAACAAAAAAATGGAAAACAAAAAAATCTTAAAAAATATGAAACGGAAATAAAACACGTGACCGAACCGAAATAATAGAAAATTCATCTTTACGTGACTGAAGCCATTCAATTTCAAATTTTACTTCTACTTCTACTTCTACTTCTACTTCATTGGCTATCTACAGGCTTATCATTGCTTATCAGAGTATCCTTGAAAACCTGTAAGATTCCGCGTTCACCTTGCTAGTGTAAGTCTCCAGGGTCGTGCACTACTCATATACACATTAGTGGAGACAGGTCAGTACTAGGCAGGACAGTACGAGGCAGTAGCAAGGTATAGAAGTAGAGTGAAATTGGAAATTCCGTAGAATAGAGTTTGCTTTTTTCCAATTCTATTTATTTCCAATTCTATTTATTTCCAATTCTATTTTTTTCCAATTCTATTTTTTTCCAATTCTATTTTTTTCCAATTCTATTTTTTTCCAATTCTATTTTTTTCCAATTCTATTTTTTTCCAATTCTATTTTTTTCCAATTCTATTTTTTTCCAATTCTATTTTTTTCCAATTCTATTTTTTTCCAATTCTATTTTTTTCCAATTCTATTTTTTTCCAATTCTATTTTTTTCCAATTCTATTTTTTTCCAATTCTATTTTTTTCCAATTCTATTTTTTTCCAATTCTATTTTTTTCCAATTCTATTTTTTTCCAATTCTATTTTTTTCCAATTCTATTTTTTTCCAATTCTATTTTTTTCCAATTCTATTTTTTTCCAATTCTATTTTTTTCCAATTCTATTTTTTTCCAATTCTATTTTTTTCCAATTCTATTTTTTTCCAATTCTATTTTTTTCCAATTCTATTTTTTTCCAATTCTATTTTTTTCCAATTCTATTTTTTTCCAATTCTATTTTTTTCCAATTCTATTTTTTTCCAATTCTATTTTTTTCCAATTCTATTTTTTTCCAATTCTATTTTTTTCCAATTCTATTTTTTTCCAATTCTATTTTTTTCCAATTCTATTTTTTTCCAATTCTATTTTTTTCCAATTCTATTTTTTTCCAATTCTATTTTTTTCCAATTCTATTTTTTTCCAATTCTATTTTTTTCCAATTCTATTTTTTTCCAATTCTATTTTTTTCCAATTCTATTTTTTTCCAATTCTATTTTTTTCCAATTCTATTTTTTTCCAATTCTATTTTTTTCCAATTCTATTTTCTTCCAATTTTCCAATTTTTTTTGGAGTTAGCCCTGGGGCGTCGACTGCTATAGTATGCTCTTAGACTGTAGGTCACGCACAGTCACTATGCACTTAAATAATGTGCACTTGATAATGTGCACTTGATGATATGGACTTCATAATGGACTTGTTCATAACTTGTTAATATGCACTATCATTTGGACAAATTTCCTCAACCATTAGTGACTTAGAGCTACGAGTTAATTTCTGTTTCCTGTTTCCTGCTTCCTGTTTCCTGCTTCCTGTTTCCTGCTTCCTGTTTCTTGTTTGCTGGTGCGGGTGTTTTCTCCAGGGTCGTGCGCACCCCATAAATCATGTAGTGTTCCACCAATTGCTATGTTGCTGTTATTGCATCGAATTATGCACCAACATCATAAGCCATTGCGTCATGGCAATTGTACTGCACCATTACATCAGTCATGTCAGTGTTGTGGTAGAAAATACAAATGGATACCCAAGTGAAGCATCCCATTCCCATTCCCTCTGTCAATTCACTCTGTCAATTCACTCTGTCAATTTCACATGCCTACTATAACCACTATAACCACCTCTTTAACTAACACAATATAGTACTGTCAACAGTAATACAATGAATTGTTAGTCAGGCTACCATGCAACTCGCCATCCAATCATGTTGAAGAACAGTAGTCGAGTAATAGTGTTTTAGTAGTCATTGCTGTGCTTAGATAGTGGACAAAAATTGGACAGAGTGACAGAGTGACAGAGTGACATCCTCTTACAAGTAATTCTCCAGTAATGATTCATCAAGCTAAGGTTCTGGAGTATCAAGATCTGGGGTCAATTGATCTACTGGCTAGTCTTAGAGTAGCGTTTCTACTGCCAGTACTCAATTGAGTTATACCATCATTTCTGCACTAGCAAGCATATCAATAGATAGTACATGATCAAGTGTTATCGTTATGTCATTCTGACTAGTCAGTAATATTAAAGTAAACCACAATGGATTCTACTAATATAAAACATGGCAGTCTAAATTCTATGGAAGCATCACTTACAACTCACCGGAAGCATCAATGGTGATCTTGGCTCTGGTGGCACCGGAGTTGGAACCGTAGGACTCGACTTGCTTGACAACATCGAAACCGTCAACAACCTCTCCAAAAACAACGTGCTTACCGTCCAACCATGGGCAGGCAACAGTGGTGATGAAGAATTGGGAGCCGTTGGTGTTTGGTCCGGCGTTGGCCATGGACAACAAACCTGGTCTGGTGTGGGTCTTGGAGAAGTTCTCGTCGGGGAACTTTTCTCCGTAGATGGATCTACCACCAGTACCGTTACCTCTGGTGAAGTCACCACCTTGCAACATGAATTGAGGGATGACTCTGTGGAAAGAGGAGTTGGCGTATCCAAATCCCTTTTCGCCGGTACACAAAGCTCTGAAGTTCTCGGCGGTACGAGGAACAACGTCGTTGTACAACTTGAAGGTAACCCTTCCGAGCTTGGAACCGTTGGCAGAGATATCGAAGTAAACTTGGGACATGATAAAGACTAGTCTGCAGTGGGGATTCTGGGTGCGGCCACGCTTATATAGGGAATTTTTTTTTTTTTTATTTTGCCAATTGGAACTCAATGGAAGCTCAACTGACGAGATCGCCGCGCCATGCAGGTGCGCCCAGCCAGATGTACGGGTGTGGGGTTGCCCGGGGGAATTTCGTGCATGGTCCCACAATGGTGCACGGGCCCATGCTTTTTTTTGTGGTGTACTCATGTTTAATGGTGCACGGGTGTAATATCTGGTGCACTGATGTTGAAGAGGAGATGTACTGGTGTGTTACGCCAGTACGTGCGCTGCACAAAAGAGCGTGATTCCCCAATGACGTTAATCTCATGTTTACTTTTCGTGTAGTCCTACACACTCGGCTGTATGTCAGCTGCATCATAGCTTATTTGACATCCTGCAGCAATCCCCGGCCTCGAGCATTTATGTTTCGGTTTTCGGGTACATGCCCCAAAATATCCACGGAACCGAAACCGCTCGTATCTGGTCGTATCTTTCCCCTCCTAACACCCCTTAAATGACCTCACTGAACCACCAGAATCTTCCAATTCGGGAACTACTTAGCACAGTCTTAGGCCCAGTTTCTACTTGTCCTGCCAAAAAGGCCCGTTTACGGAAGAATGCTTGCCCCAGGTAAACTTTTATATGTGGACAGCCACAGTAAGCCAAGATCATCTCAAGAATAGCTTTGTCGGGTTCTAACCCTGTCTCGAAACGGTTTCTAAGAATAGACCGTGTAGATGTTTTTTCTCATTGTGCGGCTCGAGGCGCGGACGCATAGCTATACTAATTTCAAAAAAGGGTAATTTAGGGGCATATTAGGGGCTCAGTTAGGGTTTGGTAAAAGAGGTTGAGCGTCGTTTCACGCGTGTTTCATGTTTGTTTCATGATTGTTTCATGCGTGTTTCATGATTGTTTCAATAGTGTTTCAATGTTGTTTCATCCTCGTCTCGGGCCTTGGCGTGCCGAAATCATTATGTGTCTAACGTGGGAGCATGCGAGCCTGTCACCCAATCCATCGGCCAAAGGGAAGTGGTGCTTAAAATAGTTCAGGCGATGAGGCATTTGATTTGTTGAGCTGCACGGATGCGCATGAATGAAGCACATTTACGAGTGTCCAAACCTCACTTCGATCGCACACGAGCATAATTTGAGGGATTTTGAGGAAACTCAAAGACTTGAAGAACTGAAACGAGGGTAAAACAACGGCTCAAAAAACCCGTAAACCTGCTTTTCCAGATCACATTATACCTTGCATTAAGTGCACAAAGCTTAAATACACCGCCCGAGAGTCATAAATAGGGTACCCATTGAACATCGCGGTATTTGGGTGCATGAAAAGGGCGCAGTATATGCAGGCTCTTAATTAATCCATCCTAAGGCCAATTTCCCACGCGTTCCCCAGCTCCACAGAAACCGTAAAATGGTATTTTCTTGGCTTTATATAATTATAGATCCATTTTAATTTGACCAATCACCTTTTCCCATTTAAAAAACCACCACCTCGGCAAATTCGGCCCACTATTATAGAGGGCCCCGTGCACACGTTGTCGTCTGTATGCAGTGCGCCATTTAAATGATTGTCCATCAAACAAGAGGCTTCATGCAGCCGAGCTGCGCATGCGGATCGAATGTGCATACAGCCGCAGTGTCTAGCTCTCAGGACGACTGTTCTGCCAGGATGGTAATTTAAGCTTCTATACTGCAACCGTTTTTTTTCCTCTTAAAACAACCATTCGTTCGGGCAGGTTTGTTCTGGGTTTCTTTTCAACTGCTCCTCATTCATTCATCAGCTCCACCCCATTCGTCTGTTCCACCACTCCAGGCTCTACAGACTGATCTCCACTACTCATTGATCAACACCAACTCCTTCCAAATTTCCCGCCACCTTGAGCCACCTTCAGCCGCCTTCAGCCACCATACTCCAACCCCTAGACTCGCCCCTACCATTTCGAGTCATTCCCCCTTGATTCATCATTCCAGTCAGTCCCTAGCTTGGCCCTTCATACTCCCCGCATAGACACCGTCTAAGTCTCCACAACACTTCACAACATGCCCCAACTCCCGTGGCTCTCCAACTCCACGCCCGCTTCCATGGCTTACTTAGTGGATGGTGTTTTGGGCACCTTCATCACCAACCCTTTTGTCATCTGCACACTCTTGGGAGGCTTGGGTCTCTATTCCATGGCTCTTCTGGTTCGCATGTTCAGTAACTACGGCACTCAAGTATTCATTGAATGCACATCCAGATACGCCCTAGACATTTACCACCACATTTTGAACATTATCTTTATATGGCGGTTTCCAGCGGCGTCGAAAAAGGGCCTATTGGTGCAGTCCAACCTTGGCTTTGAAACGCTTCTCTTGCTCTTCTCCAATGTCATTGCCGTGTACATGATGAGAAATTCCAACACCTGGATTGGCTGTGATGGCAGCCTTCTTTTCCGGGTCATCATGTGGAGTCTGCTCATTTGTCCATATGCAATGGCATTGGTGGACATTACGGATCTACTTGGGTATTCAAGGGGAGACATTAATGAAAAGAGTCCTGTTTTGGCAATGTACCAGAAACCAGGCCTGGAGCCAGAGACATGTGCCAAGGAGGCAAATCTGACAGAAAAGTTTAGAATGTCTACAATCACCAAATCGTCTAAATTGTCCAAAACAACCAAAATCTCCAAAATCACCAAGATGTTGGTGGATACGAATAATGCATTCTTGGCCGTGTTCATCGCCCAATCATTCGCCCACATCCGCGTGGAAACCCCATTCCTCGAGCTGAACTTGTTGCACTTACTCTACATCGGCTGCTCGTACTTGTTCAAGCTCCACCTCGTGCACATGTTTGTGCTCTACGAAACCGTTGTGGCTGTTTTTGAAATCGCCGACTTGCTGGCGTACTCCGAGTTGTACATGCCCTTGAGCCTAGGCGGTAGGAAGAAGTGGCCCCAGCTGATGAGACACCTGTATGCGGTGGTGATGACGGCCTGGACAGTGGTCATAATGGCCTATGATATGGTGCTTTTGGCGTTAGCAAGCCTTTGATAATATATGCATTTAGTACTGGGCGTAGCATTTATCCCATGCCAACGCCATGTTCTTGGAGGCTTCTTCTTCCACCAGAGTCTCCAGAGTCTCCAGAGTCTCCAGAGTCTCTATCTTTTCCAATGTCTCTGTTTTTTCCAGCAAGAGAGTCTCCGTCTCCGTCTCTGTCTCTGTCTCCAGTGAGAGATTGAGTCTGCTTATTCCCATTTCCTTGAAGAGTGCCTTGAGGTACCGTTTGCTCTCACCCAGATCCATAGACTCGAGACGAGAGGTCTCTGCTTTAATCAACAGATCCTCCAACTCCATCTCCTGGGCAGTTCGTTTCAAGGGCCTAGACCCTAGTTCCGAGTAAACCATATTTTTTCCTTTAGATTCCTCTGGATCTTCTAGATCTTCCACCTCGGCCAAACACTCGTATTCAAACAGATCTAGAGCTTGGTACTCCTTGACCTGCAGTTCAAAATACCGGTTTTCTTTTTTCGGGGGAAAGAGAGTGACTTCTGTGCTTGTCACCGGCCGTAGAGATGTGAGGATGTTCTGCCAGTAATGGTCTAGAAGTGGCGTTTTACCATCTCTGTATCTAGACCGAAACCCTGCCACGGGGGTCTGGTACATCTGGAGCCGTTCGGCTGCTTTCCAAACATCACTCCTCCTGACCACCACAGTAAAGTCTTTCTCTCCCTCTCCCTCTCTCTCAATCACGGGATCTGTCCCCTTTTCAGTCACGGGATCTGTCCCCTTTTGTAGAATCACCTCTGCAAGGAGCTCCTTTGTTTTGAGCCGGATAAATTCGTCTAGAAAAACCATACTTTCAAATGTGAGTTTGGCCGACTTTTTCCCTTCTAAAATGGGGATCTCCTGGTTGGCCCTGTAGACTCGGCCTAGACCCGAGGCTGTGTCGTTATTGATTAAACAAAAACTTTTGGTTTTGTCTGTATATTGGTTAAGCTGCTTTAGCCGCTGCAGGGCCTTGTGTGACAGCACAACTTGAGCATGGTCACTAAGTAAAATACTCTGGTGTTCTTCAAATTGCTCCCACTGCTCATCCATCTCTTTGGCTATGGGTAACCCAGAGTAGGAAATACCGTTTTGGAAAAAAGCCAAAGTAGTCTTTCCACCATAATCATTATCACGTGCCCTGACTGGTTGGACCCGTTTGAGTTCCTTCAACTGCTTCTTTAAGAGCTCGTAATATGCAGTAATCTCCATCACACTCTTTCCCGGGAGATGAGCCGCTATATCATCAACTCTGTGAATGGAGTAGCGAGCCAAACATGTAAAAAACACGTGTTTCTCCTTTGAACTCCATACGGTTCCGGGAAGTGCCCTGAACTGGTGGTTTGAAGCACTGTACTGGGCCTCTAGAAGGTCCATATCCTCATGTTGCTCCCTCCCACTTCTATAAACTTCAGCAGGGATATAGTAGGCGGTGGAGATGGAGATTTTGCTTGCTTGAAGCCGTTTTTCCGCCAGCGGCATCTTCTGCCTTTTATACTGGTAGTCATCACCATCCACCAGGCCATGCGTAAAATGGTCTTCCACCGTCCGGTTAAAAAGACAAACGTACTGTAGATTGCCCCGATACAGTTTTAGCAGCCTTTTCCCCGAATATATCTGTACACCATTCTCACTGCTCGAAAGTGGGGTTCCTTCCTCCGACCCATGGTGCATTGTAGATGTCATCTCACGCACCGCGCACTACTACAGTACTCTAGAATATTAGTACCATATGCTACTATACACTACTCATTAATACTACACTACAACACAGTACTACTACACAGTACTACTACATAGTACTACATAGTACTACTATACTTTATACTATACTTTATACTATACTTTATACTATACTTTATACTAATACACACTCCCGCTCAAAGGCAATGTCTTTTATATGACATTCATTGTCCTGTAGGGTTGTGGAGCTCAATTCTTGATGCTGTTGCTTTGTTACAGTAAGGTGCAGGATATGGGGATACTAGTATTAATAGAAGAATAAGAATACAAGAATTGAGGGAGTAGTATGGAATAAAAGACTAAGAGACTACCGTGTAGTTATTTAAGAATCAAAGGTGAAGTAGTATACAGGATAGAATAGAGGATAGGAGCCTAATTGAAGACACAATTTATCATCTCATTCATTCATCCAAAAATAGAATCTACTAAATGTTGCATTCACCTTCTTGGCCAATATAGGCAAATTCTCAGTAGTAATTGAACAGTATACCTCTGCCCTATAGTATACTTAATAATGGACTCTTAAGTAGACTCCTATAGTAATATACTATAATACCACACTCTATACCATACTGTATACCATACTGTATACCATACTGTATACCATACTGTATACCATACTGTATACTAGGACTGTCTCATTGGTCTGATAGGGATCCACCGATACCATATCGCTCGTATCCACTGATCCTAGTTTCGACTGGTTTACTAGTACTGGTATTATCATGGACTGGCACTGACAATGGGTCTATGGTTCTGATCATTGGAAAGTCCCATAATACCATACTCTTAACTATCTACCATACACTAATCACAATCCCACACTAATCACAATCCCACACTAATCACAGTCCCACGGCATTACTATAAGTATATAGTATTTAGGATACTGCAATCCGGTGTAATGATAGAGGCTAGTATTGATATAGTAGTAAGCATAATAGTCACAGTAGTAGTGGTATAGTAGTTAGTATGATAGTAGTAGTAGTAGTAGTAGTAGTAGTAGTAGAAATACTGACCAGATGCCCAACTGAAAGAGAAGGTAAAGTATCATCAGCTTAGCATATAGCAGCCTCGGGCTCAGCTTACTTAACAGTGTCGTCAGTGGGTAGTTAGGGTTAGTGGTGGTGGTTGGATCATGAGCGCGTCAGATGGCTTGGTGCGGCACCCGTACACCTTGAGGACGCACCAAGCCTCGACCAAATCTTACTTAAATGAATAAGAATTTGCGAATTTCGAAAAATCTGCTAGATTGACTTTTCCTAAATTTTAGTATATTTAGCTTTTAATATTTTCTAAGTCCTTTGTTATACTGGTGAAGGACTTGGTAGATATTGTTCTGTTGCGCATTGATTGAGCCTATGCATTCATGACTGTTAATCTGCAGACCGTCGTTATGTGCAGGTCGGCTGGGGGTCGGTTTTTTGGGTTCTAGCAATGTCAACTATACAAAAATTAAGGTATATGTAATTACAACTGTTTAGATGAATCTAGCACAATTTCAGAGATTTTCATCCAGCGGTTGGCCAGATAATTACATGTTCGTCATGCACTCCTGCATGATCCGGCATATAGTATAGGTAATATTAGTATACCTGTAGAAATACCACTAGGTCCTACTTATGAATATCCATGACTTTGAATTACTACTGTACCTATAATTGCAAGTCATAGTTTTCAGTCGATAATTCCTATGGAAATTAGTAGGGTCAGTATACAGTTGTCGACAGTGAAGTACTACTTTATACTCTATAGTAATGGTAATAGAATACACGGTAATATTAGAGATCCGTCTGGATCATAATAGTATATACATAGTCACGAGTATAGCAAAATAGGACAATATGGTTCCAGATGGCTCAAGAAAAAGCGACTTCTGCTTCGTGGTCCATAGTCCATGAGACCCACTTCATATTGGTCTAGACACCTTAAAGCTCCAGTAAGCCATAATGTCAGTTAGATTTCTCAGTATTCATAGCAATCACAGATATTCAGAATCCATGCATCTAACAATATTGATAGATTCGTAGGTTCATAATAGTCTCTTTAGATGTTCAAGGAATTTGTTCTGTCCATCCATAGAAATACTCTATTTGGTCCATAAATACCCATAATAATTATGAATATTCACATTTAGACCTTTATAGAGTTCTGTATGGTACTCTTAGATACATATTCGATGGTAGAATATCCAGAGAATGCCATAGAAATCTGATAGTCTCTCGAATGTCAATCGTCTCTTCAGACAATAAATACCATGGACTGATCCCTGATCTCAGCCATGGATTAAACTCACCCAAAAAAAAAACCACTGTTCGTTCCACCATAGAGTGGCACCTCGTATAGATGAATGTGAAGTACAACTGCAGAGCCTGTGTTATCCATTCCAGGACGCCCAGACTAACAACACAGATATCACACAGATAGCACTAACACAGAAAGCACTAACACAGAAAGCACTAACACAGATAGCACTAGGAACACTAGTAACAAAAGTGAACATTGGTTAGTAGCACTAGTAGCACAATAGACACTAATACCATAGGAAATATAGTGTGTAACACTATAGAATAGACAACACTAGCAACATAGGAAGAAATGAGTAACACTGGTCAGTAACTGATATAGATAACCCCAGCAACACCAATAAGGCTTTCACACTGAAGGCAACAGTGAGTAACACCATAGGTAAGACTAGTAACATCAGTAATCCTGTAAAGGACACCAACACTAGTGAGTAGCATTGCTTGATAACACTAGAACACTAGCACTAGCACACTAGCACAAGAATGAGCTAGCTTAAGAGGGAGGGTATGGGTGCTATAGAGGAGGCACGTCGTCATCGTCCGTGTCTTCCCACTCGTCATCGTGGAAGTGCTGATCGCTTTCGTTAGCAGGCAGAGAATCGTTCTGGTTCTGAAATTGATCATCGTTGGGGGAAAGTTTTTGGAAGATCTGCGGCATAAATGGCTTGGGAACCTCATCCACATCTTCTCTGGCAAATACCTCTACGTACTCCTCGGGCACAAGTCCATTTTCGCCCGTGGCCGGGTTTTCCGCCACCAACCAGCCTTGACCATTCCGGTACGAGATCCAGATGATTTGGCCCTCCTTTAACTCCACCTCATTATCGTTTTCAGGCTTGAAGTCAAAAAGCGCAATGGCTCGCAGGTTGATTTCGTCCAGCAGCTGTGTGTGTGGAGCAAAATCATAATCAGATGAAACTGAAGACCGGGCACTGGTGGGGTAGTTGCCGAGTCTAAGGGGATGGTCTTCTAGGTAGGCAAAGTCAATGATGGATGTGGTGGGCGCACAGAGCCCTGTGGTGTTCTGCATGGAGAGAATTCTAGACCGTATAGATTAGTAGCAGATGGAGAATTGGTAGATTGGAGACTCTGGGGTGAATATGGGGAGTGTATAACGTGAATTCTATTAGGGAGGTTTGGTGCTGGTGTTTGTATTAATAGGAAGGTTCGACGGCCGAGTATGAAGCATGACTTCGCGTGCGGGAAAGGCCATCGGATTTCACCAGTGTTTTTTTGAGCACAGCACGCTAAAAAATCACAATTTCCATTAGTATTGTTTTGAACCGCGCACGCCGTTTATCACTTGAGTTTCGCACTCCCGAATGCCAAATTTTATCACTCATCTTTTGATGCGCGCACGCGGAAAATACATCTCTCACTCGTCCCCATATATTCCTGGCTATGGACTACAAGGAAGAACAAGAGCAGGAGATCGAGGTGCTCCGCTCCATCTACCCCGACGAGCTCGATGTTTTATCGGAAACCCATTTCTCCATCTACACCAAGCTCGACACCGTATCGGACCGGGGCCATGCTCTACTGCTAGACATCCGCTACCCCGAGTCGTACCCCGAGGAAGTGCCCAAGCTAGATCTTGAGGTGGTGGAGATAGTCCTGGAGGAAGTGGAGGATCTGGACGATGAAGAAGACGAGTCCAAGTATGTGAGTTTGGCCGAATCCATTGACTTTGATAAAGCAGACATAGTGACGCTTTTACTGAAGCTCAACGACGAGGCACAGCTCAATATCGGTATCCCCTGTATCTTCTCCTTAACCGCCCTCCTCAAGGACGAAGCAGAGGCTCTTTTCCAACACAAAGTGGATGCCGCCCAAAAAGTCTACGACGACGAGCTTTTGGCCAAGGAGAAGCAGGAGCAGCAGAAGTTCCATGGCACCAAGGTCACACCCGAGTCGTTCCGGGAGTGGCGAAAGGCGTTCCGGGAAGAAATGCAGATCGACCAGAAGGATAAGGAGCGGTTTGTTAAGATGCACAATGGGAAGATGACGGGAAGGGAGATCTTCGAAAGCGGGTTGGCTGGTGATGACGATGAAACTGAGCTCCAGGAATCAGTGGCCAAGTTGGAGATTGAAGAAAATGAGTAAAAGATTGAGAATGGAATTATGAGGAGAGAAGAAACAGGGGTTGGATAATGGAGCGTGGTTCATGATAGATGAATTTGCGGACCATAAGCTGAGCCAACGGCATTTTTGACGAACAATAGCACCATGGAAACAGTCACGTGAACACTGGGTTCCGGAGATTGATCAATGCTTTCGATTAAGCATATAGATATCTCCTCACTACCACTAGCCACCCTTCAATTTACTACCTGAGCCTCTTTGCCGTTGACATTACTCCATATAAACCATGAGTGTCATGTGGTTCATCCATTAAGGTGTTTTAAGACTGTTCAAACTGCATCAAGTACTTCAAGCACCTCAGTTGATGTAGACTGCATGTATATTGCCTCTAGACTGTATAGTGATCAGCCCAAAGAGTAGGAATTCGCAGCTTAGGGACGTTGCAGCATTTGGGCCACGCGCGCTCCAGTAATCTCCAGTAATCTCCCTCACTCACTTCTAACCCCTGTTTCCTCCAATCATCTTCTTCCAATCACCTTCTTCTAATCATCTTCTTCCAATCATCTTTTTCCATGCATCTTATTCCAGTCATCGATTACATGCGTCTGATTGGCCATGTCTTTAGAAGTGGACAAATTGTCTCCCAGAACCAAGGAGCAAGCATAATCCCATGAATATGCCTATACAATTATACGCATATCCTTGAATCATGCTCACTGCTAAATATAGAGAGGTGATATCTTCACATGATTAATTCATACTCCAAAGTATTATGAATATTATCAGGTCTTTAACTTAGATAGACCTTGTTCCACGTGGCACGGAGTTAAAAACAGACCCGAATACTGAGTCTACAGTGACTCTTGTTCTGAGACTCAGATAAACCCGGACACACTTAATATATGTCACTGGTTTTCCTTAGTGAATTGCTTCTGAGAGCGGATTGTGGTGAGTTAAGGCTGGAATATTTTCAAAGAGGCTTTGATAATTGGATGGACGATGTGGAGACGATGAAACTCAGTCACTTGATGGTGCTCAAGCAACTCCTCAAGAAAAGCCACGATTTCAACACCATTGAGTTTTCAGAGCTTTCTGAAAATTTATTTTTCGGAAATAACCAAATTCCGTTTTGATCCTTCCTACAATCCCAACTCCACCACCCTCGTGTACCTTGTTAAGGTCATATCCAAAAGCACCCAGAGAAGGGCGGGTTGTATGCAGTACGCCGAGGTGAACCAGTTCATAAGCCTTATTCTTCGGTTCCTCGACTTGGACATAAGTACTTATCTCCCGGAATGTATAGCCAAGAGTATTGCCACAGTCACAGATATTTTTTTGGAAAATGCTCCCAATTTTGCCCACCAATCGGTGGAGTATATATTGGCCCAGGTCCACTTACCAAACAAGAAATTGGATCCAAAAAAGGAAATGGCCCAATCAAAAAGGGAGAACAAAAAAGAATTTCGTCTAAACTAACCTGCTAGTCAAGGGTATTAGGCTTACACTGAAAGTATAGTCAGTATAGTCACCACCATACTACTGTATATGCAGTACATCAGTAGTATGCTTAAATTAGGATTTGGATTTGGATTTGGATTGTACTGGATTTTTGTACTGGATTTTTGTACTTTGGGGCATTAGGTGCATCTGTTTTTTTGAAGCTGTGGTGCGGAAGTAAATGGACGCACTAAAATTCTCCAATTGCTGCAAAATACAGACACGACAACAGAAAAAAAATAGACAAAAAAGACAATTCGACAAAAAGATGGACAAAAAAAATAATTTGACAAAAAAATAGACAAAGAAAGACAATTCGATAATTCACCAACCTGGACTATATTTTCACTTCATTGGCTAAACTGGAAGGAGTCCACTGGTATTTGTTGAACTTATACTCTCATCAATTAAGCTGGAACATTCTGTAAATCTCCAATACTTTAAGAATACGGGAATAGTCGTTGTATTTCTTTTTCCTAAAGTAGACTGGATAAGTATGCATTAAATTTACTGATGACTTGAACTGAGGAGCGGGGCCTCCTTATATAGTTTATTTCTTGAGCACCCCTTGACCCTTGCGCGTTTGTAAACTTGTTTCAGAATTCCCCGCGAATTCCTTGTTGAGCTTCTGGACTTGTTTCACTGGATCCTGCATACAGAACCATGCAAAGTGTACATCTTGCCTGTTCACAGTATTAACTGGCAGTAGATTCTTCACTGATATGGGTTTATGGTGCAGTGGAGTAGTCTGAGTAGTTTCCATTAACTAAGGTATGAGAAGATTAACAATAGTAATTATGGGCTCTTCAGTATTAGGTGGTGGTTACTGGTAGCTATGATACATGCTTATATTTAATAGAGATGTCAAGCCTGATTGAAGTGGAGTGATGGATAAAATCTTTCTATAGCTGAAATGGAACTCACACGGCGAAATTATCCCTACATCGGGGAAGTTCTCGCTTAAGGGACTAGGAAGTCAGTGGGGATTATTCATCCCCTCACCATTAGTAAGGAGAACGATAGCATCAGTAACAACTTCCAGTAAACTTCAAATCAATAAGTTTCAATGAGAATGACTTGTTGCGACTTTTTAAGTACTGAGATTGACTTCTTGAGACTGACTTCTTGAGACTTTTTGCCTTGATGGACTGCTGAGAGATACAGCGACTTCAAATCTAATCATCCAACACTGAGATCCATTGCCATACCTTCATGACCTCGCCGTGGACCTCGATCAATTCGTGCCGTACATTGGTGTTCCGGTCTACCTTGAGGCTTACGGCTTGCCAAAGTCGCATCTTCTTGGAGATGTTAATCTCTGAGCTTAGAATCAAGTCCCGGAGATGAATGGACCCGATATACGCCGGAACGTTGGACGATTCCACCCCAGCCTTGGCTTGTTTCTTTAAACGACGCATCACCTCGTCGTAGAGCGTCTCCACCCTTTTTTGCTGCAACTTGAAATCCAGGTACTTGTAGTGGGCAAGCACCGAAAGCATAAGAAGAGCCAAAAAGATGGTCAAGCTTCGCTTGAACCGCACCACGATGCCCAACAACGTATTGGACATCATGCACTTGAGGCTGAGGTGCGATAAGGCCGTCGATCGAAGAACTTTGTCCGTGAGGTTCTGCGTTGGAGCAGAGTGGTTAGCGTGAGGTCGGGGACCAAGGTGACCACCAGTAAATCGGACCTGCGAGGTTAGTATTTGGTTTTGGGGAGCTTGTGCTTGGGCCTGCGCCGTGGCACGGGCTGGAAAAAGGGTAACTTGCCTTACAATTATCTCTGGTTCCTTTTCGAGTTCGGTGATGGACCGTTGCCATAATTCCTCGAACTCTTCTTCCGTGATGTACGGAGCTTTCATGGAGAGCAAGAGATCGTGCAAATCTGAGATGCTGATTCCGGCATCCACATCGTCTTGATGGGCTTGGCCACACTCTCGGTTGGCGTTCCGAGCCCGGAGCAAGTCGAGTGCCACATCGATCATGATCTCGATTTTCTCCGCTTTTTTCGTATCAGGAATGCAATACTGCGCCTGGGGGTTGAGGCTGGGGTATAATTTGAAGTAAAATGGCGTGTGGCGGTAGAAATCGTCATAACATGCCATTTCGAGCCGAGGAAAACACCGGGCATGCTGTGGACACTCCACACACTGCGGTTTGAAGTTGGAATCGAGGTATTCTCCTAATTGCACCAAAAGACGGGGTGTTTCGGGGGTTTGGGGGATGGTTTTCTTATTGATTTCGGCTCCACAGTAGCCCACGTAGAAGCTCTGTTCTCTGTACCAATAGGCAAAGAGTGAAACACCCATCAAAGTGAGCCACACCAGGAGATA
The DNA here is from genome assembly GCA_002370245.1 of Metschnikowia sp. 04-226.1. Classification (NCBI taxonomy): domain Eukaryota; kingdom Fungi; phylum Ascomycota; class Pichiomycetes; order Serinales; family Metschnikowiaceae; genus Metschnikowia; species Metschnikowia sp. 04-226.1. The sequence goes on from NLAD01000699.1 coordinate 684,568, forward strand.
GAACAAGAACCGACCCACCACAGGCCAGAAATTGCTAGAAGAAGGATGAGAGGAGCCTTTTTTGGCTCTTTCTTTTCTCCCACTCACCTTTCTGCTCGTTTCTCCGCTCACTTTCTTCTGACTCAGTTTTCTTCCAGTTTCTTCACTCTCACTCTCACTCTCACTTTCGCCTTCATTTTCCTTCCCCAAAGTCAAGTCCACCGACTCATCCTCAGCGTCACTGAGATCCGAGTTATTGTAGAACTCCGTGGGTGCAGGTCTGGCCCGCTTTTCAGGCACATCTTCACCCGAAAGCTCATCGGTACGGTCCAAAAGAGACTCGGAAATGATGATGGGTCTTCTGGGGGTAATATTTCGGGAGGATCTGGGCTTGGGCTTGATGGCCTTGGGGTCGATATTAAAGAGCTTGGCGAGCTCCACGTTCGTGGGCCGGGGGGACGCGTGTATGGGTGCATGGGTCTGTTTCAACTTCAAAAGAGCACTATCGAACTCACTTGAATCGGACTCCGACCCTGATTCAGACTCAGATTCAGGGTCTGTCAATCTAGATCGAGACTTATCCGACTTTTCAATCGACTTTTCGAGTGACTCCGACTCCGATTGTTCTATGTTTTCCTCGGTTCTAGACCGTTCTTTTTCCTTCTCAGACACAGAATCTATTCCCTTTTCAGACTCTGTCCATTCTTCTTTCGTTGACTTCTCTTGTACTGCACTCACTGCCTCCTGGGAACCCCCCGAAAAGCTATTTTGGAGAGTGGACAGATCAGAAACCTGCATCTTGCCCCTTTTGAGTCTCTTAACACTTGGAGAGAGAAAATCGGATTCCGAACCGCTGTCCACCTCAAACACGTTGCCTTTGGAGGGAGTGTCCGAGACTTTGAGGTCAAAATCTTGGAGCATGGACTTTCTCTTTTTGGAAGCTGAGTCCGTGGCACTGGGGCCTAGACCGGGTGATTCTCTTTTGGCTCTGGTGTGTTCGGCGGCTATTTTGCCTGCACTGTTCTTTAGGGGGGTTTCTTTCTTGGTGTTGGGGTCTTTTGAAGGCGTAGAAAGGCTGCTTACTTCAGCACCACTGACATCAACAGCACTGAAATCTACAGCACTGACGTCACCAAATTTTGGCTCCACCTTTTTCTTTGTCTTTTTCTTTTTTTCCGGCTTCTTGACTTTGCCCACGGTATTGTTTTTACTTCCTGATTCGGTCTCCTTTCCTAATTGGTCAATACTCTTTCCCAATCCGGCCTTCTTCTTTCCCAATCCGGTTTCCTTTTCTGATTCATTTCCCAATCCATCACTATTCTTTCCTAAATCGTCTTGTGCCACGTGTTTCTTGTATAACCGGATCAACTTGGGTTTCCGGGCGTCCGATGGGTATTCCACATTATACTCGTCCAAAAGGGACTTTAATTGCGCTGAGCTTAGCACGTGCGGATCTGTGCCTGTGTGTTAGTCTAGAACTGGGAGTTGGCCTGTATACTACTTACCGCCTGGAACGATGTCCTTCTCCATAGCTATGGTGATGGTATAGTTGGCGTTGTTTACCTAGGGTATAGCGCGGGAGTGCAGATAAGTATTTGGTACTGTACACAGTACCTTAGTTTACACGAGCACCTCACTACACTGCATATACGAGAGTCCATCCTTCCCAGATTGTAATAGTTGCTGATGATTCATGCATTATCAATGTAGCCTGGTTAGAGAATTGGAACATTCATGTACATATGTCATCCGATACTGCAGCCACAACAACCAACAGCAACCAACAGCACAATCCCTTTTCATAGCCTCGAATTCAATGCCAGACTAACCAAAAACTTCAGCAACCTGGCAACTTGGTCTTAATATCAGAGCATTGCAAAAAAAAAACATCGGGAACAAAATGCATTCAATGTGGGTCTTATGCAGACTTAAAACAGCCATAAACAGCCATTAAAAACTATCGAACCATTTCTTTGGATCATAGCCTTTACATTGCCAAAGCCCGAAACATAAGTCATAAAACACAAGACTTAAGTTGCAACATAGCTTTCAACATGAATCTTGTCAGCAGCCTTAAAAAACAAACATTCGAAAAAGCTTAAACGGTTTAAACGGCATGAAATAACTTGAGACAGTCTTAAGCACAAGATTTATACTCAATAGCTTTCACCGCAACACAGCCTTTGAACTTCAACATAGACTAAGCAGCAATAAACAAGACATACCAATCATGATTTGACCATAAGCTTAACAAACCCTACGCATTCTGACCAACAGAAACAGAATCAGAAAGCCTTGTCAAAACGTGAGATAGTCTTGAAACATCCTTCAACAGAACCTTTATTATCCTTGAATATCCATGAACATCCTTAAACATAGACACGAACATCCTTAAACCTCCATGAACATAAACTTTTGAATCAATAAACCAGGTTGACCTAGGGATATCCCTCCCAAGTAAATGTACCTTGATTCATTCAATCACAAACACCCACCCAAGTAAGAGTAGGTCAGTTCAATGAGCTGGAGCAGCCGTTCATCCTGCTTGGACTCCTGCAAGCTGGATTCTTCTCCATGCACAGTCAACACCACCGGAAGCTCCAGCAACAAGTCCAAGCGGGGGTCATTGTTGAGGTAGTTGAAGTGCAAGTTGACATTAACTCTTTTGCAAGAGTCCCAATTTAATTGGTTCAACAAGTTCGTGATAATCACAAACCGGGCAGCATTATTGTTGTCACACGTGTTCCCGGCCTTATAAATCAACGAGAACTTTTCGAGCTTTTGCTTGCTCAAATTGCAGTATTTCGTGATCTGGTACAAGCCGGCCAAATGGTCGTTTTCATCGGCTTCAAGCTCTTCAATCACCAAGTTCAACTCCACGAGCTTCATGTCGTTGATTTTGCCCATAATGTCTTTCATGTACCGGTACGATCTCACGGTCAACGATAACTTCTGGCTGGTACAGTCATGGGTCTCCAATCTTCCAACTTCACCACTGGGAAAGTGGTTTTTTAAAACAACGTGAGGAAATCCCATTAAATCACCAAATTCAATAATTTAAGAACCCGAAAGCAATCAAAATTATAGAATCAAAAAGTTGAGCCAGAGGACAGCAAAATACTAGTTTTGGCTCGAAATTTCACTGGAATGTACCCTGGATCTGGCGCTTCTGGCGCAAACAATGTAGAGTTGGGTTTACAGCAATCAATAGTGTGTATTGCTGAATTTTTTGGGGGAGATTTCGGGGGATTTCGATGTCAATAGTTTAAGAAACTGATGGAGACCTTGTTGGCAAAAACCACAAAAGCAATCATAGACGATTTGGGGGAAGTACGGGAAAGATGGTACTAGAATAGGGGAAAAAAGTGTTGTTAATAATGGGCTGTATATGCGGTGTCAGGGGTGAGATAACGCAAGTAGCTTCCGCATTGGGACGGTGGGTCACGTGCGAATACATATGGTATCACGTGGGAATACATGTGCTCTCACGTGGGAGTTGGCATGTGATACAAGTCGCGTGAAATAGTCACGTGGAAATACTGGCGTGAATAAAACCGCGTGCTACGTCAAATGCACGTCAATTTAATAAATTAAAAAGTGCGCTAACGCAACAAAATGCTTCACGTGACCTTAATGCGCCACAAGCGCACGTGACCAATTGCGTTAACCTCCGCCACCGCGCATTGGACGGCTGCCACGCGGATTTCGCTGCGCATGTCTCAATTCCGCTCTGCAGACTCTAGTGCCGCTGCGCATATGTTCCATCGCCGCTACGCAAAGTCTCAGTGCGCGCTGCAGTAAGCGGCATGGGATTGCTATGTACTAGAACTCGTACATACAGAAGAAGATCGCTGGCCGAAGACTAAAATGTTGGGCAAAGTACAACGGCGCAAACCAAAGCGGGCAATTTAGTAAGGGGAATCATTCCTGGGCTCAATTAGGAAACCGTTTATTTAGTGTAGATGCCGTAGTGGCCAACGCCTCCATGTTGTCTCATGGTGCGTGCTTCTCCATCGGCTCGAACAAAGACCAGCTTTAGATTCGCAAGGTGCATGAACCTGTATACGCGAGATATTCGAGAGACTATAACCGAGGGAAGCATACGTCACTGGCGGGCATTAAACGAGGTGCTGCTTGCATGCCACGGCGCAGAGGCTAAAGTTGCTATCCCAAACAATGGCCCGCAGATAGTTGCGCGCCAAAGTTGTATAGGTTCGCAATTATTCCTCTGACGCGGGAACTGCGCAGATTAAAGGACTCGGTATGCACTTCGGCGCTCAGGAATGCGTTTTGCGGCAAGGATCCACATTCGCTTCGCCAAAAAATTCGTTGTGAATGCGCGGCGGCTATGACCGTGGACTGGAGTGCATGACGGCGTCTACCCGAGGTGGGATTGCCTAATGGGGAATTCCAAATACATTACCTGGACGAGGACGCTCTTGCCCGCCAGCAAAAAGCAATCGGCGAGCCGTTCCTGTATCGGCGTTCTAACTCCGAACCCCTGTCTGTAAGTTATCTTTCTGAGACACAGACACATCACATATACATAGACGTGCACATATACAGGTACAGAAAAAGACACAAATACAAATACACAGTGATACAGCTGCAGATACAATGAGATGGAGACCGGTAGGTACGTCAGATAAAGACGGTAGACAAAGGAGGCTACAGCCGCTAAACGCATACAAATGTAAGCATGGGTAAGTACAGCTTAGTACAGCAACTAACGGAACTTGTAAGTGCATCAAGTAGGCGGCCGAGGTATGATTACAAATGCGCTTGCCGCTTGCGTTATGCTTGAAACTATTCTGCATACCCACCTACGCAATTACATGGACAGAGGCGAGAGAACCCCTGCACTTCTGAAACAGGCTGGCCGGAGACTCGGGGTTAGCTGAAGTTCCCCTGATGTGCTACCATGTAAGTAGGGTGACGCATGGCCGTTTGCGGTGAGGAGCCCGTGTCTTCGGTATGTGTAAGTTACTATGAACCATTTACGAAGTATGTCATTAAAATCTTAGGAGTTAAGGTTCGGGCTAGGATGTAGTCTAAAGTTTGTGATTCATGTTTGTTTCATGTTTGTTTCATGTTTGTTTCAGGACTATGGATTGTTTGGGGAGATTCATATTTAGTCAACATTGTCCCCAGATAAATGTCTTTGTTTTTGATTCGTCCAGAGTTCAGCTTTGTTTCGCGTTGTTCTATTTTGTTCAAGTTTGGGTGGGGCTGGAGTTAGTTTCATGTGCGTTTCAAGGTGGTAAGGGATGCTGCACGCCTGCATGCAATGTGACCCCCAATCGCGCGTCTTCCCTGCAAAGTAGAGTACGTCATGAGTAAGATGCATCTTGCCTAACGACGGCATAATGTGTAGTTTAAACTTTCTTTTGTCCGCCTTGGGTGTAGTATAACCGAGGAAATGCACAATGGGCTGCTACAGAGGCTGGCGACTGCCTGAAGGTGCTTGGTGGCGCTTGAGGCAACTTAACTCTGCTTTCAAAGATACAATGAGAAACTAACCCCACGCCGGACCCGAGAATCAAAGCTAGGGTATTTTTTTTTTTTTTCCGCTGGGATCTGGGCATTCATGACGGTTATCCAGCATGTCATGCGCGCTGCACCTCCCGGTTTCATCTTATCATATCGCGCCAGATCATGCTCCTAGCCCAAGGCGCCTAACTCCCTATTCCTAAGCCTCTAAACGGTTGCTCTGTAAAAGCCTTGCGTTTCCGCATTGGGAACGCCGACGTTGTTTAGTGGCTCTAGAGATGCACCTTGAGTTTCAGATGTTACAGAAGTTACAGAAGTGAAGTTACAGAAGTTTCTGTGTGCAGTGATTGTCAAGGGATTGGCCGAGGCTTTACCCCCTCGAGACACCAACCAGGGCTTCGAAACAATAACAGATGTCATTTTAAAGGTGACAATTCCGAATTGAACCAGGAAGTGAATTTATTGAATAAGGAACATTTTCATGAAACTAAGGATTGAAGGATTTAGAAGTGCATATAATCATGGAATCTCAGAATCCTCAGAATCCTCAAAATCTCAGAATCCTCAAAATCTAGGAAGAAATTTGAAACCAGTCAATTTAGAATAGAGTTCGTTTGGGGTCTAAAAATAAAGTCTGTTTGTCGTTCTGTTCGTTCGTTTGATTCTTAGTCACATGACTTGGTCTACATCCTTTGTACTCAGTTACCTCAATCTACCAGCCTTCAGTTTGAAGAAATTCTGAATAACTCTGAGTCCTGGAGTCTGAGTCCTGGAGTCTGAGTCCTGGAGTCTGAGTCTTGGAGTCTGAGTCCTGGAGTCTGAATTACTCTATGGTCCTTTCCTCCTGCATATAAGCCCTTCTTACGGATTTTTTTTAGTATTACTGACTTTTTTAACTTTTTTAGTTTTCCAAAGTACCCCATGACTTCTACTGGGAAATGATGATTCATGTGAACTAGATCCAATACCATACACTATTGGACCTGTCCAATAAGATTGCCATTGCTCAGGTGAGTGACAAAGCATCAGGTGTTTCTGGACAGAATCAATAGGTGCGTCTGGACAGTATTTATACACAGGAATAACTACAGAAACTACTAAAGGATTAAAGACAGTTTCAGGAATTTATAGTGGGATGGCCAGTACTTAAGTTTATTCGGCCAGGTAAGCAAACATGGTGTTTGTATGCAGCAACCCCCCATTTAAAAAGTCCCATCCACTTCCCCAGCAATACCATATTATGAAGAATATTCAAATAAAGTATACCAGCAACTCAATAAGAAATTGGAGCATATGCAGGTTATTCTTCATCTTACTAATAGTCTGATTGTCTAATTCTGTCTAATTGTCTAATTCTGTCTAATTGTCTAATTCTGTCTAATTGTCTAATTCTGTCTAATTGTCTAATGGTCTCGGACTCAAACTCCATGGAGATCTACATGGACAAACCCATTCCTTCCAGTTATATACCATCCATCCAGTTATATACCATCCTTTCAGTTCCATTAAATCCCTAAATTTAATTCCATATCTTTTTTGTCTAAACTTACCGTACTGCATACAATCACTCTATCTCTCCTCATCTTCTCCACCAATCATTAGCTTCTCCTCCAAATCTTTAAACCAGTAACAGAAAGCTATAGACCATTACTGACCAATTATATCAGGTGATAAATTTTCTTGGACGTTGGTGGAAAAATGTCTAGAATTATGCACTGGTTATGAGCGCAGGGATTTTGTCTAAGACTGTCCTGACTACTGGAATACAATTATTGAAGGGTTATTTTTAGAAAAGGGCTATTGAGAAAGGGCTACTAGAAACGAGCTACTCAAAATGGCTATTAATAGAAAACGTTTTCTGGGAGAATGTAATGGAGAATGTAATGGAGAATGTCCTGCATATTGTCAACGGTCTATCAATACAGTTATCCAAGCCTTTCTAGAACCACCATAAGAAGTCAAGGTACTGTATAGTGTATAATTTACATGAACTGTATGGTAGTGTAGTTATTCTGGTACATAGCAGAGATAAAGTATGGATCACTAGTCTACTTCTCTACTTTAGTATTGGACATTAGACAATTAGACAATTAGACAATTAGACAATTAGACAGACAGATAGATAATTAGACAGACAGACAATTAGATAGACGATTAGACAGAAAACTAGACAATTAGACAGACACACAATTAGACACACAATTAGACAGAATAGACAGAAAACTAGACACACAATCAGACAATTAGACAATTAGACAGATATTTAGACAGATATTTAGACAGACAATTAGACACAGTGGCATCGTTTATTCTACAGATTAGAATAATCTGTCAATACTCAATACTTTAGGCCAATTTTAGAATCCTTATGTGTTGTTGAAATGACTAAGGCTAACACGTGACCAGTTGAAATATAACTCAACTCCTTTTTTCGAATTTATATGCCAGAATATTCCCACCAAAAGTTTATCTTACTGCTATGCTTTATGCCGGATATACTACTGGTACTGGTGCTTCTATATGCAGGACATGCCACTTGTACTCCTAGATACTAAAGTTCAAAAGCTGATATTGTAGCAGTAGCAGTAACGAGTAATAGGCAGTAATCAGTAATCAGTAATCAGTAATCAGTAATCAGTAATCAGTAATCAGTAATCAGTAATCAGTAATCAGTAATCAGTAATCAGTAATAGCAGTCAGTCATTAGTAGTAGTCCGTAATAGTAGTAATCAGTATTAGTCACCAGTAAGTAGTAGTAATCAGTAGTAGTAGTAAACAGTAAAGGTAGTAGTCCGTAATCAGTAGTAGTAGTAGTGTTAGTAATAGTAGTAGTCAGTAATCATTAGTCAGTAGTATTGATCATACCCATTAATGTCACTAGTAGTAGTCAGTAATAGTTGTCGTTGGTCATGGTCATTAGTCAGTAATAGTAATCATTAGAAGTAATCATTAGTCAGTAGTCATCAGTAGTAGTAATCACCAGTAAATAGTAGTAGTCAGTCATTAGTAATAGTAATCAGTAATAGTAATCAGTAATAGTAATCAGTAATAGTAGTAGTTATCATTAGTAATCAGCAATAGTAGTACTCAGTAATAGTAATAGTAATCAGTAGTAGTAATAGTCAGTCATGATAGTACTAGTCATCAATCAGTAATGTCACCAGTAAGTAGGGTCATTAGTAGTAGTCAGTCATCAGTAGTCAGTGATAGTGAGTACTAGTAGTAATCAGTAATCATTGGTCATCAGTAATCAGTAATCATTGGTCATCAGTAATAGTAGTAGTCCGTGGTAGTAGTAGTAGTAGTAGTAATAGTAGTAGTTATCATTAGTAATCAGTAATCAATAATCAGTAATAGTAGTAATAGTAATCAGTAATAGTAGTAGTAGTAGTCATTGATGGTAGTAGTAGTAGTCATTAGTAGTCAGTAATCAGTAGTAGTAATCAGTAGTAGTACTAGTACTAGTCAGTATTCAGTAATTGTCAGTCGTGATATAAGTAGTAGTCATTAGTAATAGTAGTTATTCATTAGTAATCAGTCATTAGTAATCAGTCATTAGTAATCAGTCATTAGTAATCAGTCATTAGTAGTAGTAATCAGTAATAGTAGTCAGTAATAATGAGTACTAGTAATCATTAGTAGTAGTCAGCAATTTTTGTTCGTGATAGTAGTAGTAATCAGTAATAGTAATCAGTAATAGTAATCAGTAATAGTAATCAGTAATAGTACTAATAGTACTAATGATAGTAGTGTAATAATAGTAGTGTAATAATAGTAGTGTAATAATAGTAATAGTAGTAATTGGAGAAGAGTAGTGGCGGGAGTAGTGGCGGGAGTAGTGAAGAGGTGCGGGTGCGGGTGCGGGAGGGAAGGAGGTGATGATTTTGCGACCAAGGGTTGAGAGTAGGGTTAGGATTTTTGGAAGGATGTGGAAATGTGTATGCGACCAAGATTAAGCAAGACTCTTTTCATTTTTTTATTCCTGAATCGTGTTGTGTAATTCATAGACTGATTGGGTTTATGGACTGATTGAGTTTATGAGATTTGGACCAATTTTACATGTGATTTTTAACAATGACTTTACAATGACTTTACAATGACTTTACAATGACTTTACAATAGATGACCCTTAAAGTTAATTCAAGTCACATGACGTGTTTTAAGTTCCATGTGTTTAATTTCCATGTGTTTAATTTCCATATGTTTAATTTCCATATGTTTAATTTCCATATGTTTAAGTTCCATATGTTTAAGTTCCATGTGTTTAAGTTCAATGGTATTAAGTTCAATGGCATTAAGTTCCATGTGTTTAAGTTCAATGGTATTAAGTTTGAGCCAAGAACTTAAGAGTTATTTAACTTGATTAATTTCTGGTCTAATTATTCTAGACTCTTATGAATGCTTATTGATGCTTACTGAATCTTGGCTTCTCAATCTTTTCTTATGGCCTATTCTATCCTCTGGTGTCTACTTTACAGATGTGACTGATCTATTATATTAACGATTGCACCAGCAAACGGGCCTTGATCTTGAGGACGTCGGGGTCCTGCGGTCGCCTGGTGTTGGACACGAGCTCGTAGCCCAAGCAGAGTTTCTTGGACCGCTCGCAGTTGTAGCAGTGTGGCTTCCGTTCGTCACACTTGATGCGACGCTTGCGGCAGGTCATGCAGCCACTTCTCGTCCTGCGCTTAGTGACTCGTCTTTTGTTGAGCAAGGCATTGTTTTGCTCTTGCGGCATGCTCTGTTGCTCGGGGCTGTGGTACGCTTGGTTATACATGCCCTGGTGCATGCCATTAGGGGCTCCATGGAGATTGGAATGCAGAATATTATGTGCTAGGGAGGAATGGGGGACGTTGGAATGGGGGATGTTGTTGGAATGCGAATGCGGTAAATTGCTGGGAGGTACATTGCCTGAATGTACGAGGTTCTGCATTGGGACACTGGGCGACTGCCCATTGTGCACTGCATTGGGGACTTGGCTCGCCATGGGCCCTCCTGGGCCGCTGCCATTGGGCATTGCCACTGAATGCATTACTGTGGTGTTACCCATGCCATTCATGGTGTGCATGGCGCTGACGGGGCCATTTGAATGCATGCTCGAGTGCATTCCATTAGGCATACCGTTGGATATTTGGCTGGCCATTTGGTTGGCCATTTGTGTCATTTGCGTCATTTGGGATATTTGGTTGTGATTCGTTATTTGATTGGAAATGGGTACATTGCCATGGATCGGCGTGTGCACGATGTATTGGGGGGTCTGCGTGTATGCATACGTGGGCCCATACATGCTGGGACCCCCATGTGGCGACGTGCATGACGTGGGGGCACCATGGGAATAGCTTGCATTGACAGCCACGGACCCCACCACCTGAGACTTGGCCCCAGAGTATAGCATGCTAGTGATTGGAGCGTGTGAAAACGATGCAGGGCGAGGCCGGCTGCGAAAGTCCGGCGACGCCATCCCCGGCGGCGTGGTGCCAACTTTGTGGATCGACTCGCTGGACGTGGCACTGCTATACAGTGGTATGCGGTTGAGCTGCTCTGCACTGTGTTGGCGAGAGTCAGCCATCAGCCGCGCCGCCGTGGGCTCCCGGTAGCTGAAGTAGTCGTTTGTGGGCGTGCTGTGCATCACATAGCTACGCTCGTATGCTTGAGAGGCATATTCTGTGGATGCTCTTCGACTGGCCACAGAGGCCGTGGGTATCGTGGCTTCGGTGGGGCGCTGGCACTGCTGTTTGTACGCCTTCGGCGGCGTGGAGTCTGGGGGGTGAGACGGCTGGGCGATTGTCGGGCTAGACTCATTGGACGCATTGGAAGTATTGGAGCCATCGCCATTGGATTGTGATTTGGATGCAACCGCCGAGTTGCGGGAGTAGTACATGGTCAACTGGGGATCCGATTGGCGGGGACTGGAGCCCAAGGGAGCGGGTCGGCTCTCCGGCAGCAGCCCCGACGACCGTATGTTCACGGGAGGAATTTGGCCGCCCACCAACAACTCAGACACAGAGGGGAGTTGAGGCATTTGGGAAAAGAAACACAAAAGAATGGTGTAGCACCGAAAAGAAATGAAAAGCGGCGGTAGGCGAAATGAAGGAACAGGGGTAGCGGCAGCATATAGGCAGCGACCTAACGCTTCTTATATGGCAGTAGCGAAGGATCTGTATCGAGATCATACACCATGCAGATTTTAGCCGACCGGCATAATCATGCGATATAGGCGGCCAGAATAAGCATGTTGGTTTCAAACATATGCACCTGGCTGCTGGTAAGCGTGCTCGTTTTAATTTTGAATAATTAATTTTTTTTTGCATTCAACGTGCATTTTATTTGCATTTTATTTGCATGTTTTTTTTTTCCATTTTTTTGCGCTTCGTGCATTCTTTCATTTTTTTTCATTTTCCTTTTTGTGTCTCTGCAGTGTCTTTACGTATCTCATTTTTCCTTTTGTGTATTCTCTCATTTTCTCTTGTTTTTTGTTTTTCTGTGTTTTTTTTTTATGTTTTTTTTCTTTTTCTTCTTGTTTTTCGTTTTGGGCCACCGGCAGAACATCTGTCCGCATTTGTTTTGTACGCGTAAATTACACTTAACCCCCGGTTTGATAGGCCCCATGCAACAGCAGAACCGGAGCTCCCGGGATGCTCAAGTCAAATTGGCATGGAATGCTGCGGGGAAGCGAAGAGGACATTCCATGGAGGCATAAGTCAAAATTCCGACGGGCATTTCTTGATCCGTTCGGCTGCATTTTTCGTCTTTGTGGCTCCTAGAATGGCATGCAAAGGCGGACCAACATTCTCGGCCAAACTATCTCGCTTCATGCGAGGGGGTTCGTGCCAGCGTGCGGCCCGCGCAGCCAGACAACGCATGGTCGCATGCCTCGCGCGCGCCCGTTACAGAAAATCCCATTTGCTTTTCCGCTTTGAGCAGTTTTGCATTTACTTCGAACAAGGTGGCTTTGTGTAGGGACAATAGAGGAGCCAGGCGAGCGGCGGGCAGGCCGGACTACATGGCGTTGGGCCTGCATCAAGGGCTCGAATGGGGGTTAGCGGTGGTGATGCAAATGCAAGGGCACCCCCGGGCCCGGCAGTAGACGTGCAAGTGGCGAGGCAGTTGCGGCCTACTCCGAAACGCATAGGTTGTGGCACATGAGGAAATCCGAGGACAAGGGACGGGGAGGGACGGGGAGGGACGGGGATTGTACGGGGATTGTACGGGGATTGTACGGGGACTTGTCACGACTCGGGCCGAGAACTGTGCCGACGAATCCGAGGCCCCGCCGAGGATGGAAGCTTTGAGTGGGTCCGAGGCAGGGCCGAGGGAAAGTCATAGTGCTATATTGTAGCCGAGGCCAAAGACCCAGTCAATGGACCGGAACGGAAGCTGGGCCGGGGGGGCGAGGGCATGCTGGAGATGGGAGGACAGAGCAGGCTGCGTGTGGCAACTCCAGGCCTCGTGGCCCTGGGAGGGCTCTTGCAGATGCTTGGAGCTGCATTGACGCTGCAGATATTTTGGGCCGCATTGGGGCCGCAGATATTTTTGTTTCGGTGGCCATGTGTGACGCCGCGCAAATACGAGGTCAGCGGTGCACCCGAAACCTGGGATTCCGCACGACGTCATTGCCCAGTCTTTCTCCGGAAAGACTACCGGAGCGGCTGCACCCGAATCCACGTGCTCACAGTCACTCCTTCCCAGCACCCGAAACTACCCCAGACCCACTCTAGCACCCAGAATAACCCACCGTAAACCACACCATGAAAAACTATAAAAAACCATAAAAAACAAAAAAACAAAAAAACAAAAAAAAACAAAACAAAACCATACAAAAACAAAACCATACAAAAACAAAACCATACAAAAACCCAAACCACCAATTAACACCATTAACATTCACCAGATGCGTAGGATTCTGTACGTCATGGCTCGCTCTCAAAATGAAACGTTTCATGTGAGGCTTCTGAAACGAACGTCATGTGCAACGTCTAAACTCTACATCTCATCCACGTTTAACATCCCCTACATTTTAATCTTTGCATTCCCGACTTTTCCATCTCCGGTCTCTTCTTCTAACCAAGCCTCGTAAATATCCACCGTCCTTCCCTCATTTCCTTCTTCTTTCCAACTCCTTTTCTTCTCCTTCCATACTCCTTTCCTTCTCCTTCCCTCCATACCCTCCATACCCTCCATACCCTCCATACCCTCCATACCCTCCATACCCTCCATACCCTCCATACCCTCCATACCCTCCATACCCTCCATACCCTCCATACCCTCCATACCCTCCATACCCTCCATACCCTCCATACCCTCCATACCCTCCATACCCTCCATACCCTCCATACCCTCCATACCCTCCATACCCTCCATACCCTCCATACCCTCCATACCCTCCATACCCTCCATACCCTCCATACCCTCCATACCCTCCATACCCTCCATACCCTCCATACCCTCCATACCCTCCATACCCTCCATACCCTCCATACCCTCCATACCCTCCATACCCTCCATACCCTCCATACCCTCCATACCCTCCATACCCTCCATACCCTCCATACCCTCCATACCCTCCATACCCTCCATACCCTCCATACCCTCCATACCCTCCATACCCTCCATACCCTCCATACCCTCCATACCCTCCATACCCTCCATACCCTCCATACCCTCCATACCCTCCATACCCTCCATACCCTCCATACCCTCCATACCCTCCATACCCTCCATACCCTCCATACCCTCCATACCCTCCATACCCTCCATACCCTCCATACCCTCCATACCCTCCATACCCTCCATACCCTCCATACCCTCCATACCCTCCATACCCTCCATACCCTCCATACCCTCCATACCCTCCATACCCTCCATACCCTCCATACCCTCCATACCCACCCACTCCAAGTCTCCACCTCCTTCCCCAAATCCATACCTCCCCTTCCTTCCCTCTCCATCCCACCTCCTTCCCAAATCCACCTTTCTTTCTTCCATTGCTGGTGCTTTATTGTTGGGTGCTTTTGGGTGCTTTCTTGGGGTGCGACAAGGAAGGAGAATGAGGGAGAATGAGGGAGAATGAGGGAGAATGAGGGAGAACGAATGAAAAGGAGAGGTGCATTTTAAAGGCCTGTGCGTTTCTTCTCTCGCTGAGTGCGACTGCGATTGCGACTGAGACTGCGAAGATAAGCCAGTATCCAATGCCTCCCTCTTCTCTTCGCTCTTCCCCCTTCGCTCTTCCCCCTTCCCCCTTCCATCGGCGCTCTTCCTTCTTCGCTCTTCCATCGGCGCTCTTCCTTCTTCGCTCTTCCTTCTTCGCTCTTCCTTCTTCGCTCTTCCTTCTTCGCTCTTGGTCTCTGCTTTCTTCTTGTCCGCCATATGCAGGTCCTTCTCTCTATCCATCCATTCATTCATTCATCCATCCATCCATCCATCCATTCATTCATTCATCCATCCATCCATCCATCCATCCATCCATCCATCTATGTACTTACTGATCTGTCCTACCATCTGTCCCACCATCCTCCTACCATCCTACCATCCTACCATCCTACCATCCTACCATTCTACCATTCTACCATTCTACCATTCTACCATCCTCCTACTTCTCTCCATCTGTTCTTTTACCTGACCTATCCATCTCCATCCTCCTAATTCTCTCCATCCATCTACCATCTATTCCACCGTCTCCCTCCAATTATTTAATGCTCCTATCCATGCCCTTTATCTCTGATCTCTTTACTTTACCATCTCCTCAATTTGTCCATCTCTATCCATTTATTAATGTCTTCTATAGCTAGAGCCAGGGAGGCTCTCGTAAGGATTGGTCTGGTGTCAACACTATTGTTTGTCTATACACTACTCCACTATATAATTATGGTTAGTATTAGTCTCTCTCCTTCACATCTTCCTGCATCTGCCATCTCTACCTCTCTATATCCTCCTATTCCACACAGACACAGACACAGACACAGACACAGACACAGACACAGACACAGACACAGGCACAGATACAATCCCTGAATTGAAATTAGACTGTGGATTATGTCATCAAACAAATGACTAGTATAGGTGATGAACCACGTCATGTTCTAATGGTTGTCCTGCATATAGAGCACCCTCTAACTCCCACTCTCTGTCTACTGCTTACTGTCTACTGCTTACTGTCTACTGCTTACTGTCTACTGTCTACTCTACACAGTCTCCTTCTGTTTTTCCATCTGTCTGTAGCTGTTGGTATAGTATGGTATAGTATTCTGGAGTAGACTGTTGACTAGTCCTGTATGTAAGTCTAGGCCAGTAAAGTCTCCAGTCCTGAACCACAATGTATAAATGACTAGACAATTACTTCCTCTCTTCTGTTCTTGCCTTTTTTTTTCTTCTCTCTCTTTGTTTGAATCTGAAGCCAATAGACTCACTCGGAATAAAATACAAAGACTCTGATTGGCTAATTTGCAAGCTCACACAGACCATGACTCACTCGGGTTCTAAAAATCTGTCCCTTAACCTCTGTCCCTTAACCTCTGTTCCTTAAATGGCCCCTCTCTTCTTCTTCTTCTTCTTCTTCTTCTTCTTCTTCTTCTTCTTCTTCTTCTTCTTCTTCTTCTTCTTCTTCTTCTTCTGTCTCTCTATACCTTCTCCATTTGCTGTACCACATAATCAAGCATGTAGGTCTCCTCGAGCATGTCGTCCAAACGCTGGAAATGACGCTCGTTATAAGGTAAGATCAGGGTGACGATCTTGCGGAGTTCGCCGTGGTCCATGTCGATTTTCTCGAGTACCACGTCAAGCACCTTCTGGGCAATCTCAAAGTGCTTGAAGTTGATATTCCAGTCTCTGACTCGCCGGAGCAATGCCACAAGTTGGTCTGAGCCGAGCGTCTTCATTGTCTGTTCAAGCTTAAATGACCCTATGGCCAGCTCTGGGTCCACATTGGCTCCAATCAGTGACTTGATCACGTTGTATACACGCATCAGGTGCTCCAACGTCAATGCTAGCAAAAAGGCGTTGCTCCAGTCGTTTTGGTTGATATAGTTAGCAAGCGATTGTTCCTGCTCCACCCGCTCCTTTTCTCGGGACTCCCTCTCTTGGAGAAGTTGCTCCGTATTGTCCTGCCAGAAACTCATGTATCCATCTGCATCTGCAGACACCACCTTGAGCCCATCGTCCTTGGTATCCATGGCCCAGATCCGGTTATTGTGGTTATCCAACGTGGCCACACACTGGCTCTCCTTGATATCCCATACCTTGAGAAGCCCATCTGCTCCACAACTCACCACCTGCTTGTTCTTATTAAAGAACCGACACCTCTGCACCGCATTCGTGTGGCCCTCCAAGGTCTTCAGGCACGTGTAGTCCGTCAACAGCCAAATTTTGACTGTTTTATCGCCAGAACTGGTGGCCACGAGCTTATCGTAGAGGCAGAAACTGATATCCCAAAGCCCACGCTTGTGGCCCTTGAGAATGGCCACAGTTTCGCCCGTTTGAGTGCTCCAGATCTTGGCGGTTTTGTCAAAAGAAGCTGTGGCAAAAAACTCATCGTTTGGTGCAATGGCCACGGCATTTATATCCTTCTCGTGGGCCCTGCGTGTGAACTCACTATTCTTCACCTCCCCTCCGGCCTCTTTGGGCACTTTCCACTTCTTGACCGTCAAATCAGCAGAAGCGGTAACCACAAACTTGGGGAACAGCCCATTAGACCGGGAAACTGCACAAGCCGAGATGGGCCCGGCATGGCCCAAGAAGGTCGTGTGCGGAACAAAACAGCCGATTTCCACATCCCATCGCCAAAGTCTGGCCTCATGGTCTTTACCCCCGGTCAAAAGCCACATGCCATCTTCACTGGCATCAATGCAGTTGAGCAAATCCGTGTGGCCCTCAAGGAGTTGCACATCTAGAGGCGAAGATGGGTCCACGAGTCTAAGTGCAGGAGCGTTAGTGGCCATGGCCACGAACAGCTTGTTGGGCCCGGCATACCGGATGTCGGCAATGATGCCGTGGTTTCCGGCAATAGTGCGGCCCGCCGGCACGTGGAGCAATCCGTCCCGCTCCTCCGTCTCCCCCATCTGGAGCTCCACCAAAGTCTGGTCACTCAACACCATCCAAAGCGCCTCGCCGTCCTGCAGTTGGCTCACGTCAGTGACCATCAACTCCTCCAGCGTCTGAAGCGGCTGGTGGGAACTTCCCAAGGGTCTTCCCGTTTCGAGATCCCACAATCTCAAGTTGCATCCCGATCCGGCAGTATAGAAAAGCGTCTGGCCCTGGATCGCCACAAACCCACATGTCTCCACTTGGTGCCTCACCGAGAAGGAGCTGTGCATTTTCCGTAAGCTCTCCGTCCGGTACACCACCACAATCTCGTCTCTGCCTCCACTAGTAAAGTAAGTTCCGTCTTCCAGGAAGGCTAGGCCCCTCACTGCACCACTATGTTCCTTGGTGGTACTCAAACACTTTCTCTTGACAAGATCCCATACTTTGCAAGTTCCCATGGTATCTCCCAGCGCTAGCATCCAATTGGCGGAATGGAGTTCTCCGTAAAAGGCAAGCGAACAAACCGTGGTGCCGTGTCCTTTCAAGGAGTGGGTCACGTGCCCACTCTCAATGTCCCACACGTACACCACACCATCGGTGGCGCCAAATGCAAACAAACTCGACGTTTTGTCGGCGGTGGCAATGTACACTGGTGCGGAGAATTTGTATTGTCTGAGCAAATCGCCGCTTTGGACGTCGTAGATGCGGAGCTGCTGACTTTGTGACACAACCCCTAGACGAGATCCATCGGGCGTTAACACTAAAGCCGTGACGGTTTCGCCATCGCCTTCAATCTGGTGCAAGAGCAGATTGGAGTCCAAATTGACGATGGAAATATCCTCTTCCAAGGGCGTGGCCACGATGGAGGAGTCTGTGGCGAACGCAGCGGCTGTGGCTCCGGCATAGAACGGCGCCACACTCTCCGAGATGTACGAACAACGGATTGGTTCTGCCATGGTAGAAGAGTTATTGGGTGAGGGAGAAAAGGAAGCTAGAGTAGATGGTTTTTTGGCGTGTGCGCGCTGGATGCAGGCCGATGAGATGCCCACAGCTCAAGACCAGAATGCACTCAAAACGCACTTAGAACAGGCCTGAAAAAGTGGAGCTTGAGCGGCGGAAAAAAGAAAGCCCGATGCGGGGCTCGAACCCGCAACCTTTTGATTGACCTTATGTGTTTAAGAGTCAAATGCTCTACCGATTGAGCTAACCAGGCTATCTGAACAAAATATTTTCAGGGATAGACTAGCGTTTCGGGACGTACATAAAATAATTTAAGAGAAAACCATATGAATTTGTATTGCAGAATCGACTTTATTTCTAGTAATGAGACCTGATACCTAGTCAAAGACGATTTTTCTCCAGAAGTATGTAATCACAGATGATGAACCCGTACATCCGAAGCATTGGACTCAAACCATCTCATTGTATCGGTCACATTTACCTATTAAAACACCTAGTAAAAGCTATGTCACTAATTAATTCCAAAAATTTTAATAAGATCTTAATGTGTTCCTGTATACAATTCCCACTATAAGAATAATTAGACACTTTGCAGTTAATATATGAAGACAGTATAAATCCATAGACACTGTGTAAATATGGCAAGTCATGGTGATCCCAAAATTGTAGCCACTATGTAACTTCACATGGAAGTACAGAGTCCAGAATAATTTTTGATAACATGTTTGGTAGCATTCGAGCAATGGATTAGCAAAAACCAATCCGTCTAATCCCACAGAGTCAGTGTCATTCACTGATGAGACGCTCATGTCTCAAAACCACAAGACTGAAAAATCAGGAAGACAATCAGAATTGATTAGATAATCAGAATTAGAGTCTGTAGACAAGTCAGAGTCTATGAGCTCCATTCTGGCACAATCGTCATTTTTTGCCAATTGTCATACACTATACAATGTAGACACTATGTATAGATGTGCGTCAATGTAGACAGTATAAGAATGTCACTGTAGACACTATACCATGAATAGGTGATACTTCTATAGCGTATCAATTGGTCAACTTTTGATGGCTTCTTCCGTGGTATTCGCTGAACCACCTAATCATAAAAATAATAGGGAATCCTTGCTTGCATTTGAGGGTACATCACCTTTTATAGTTTTGAGAAAAGGGTAAAGAAGCCAGGAATGTGGTAGTTGGTTCGTTATTCCTATTAGCCTTGAGCGACTCAGAACCATCAACTGTATATGATTCTGTTCATTCCATAGCCAGTTCACTCACGGCCATGTATTCACCAACGTATCAATCAATATATCAATAATAAACTTGATACTTGAAACTCGAGTTGGTATGACCCGAACCCTAAAAATTATTGGTTCCTGCACATAACGCACCCGTGCATGAGTCGTGCATGAGCAACCATCAACCAATATCAACAGAATGGCAGTATGAACAGATGACAGTCAATAGTCTATGACGTAGTGTCAAGAAACCATATTGGAATTTTCGAAAGAAATTGAATCCTTTGTGTATTGGAAAGTTCCATAAAGTACCGTGATTTGTCATGCATAATCACGTGGCAGGGTCCAACAGTTCCAGAAACCCTTTCAGATCCAACAATATCAAAGAAGTTTAAAAAAGTATGAACCTTTAATCACTAGATCAGTGCAATTGGATTCATTAAAAAACATCCTCTGCCTTACACTACCATGACTACCATCCTGCTATATTATTAAACCAAAAATTCAGTATAGTGGAGTACTAGTAGACAGCCAGAGTAGTATATAGTAAGGTCATGAAGTAGTAGGACTAATAGTACTGGAGGTATAGTAGAGTAATACCAGAGTAACAATACTAGTGCTCACTTCAACGACAATAAAGTTCTGTATAGTGAAGATTTCTGGAGTACTTCTGACACAATTGTTTGAATTAATGGACATTATTCAAGATGTATTAAGTTGTCCATTTGGGTTTTGTCCACTTGGTTCTTGTCGCCACTTCAAGGCCTCGGTATAGATTGATATAGAACTGACATTTCTTTGGTCTATCAATCGAAAATGATTTTCCTGGAGACTTTGTGTTAGTATAAAAATCACAATAAAAAAAAGAAGGGGGAAGACCCGTATTTATACTTTTGGGGTGAGGAGTGGAAGGCTCCTTTTGCAGCATTCGCTCATTATCAGGACGGGATTGCACATGTCAAGTTCCAGTCGGTCCAACCTAAAACTTCATCTTCAACTTTACCTGTTTCCTGTCCATTTCCCACTTTATCCAGCAATTTATTTTAAGGCTTCTGTAGAGATTCAATTCAACAGTCTCCCGAAGCAAGAGTTGACATGAACATTCCTGGAGAAAGACCCCCATCAGTCTTACATCAGTCTTAACACATCGGTATTAACACATCAGTCTCCTGAACACGGACCACGCAATTCAACAGTATCAAGAATCACATTTTTAGTGTAAGGGAAAAAATTACACAGCCTATTTTAAGGGGGGAACTGCCCTCTTATATATTGCGACCAACAGGGGATGAAACAAGGTTCGCGCATTTGGTGCATGAGCATGCGCCCTGGTGGCTGCGAAATCGCACTCCTCGTACTATATAAGATCCGAGATTCCCACCAATTTATGAAGGATAAAATTGAAAGATGAGAATTCGATGTATCAATAATTATCTGCAGGATGAAGTCGAAGTTTCTAGAGGCTCATGCAAAAGAAGAACTTCCAGACTGTTCGTGCTATTATTGCCCACCCACGAATTGGCAATCAAGTATATGCTACAGTGGAGTTTGCCTCCTCTGGCCCTCTAAACTGACCTAAAAAAAAGGCGTCAACTATTGCGTCTTGATGAAACTGATACTGTTATGTACTCGTCGTGGTCCATAAAACCTCAAGAGCGACAGACAATCCACCGTTTTGAAGGACTTACTTTTGTGTCCTGTTACCATTCAATGAGGTTTGTGCAGTCACTCGAAGTGAACATGAACTGATAATCTCATGTGACTTTATCTCAGCTTCCAATTGGACTAATGATACCTGGTGTATACGAAACACACCAGAAACACACCAGAAACACACCAGAAACACACCAGAAATTGACTTTAGCCGGAACTGGTATGATTCGAAAATGATATCGGATCGGGAAGGAATAGAACCTTAGTATTACTTGATTTCCGTTTTCTCTTGTTCGAGTATTCCCCATTCTCATCCTGCATATAGGTTAACTCTGATCTACAGAGTTGTCTGAAGCTCCTAATTCAGTACCCATTGTCTCTGAATTCTTCTATTTCTGCTAGCTTCCTTTGAAACAATGTCACTGTGCAATTAGTCTGTCAAGTCATTGTATCTCGAGCCGTGACATGTGTACTGGGTCACATGACCGAGTCTTACCTGGATTATCTGAACCATAGGCTAAAACAATCCATTTTGAGATGCTTCATTTGAACAGAACACATCCAGACTTAAAGGTTCCACATTGCCCTGTATATACTCCGAGGAAGCACCTCGTGACCTGCAAACACCATAACTCTCCAATGGACAATTATTCTATGGCATTCATAATTCATGAGCTGCGGATTACGAGAGGTGTATTCCCATGGCCCGAGCGTTTTCTCGCAAGTAACGGTCGATATAGTCCTCAAGTCCCTCGCCGTGTTCACCATACCTATCACCCTTGAGGATCTGCTTGGCTCGTAGATACAAGAAGAAGAGATCGCTCAAAAACAATGAAATCCGCACCCTGAACAACGAAAACATGCCCATGTGGTTCCCCTCGAGCGACACCTTGGTCAAGAGGTTAATGCGGTTGACGGGGCTCCCCATGGTCTGGTTCAAGGTCTGCATCATTCTCATTGTCCTCAGGAGAAAGATCAAGGCCGGGGGAAACTTATGTTCGTCCTTTAAGAAGTTGCGCATGATGTCCATGGAGTTGGGGGCATCCTCGGGTTTTGTTTTGGCCGGTGGTTTCAACTGCACCAAAGCCTTTAAAAGCTCACTGGACCTGATCCCCCATTCGTCGGCGATTTCCTCGATTTTCGCCTGTCCAAACCCAAGCAAGTTCTGCCACAACTCGCGATACTCGGCCATGAACTTGGGCGGCAAGCTGATGTAGAGTCCATGGTCAAGGATCACGAGTTGTTGCTTTCCGTTGTGCATTCGCACCAACATGTTCCCCGGGTGTGGATCTGAGTGGATGAAACCGTACTGGAAGATTTGTTTTCCGAAAATCTCCGTGTACTGCTTCATAAGAAATGGAAGAGACACCTTGTTATCTATAAGAAGCTGTTTATCCGTGAGAGACATGCCATCTATCCACTCAGCAGTGAACACTAGACCCAGGGAGTACTCTGGGTAACATTTGGGGATGTAGACATTGAGGTTTCGAACAGAGGGGTCGTTTTGGATGAAACTCTGGAGTTTCTGGGAGTTGGAGAGCTCGCACGAGAAATCCGCCTCTTTTTTGAGCTGTTCCGACACGTAATCCGTGAAATTGAACGGGATGTCGAATACCTTGGTGTATAACCACGACATCATCTCATACACAAGCAAGTCAGCGCCGATTTGCTTGCCAATATAAGGGTGTTGCACTTTGACTGCCACCTGCAGGTGCAGATCTTTAAGCACGGCTCTATGGACCTGGGCAATCAGAGCTGAAGCCATGGGAAGATGATCGAAATGAAGAAAAATGTCCTTTTCATAGTTGGCGCCCAAATTCGCCTTCAAAACAGTATCGATTCTAGACCATTCATCCACCGGTGCATCATCATATAACGCCGTGAAACGTCTCTGGAACGCTAGCGGAAATAACGCTCCCTGATTGGCTATTGCTTGGCCTAGCTTAATATAAAGGCCCTTGTTCCGGTTGATCATCGATAATATGGCCTCCAGCGCCTCCTCATGAAGCTCCTCCAAAGCAGTCCCTCCAGGACTCGTATAGTACTTGTACGCCACGCTGGAAAGAACATAAGTAGCACGGACGCTTCTCTGGAGCGTGGAGGCGTAAAAGTACTCGTCGGCCAAGTAAATGGCACCAGAAGCGCTTATTGCCACCAAGAGGGAAGTGAATGTGCTTCGATTGGTACTAGCCTTGGAACTAGCCTTGGTACTAGCCATGGGATTGGCTTTGATCCTGGCTCCTGCATATGACCTATGGAATCCTGCACCTCTTAAACTTCGGAGACGCCCCATCCGATTCTCTAGCTCGAGGCGTGTGTTGTGGATGCTCCGTCTAAGGCCATTTCCATACATAGTATTGGATGATTAGCATGTGCGCAAGATTGCCGCAATATGTGCAGCCTGCCGGGCTCGTAACCATTTTATTATGTGCAGGACGTTCTGAAATTTTATCTACAACTTGAAACAACCTGAACTATATACAGATGATTATGTAACGTAACATTTAATCCGCTACTTTTAATGTACACTACTCACTACTAGATAGTACCACTTCAATATTAGACTACTATACATTCTATGCTCTAGTATACACTACTGAAACATCCTATAATTACCACTATCACATTATGATCTTACTAGTAATTTTTAATCTGAAACACTTCTGAAACACTTCTGAAACAATTCTGAAACACTTATATACACTACTCTATATCACTACTGCACAGTATAATGACTACTATTAGAAGTGAACAGATGAATCATCTAGTCCTGTATATCTCCAGCACTATATCCAGGACAGTACCTCCATTAGTAAAACCGTATTCACCTCTTGTAACTTCACGAGACTATCCTAACTAGGAAATCTTGTCCCACTAAACTAACTAGGAAATCCACTCTATACTACTATGTATTATGGATACTAGTACGTCCATTGGTAGTCAGTTCACACTATCACGATGCTGATAAGTTTGAAGAGTAGTAAAGGTTCACTCTTCTAGATGATCTCCTTGGTAAAGACAAAAGTCGCCAGTAAAGACAACAGCCAAAATTGGGATTGAAGGTCGAGAAATCTGTATGTATCCATAGCTTTGGTTCTCAGAAAATCGGGTCACGGAAAGTATGGTGGTAGTCCAGGACTCATAACTTCTATGACTACCATTAGTCGTACGATTTGTTGGCTCTCCTTCGGGACGACTTGCTGAGGTTATACCGGGTAAATTAGCCGCCTCTTCCGCCTCGAGAACTTCTTTTTTCGCTATTCCACTCCTGTTTCAGGTATTCCAGGCGTGTTTCAGGTGTTTCATTGTTTGGGTGTACTGGCATTTTTGAGTGATTGCTAGGATAAGGTCTAGTATGGGTGCGCTGCGAGTGCGTGATGCGATTGACCTGCTGCAAATGAGTAGACTGAATTCGACAGATTAGACAAATTGCCATATACACGAAAGTGCAAAGTCCAGGAGACCCAATCTCAAGACAATTGCGTATTCTGAGAACTACCGCCATATAAATTATTCACAACCTTTCTGGTGGCAAATCCACAACCCGTGTGTCACTCACTAAGCGTGCACCAGTAAACCTAGTAGTCATTGAGTCCCAATAAATCAAGAAGCACATCACTAATTAAGATTTGACTATTATAGACTACCCCTATCAAACGAAGAAAAAACTGTCAAATAAATGTCAAATAACATCAACTATCTCCTGTATTGTAGACCTCAAATCATTTCACCTCTACTATTTTGAAAGGTACACCTTGTGCTCCACTAGCTGCCGAGAATATTGAAGAGCCAAACCCAATAGAGAATAAGACAATGATCTTAGGATGCTGCATTGCTTGGATGAGAAAGAGTATTAAAAAGAATATAAAAAAGAGTGGGGGGGGGGGGGGGGGGTGCTTCTTATATATTCGCAGCTTATGCATGCGGCTTGAAAGGGGGGTTTCATGTTTTACAGCCATGCGAATATAAAAAAAGACCCACTCGCACCTCACTAGAATAGCAGCCATTTTTTGGGTCCCATGTAAAATCATCATGACAGCTTCTTTTGTGATTGTGGAACTTATTCGGTCTTCAATCACTTGATTACTTGATTAGAATACCGTTTTAGAAAGGCAGAAAAGAACCCATTTGGTTAGTGTGGGGAACCTGAGCTGACTCTACAGATCTCCACCAATTTCCGGTAGACAAATGGCTAGGCACTAAATACAAGTGTCTCACTGAAATGCTTCATGAAAGCACAGAATATTTCCACCCAGAATGCCCGAATTAACCCCACAGAAGTTGTTTAAATGCATTACATTCAAGATTCAGATTAGCCGAGAACTACTCCATTTTCACATTCTCGCAAGCATTCTTGAACTTGGAGAAGTTTGGAGATTTCGCCAGTGATTTCCCCCTCAATACCTTGGCCAATACCCCTTCTTTCATACTAAGCTAGCGAAAAGCGGCTATTGAAATCCCCTAGAATCTCCATGGCTATGCAAAACGCCATAGTCGATTCATACATAAGTTCGGAAGACTTAGCTGAAATTGGCAAAGGCTGGGGAGGGACTCCTAGATCAATGAAACGTGTTTTTGCTTGTTGGCCATGGTCAATGCCTTTTCTGCCACTCATTCAAGTGTATCAAGTCTATCAAGTCTACAATGATCCTGTTTGGCATCTTGGTCTTACCTGCACACCCCACTCTGTGTCAAGATGGTAGAGAGACTGAATCTCATTAAGCCACCCACACAATTCGACAACGATAATCTATTGCTACTATACATGACTATAGACTGGAGTGATACTCAGTGGAGATGGGAAAACAGAGTCAATGACACCATTACAATCCATGGACTGCACAATACCCATTAATAATAAGACTATTACTGGTGTGCAACTTGCAGGATGGGTAGTATGCTACGCCTAGCATTGTGAGATACATGCTTGGTAGTGTACATTGGAACAATACAAATCTGGATTTGGCCATAGTGCCAAATAAAGCCTGGCCTACAGATTTAGACGATGGTCTACCGTCTAAGATGGCCAAATTCTTGGTTCGTATATGCAGCTCCTGCACACAGCCCGCCAAACAATCAAGGCCTCTTTTTAGCAACCCTGCGCCAAACCTTTATAAGCAAACCTACAGCATAATCACCACTAATTGGATCATGCAGTACTATGCTACTACTGCTAAACGTAGTACACTACTACATACACAATACCAGTCTAATACTCAATGGTGCAATAATAACAATACTGGCCCATATTTTTTATAAAAAAAAGGCACAATCCATTATAATGGTGTTTACAGATATGTCAATATTTACTTGGTGTTTATGGTGTTTATGGTGTTTGGTTTTGATGCGGTGGAGAGAGCAAATTAATGCTTGTCTGAAGGATATTAATGCTTGTCTGCAGGACGTCATTGTTGACATAACACTAGTCCACCATAAATATTTTCAATGATTGTTATTTTTATACGAGTTTACTTTCGAGGAGATACCGGTCGAATCTATTAATCAGCATTAATAATAGAAGCTTTATTTGCTAGTTTTGAATTTAGGTGTGTATACAGTTTGGTGGAGTGTATACAGTTTAGTGCAAGAATAACAGTGGTGTACTGGTGTGTTCATTAAAGTTGTTCAAGAGTTAAATAGGAGTCTTGGGGTCACGTGGATGAGTTACAGTCAATAGAGTTTATTCTACTAATGGTTGTGCATATATAGAGTAACATCCTGCATATATACTATTTTCCATCTAATATACACTCCTAGTTTTTATATACAGGTCACTTAGGGGTCGGTTTTCAAGGTTTCAGCAATGGCAGACAAACCAAATTTAAATTGTAAAATCACACTAAGGTTCTTATAATTTTAACCAGCTTTCAACTTGATAATCCCTGTGTATCTCCAGAAAACTCATCTTTCCTCGTGTAATGGTGCATGTTCCGGTATATAGTCTTTTGAGACACCTGCACATCCGTACATCCCATAAAAGCAGATAAAGTTTTAACTGCAAATCAATCCTAATCTACGAGGTTTGGCCATTTCTGTGATTAACCAAACGACTGGAATCTTTGCATTGATCCATTATCATATCTCTACATTATATACAGGATTGTATTAAGAAGATTTAACCCTAAATGATGCAAAGAATTGTCTACATCTCGCCAAAAGTCTAGTTATCTAGTCCTCTATCTACAACTCAATTCCTATTTACTACTCTGGTTCTAGGATTGTCATATTGTGACCAAAGATTTGAGTAGGACAAGAAATTCATGGTGGTTGGAGTTGGTGTGACTCAGACTTCGTAGTCTAAATGAAGTCATGGATCTAACTTCCAATTCTGGCTAATTGTCCATTCTGGCTAATGTCCTATTCGGGCGAATTTCCAATTCTGGCTCACAGCTAATTGTTGTGTAGAGAATTCTATGGAAGAACAGATGGTTTACCAGTCGCACCACCAATTGTACTGGGTGCGAATAAAGTGTTGCGCGTTAACATAAACGCTCTCGTAATCTGGCACGTGCGTCTCATTGGCTAACAACAACTCCTTTAAGTTCTGAACTTCTGTACATCTCGTTGCTTGTATTCTTGGTTGGTTGTTTCCAATTAATCTTGGGAAATCCTTATTCCTCATTTGGTAATCACAAGCTGAGATGATTTTTTTATTCCCTTCAAATCTGAGCGGGAATCTTCTTGCTTTATATAGACCAATGATTGGAACCTTCTTCATGTGACATCCTTCCACAGACCCAACATTCCAGAAATCCAACATTCCAGAAATCCAACATTACACAAACCCAACAGTCCACAAACCGAACAGTCCACAAACCCAAATTGCAGCCTCCCTGATTAAACCCCTCATCAGAGGTTGTTATCAGAGAGCTCTTATTGGATGTCCACACGATCTCCGCCGGATTCACTGGAGATACAACTTCATAAACCCAAATTGCAGCCTTATTGCCTAAACCCCTCATCAGTGTCAGCTTCCGGAGACTCCCTTCCGGAGTCCTCCCATTGGATGGTTGTACCCGATGAGGGATTTATCGAAGTCCACCTGTTTCATCTGTATCCTGCATAACGATTCACGTGAGATAGGAATTCTTCTCAGGTTCAACATAAAGGTATAGTGTCAAGGATCTCGATTTGGAATATCAACATCTAGGGTTCATTTGGAAAGGTGGTCAAATTTAGGAAGAAGAACTGGGTCTTTTTGAGTAGTAACTTTCTGTTTCAAAGTTTCTTACTATCATGAATTCTTGGATGAACTCTATGTGAGCCAATGAATTTTATTACAAGTTCACTTAGAACATCACTGGATGCACTCCCAGATTACTGTTCACTTTTACTTTTTGGCCAGCTTAAGATTTGGAGGAGACAAATAGACACTGGTTTTATGCAGTATCTAATAAGCTAATACCAGGTGCTAAAATTGGATGGAATCACCAAGGATCTCTCTATAGTCTGTATCTTATGTACAGTACCATTTATCCCATATCCTTGATAACATTATCTATAGGACTTTCCATGGCACTATCGATAAAGACTACAGTTAGCTTCCATACAATCACGTGTATTGATATTACTGCTATCATTGTGTTCTATGCAGGATACACGTATACATGTATTCATTTAATCTGCCTCTCGACTCCAAACCTTGAAAAACAATAAAAAAGAAAATAAACAACAATTACAAATAACAAACCAATCCCAATAAAGCCAATACTAATTGAAAATGTCCGATTCCTGTATGTAATCCACCTATGCTGCAGAAACCCAAACATCCGGGCATGCGCGGAAAATCACCAATCACCAACTTCTCCTCCTCCACACCCTCCAAATGTTCTCCACATCCGCTCTCCTCCTTCGCCAGGCTGCCCGCAGGTACTCCAGCTCCGTGCCTCCTCCCGTGGCTGCCCCTAGGAAAATCGGTGCTCTCCGCGGTGGCTTCACCGGCTTCTTCGTGGGCGTCCTGGTGACCGGCGCCGCCTCCTACTACTACTTGTTGGACATGTTTGAAAAGACCAATAGCGCCGTGCTTGTGGACTTGATGGTGTTGACGGAGTCTGTGCACAATTTGGAGCAGCACGTCAAGTCCATTGAGGAGAGAAAGTGATCCATGGTCTACAGACATCCATGGTGAATAGATCCGATCTTACCGAAGACCTTTGTGAATCAAGACCTTTGTGAATAGTGAAGACCTTTGTGAATATAGTGGCAATGATTTCTGAGGGAAGATGATACTAGTTGGGCATAGACCTGTCTGGTTAGCTTGACTTCGAGTCCTTAATCCATGGTTCTACAGATGTACAAGTTTGTAGTAATTGACTACTATGTGCTCTGCACTACTATTCTATACTACTACTATTAAAGGGACTAAGAACTGAGATGTACTCAGTTATGTGGATGTGTCTAATATCTTTAATGTGTCTAAATCTATATCTACATTCTACCTGTATCTCCTTTTTAGTCTTTGTCTACCATCACTAATCTACACTGCACTACAAGACTGGATTCTAGCTATACACTTTAATCTGACTAACTAGACAATAATCAATAATACTACACTATAAGATATTCTAAGAGGTACGGATGTATTAATCAAGGTAGACTTTAAACTAGGGAAAGACTAGAACCTATTTTCAAAAAAGCTATTATTTGAATATAGTTTTTCTTGTATGCAGGACCACACATATCCTTTTCATTCTCCAAGAACAAAAGCGAACATTCAAAAGAGTTTCAAGAAATGAAGAGATACTTTTCTCATCCTTAAAGGTAAGGGTCTGGAGTATTTTAAGGCAGTGGGGGGGAAAGGAATAATCACGTGACTCGACCTGAGGTAACGTCTATTTTAATCTATTGACTGAAACATTGAAGATCAAAAAAAAAATGGCCATTTCATCACTTATATAATTTTTCCTAATTGAGTATTATTTTATTAAAGAGGAAATATCTTTTTATTGGTTTTTTATTGGTTTTTGTATTGGTTGTTTTTTGTTTTTTTTTTTTGTTGGAATTTATTAATGGTGGCCTTATATGCAGGATCCGCATATTAAAAAACTAATTAACAGCTTATGGTATAATATTCTTTAATTATCACTACATTATTTACGACCATAATACTTCATAATGTTTCATAAAAAAAACTTAAAGACTGGACTAAAAAATTTGAGTAGAAAGTGGTATATGCAGGCCCCTCCACAAATTACAGTTGCAGATAAAACCAGTGGCTAACCAAAGTAACTACTACTCACTAGACACTTAAGACAGACACTTAAGATAGACACTTAAGATAGACAAGGTGCAGGACTAGACAAATGTATAAAAATAAAAAACTAAAAGGTGCCAGACTAGACTAGATTACAGATGTATAAAGTAGTATTAGACTATGAGTTTAAACTACAAGACTCACTTCAAGACTATACTGGAAAGGGACTAGACTACACTATAAAACCAGACCATTAGATAATAGTTTGGACAATGGCTTCGATAATAGCTTGGACAATGGCTTCGATAATAGCTTATTTGGAGAGACTATAAATTTAATTATAAGAATACAAGCAAAGGTTTTCGATTTTTAAGAGTATATAGTTGTTGATATAAAAGTGTTCATGTGCGAAAGTTCACATTTTTTCGCACCCACACCTTCCAGTGCGAACAATTCACTCCTTACCCCTTTCCTTTACAAATTATCACTACTTATTATCACTACTTATTATCACTACTTATTACCACTACTTATTACCACCATCACCATCACATAATTCAATTTACTCAAAGAGGTAATGAAGGAGTATAACACTACACTACAATTTTACAAGACTACTATGAGAAGAGACTGAGAAGAGACTGAGACTAGACTAAGACTAGACTAAGACTAGACTAGACTAGCCTCTACCAGAAGACTTACTAGACTAAAAGACAGTCAGTGGAAGAAAATAACTAGAGAACTAGATGAAAGACTATTTTATAATTTTGATTAATCCTTGGGAATAAATCAATTTATTTAGCCCAGTTTTAAAACTTCAACAACGGATCTTTTGGTTCTTTTTTTTTTTTTGGATCGATCACAATGAGTATTATGAGTTGCAGATTGAATCATTATTTTGAACGCACATTGCACTTGATCCAGCATCAAGTAGAATGAGAGTATCTCTTCGGCCACCTCCTTGGTGACTAAAGAAAAACTAGAAGACAGACTAAGATTAGACTAAGATTAGACTAAGATTAGACTAAGACTAGACCATGACTTTGGCATTGTATGCAGGAGAAGACACTCAAATGGGTAGTTTATAACACACAGAAGATATTCATAGCTAAAGAATGTGTCTCTACAGATAAGTGTAGTGTTATTGACTTATACTGGGATTAAAAAACCTAGGATTTACACTGCTTACAGGATAACTAATCTTGAATTGGACTGCATACAATGGGACTCCACTAGGACTAGCAATACTGGAACTACTGGGAATGTAGTTGACTAATAGTACTATACGAAGACTATAGAATTACTAGGTTTGTACTATAGAGTAGTATTTACTGCAAATCATCTATATGCAGGATAACCACCATAATCTATTACCACTGGTCTGTGCTATGGCCCAAGAGTTGGTCACTCCATATTAAATCCCTATACGCTTTAAATCCATTGCTACTAGGGTCTTGTACCCTATATACATATCTATAACTATATACAGACCTAAAGATCATTGACAAATCTGCAAGTGTAGTCGAGCAAGTCGTCGAAGCTTGGACGGTCAATTCCGCCCGAAAGATCTCCCACGAACCGGACCTCCACTCTCCGGCCTCCCAACAGCCCTCCATCCACAATACTGAGTTGCGCGGTCTTGTTGTCCTCGATTTCCACAAGGAGTTCACGCCGGTAGTTCATGCTCACGAACGAGTACTCGATGGGTATGCCGTCGATGTCCACAGTCATGGCCGGCGCCACGGAGGTGGGTTTTCTTCCGCTGAAATCGAGCCTCAGCTCCTGGAGAAACTGACGAATTCCGGCCTGGGCCCGGAGCCGGGGGTACTTGTCTGCAGGTGCCGAAAGAACCTCCGTCAAAGCCCCATCCAATCCATTTTCTGAAACGTCTGAAACGTCTGAAACGTCTAAAGTGTCTGGCTCTAAAGTGTCTGAAGTGTCTGGGTCGGTATTTTCCAATACCCTGCCTGTCAACTGACACGTGACCTTCATGTCGCTGGCCTGTTCCGGCAAGCAAACAAACGCATTGTTCTCGGCCTCCACCGTGACCACCTGCATGGACTCGATGTCCGGCGTGGAGTTGTCGTTGACCTGCATCCACATCTCGAGTGGAGGGTACTTGATGTGGGCGTCCAAGTCTGCATCTGCGCCCACGTACGGCGAGGGAAGGAACTTGAACTGGAGACTGTAGATGTGCGGATCTACTTCCAAGTTCGTGGGCCCATCGCCTGCAACTGCCTTGGAGAGCGTACGGTCGTGCACCAACGGCACGTTTGTGTTGAAGCTGTGGCTTTTGGCGATCTCTTCGGAGATGGGGCTTGAGGCCTGCGGCATTCGGTTGTCCTGTTCGAAAAGCACGTGCCCGAGCGTCACCGTAAACATGGGACTATCGAGGTTAGCCTCACTGACTCCATGGAGTGATTGTCTGTAGGAAAAGTCCGTCAACTGCTTGTAGAGCTTGTCTCTAGTCTGTACAGGTACCAACGAGTTAGAGCCGTCTTTAAAGCGACCTTCTCCAGACTCCAAGTGATCTTCAGACTCCAATTGACCTTCAGACTCTTCCAAATGACCTGACCCGTTTTCTTGACCAGAGACGCCACTCTCTTCTAGATCGTCTTTCAGAAGCCCCAAAGAGTCCAAAATGTCATAGGTCTCCTGTGCAAGGTCCGCAGGTATGGACTGCGTAAGCGTATCGTCTCCAGACTCCGAGAGCTTTTTCAAACGATCCTGGGAGAAGTTGTCCAACTCACGCTTCAAGGACCTGGAGGCAGAAACCTCGGACGTCTGCCTTGAGAGCCGGAAATGCCCGTTCGACCTGCTCTTCCAGGCCATTCCATATGTATCATTGTAAGGAACCAAAAAAAGCGACAGGAGATCGTTGGGCAAATGGACCGTATTCTGCGAATGGAGGTCGTAGTTCAAAAACCACACCAAGAGCCTTTTGATCCGCCGGACCTGGCTGGCGTTGAATGCACAGAGCTCATACTTGTTCCCATCCAAATGTGTAAAGTACACCTCCACGAGCTTGCCTATATCCTTAAACGTGAAGGCGCCGTACTTTTTCTCGTAAAGCGATTGGATGGTGGTGAAGTCAAACTCTTCCGCATACACGTTTTCAAACTTGTGCTGGAGGTTGATGGATGCATTCTGGAGCTGGGAATCCGTGCCCACGAGCACCAACTCGTTCTTGGCCATATCGAAATCCAAGCTGGCCACGGTCGACCGTAAAAGCCGTAACAACGAACCTTTCTGCAGGAGCAACAAGAACATCTCCTTAGGGCTCAACCGCACCCGTTTGGTGGCAAACACCATATCCGTAGGCGCCACGGCCTCGTTCCAGATGTGCCGTACAATGTACTCACTGAGCCGGGCCTTATTGGCCTTCAGCTTGCTTGGCACTTTCCCGTAGCCTTCCACGTATTCGAGCAACTGGTTCTTGGTAAAGGATTTCTGCAACGTAAGAATGGTCAGGTTGATATCCGAGGAGATGGAGCCTTTGGAGCGAGCCGCCTTGAACAGCTTCATGGTCTCGATGATATTGGCCGGACTGGACACGGGCTCAAATTCGAGCCCATTGATTTGCAGCACCTTCAGCCGGATGTTCTTGAGCGCTTTGCCATCCTCGTGCAGCTGTACGAACTTGGATAAGGTCTTGTCTTTTGTTTCGTCCGGGCTCAAAATCAAGATTTTCTTCTTGTTGTCGATGTACGGGCTTTTTTCCCGGAGGATATCGAGGATTGACGGGGAAACGTCATATCGACGAGAGGTCTGCGAGAAATGTCGAAGCGGCTGGCGCAGGTAAAGCCTTCTGAGCAGCATGAAGAAGAGATGAGACCACTGAGTGTGAAGAAGTAGGCGCGGCACGTGACCCCAGTCCACATGACTATACAGCCATATTATATTCATATATTTATATACGTATATGAATACACATGTGTGTATAATGCATGCAGTATATCTGAATATATTAATATATTAATATGTTATATGGATGGTTTGTGGCTGGTGGAGGGGTGGCTGGAATTTGGGACACGTGACTGGGGGAGTGAAATTGGGACACGTGACTGGGGGAGTGGAATTGGGGCACGTGACTGGATGAGTATGTAGTGGAGTGCGGCACCGTGACTAATGCAATGCCGTGCACCCCACAAACCTAATGTCCCTCCATCCAAATTAGGCAAAATCAGACAATACCAGGAATTGTAATTCTAGTTTAAGATATTTGGGGCGTGGCGGCTACGGCCAGCCAGCTCGGCAAAAGTAGCATAAACAATATCCCTACATATCAGACATCACAGAGTAAAGAGGATATGGAATGGAATAGACAATAGGAATGGAGAGTAGAATAGACAAGGAAGGAGGGAATGGAAGGGGGTATTTATAGTAGATTGAATAGAGACGCGGAGTACAGGGGTACGGGTACAAAGACACAGTGACACAAACGCACAAACATAAATACACCAGCCCCGCCACCCGGAATCCTCACCATACCATATCAAACCGAACCACACCTCTTACTGCCCACGCACCACTGCACCACTCTACATTCTACTGCACCACACTGTAAGACCTGAAACCAACTGTGCATTGCACCGTACAGATACTGACAGTGCAGGGGGAATGGGAAAGACTATGATATAGGCATTAGGTTGAGCAATGTCCGAATATCTCCAACAATAAAAAAGAAACAACATACCAGAGAAGTTGTGGCCAAGGTCATCCCCATTGAACACCCCCACTCCCAATACTCCTAAAATCAATACCTGCTCATTTGTCACACTTTGAATTTACTCAGTTTGAATACTTTAATCACTCAATATACACTCTTGATTACTCTGTTGATTGGTTTCTACATGCTAATGTGTAAATAGTGATTTGTGGGTGGTCGCTGTTTCTTTCCCATCCGGTGCGCACTGCCACGATGTTATCAATCGCAGGCTTTATTCCTACTCAATAGCTCAAGATTCCGCTCTTTGTTCTCTTCGCACCTTATTTTGTTCGCTCGCTCTATCACTATGGGGCGCATTGGCGCGCAGATATATGGACACTAGGACACGCAAATGGACATTTTGGTGCATCGATCGACATTTTGGCGCGCAACTGGACATTCAGGCGCGCAAAATGACTCTATACGGACATTGCGTTCCTAGACGGCGCGCCTTGTCCTTCCTCAAGCTTTGCGCACACTTGCCTTCGCGCGCTATTCTTTCCCGCTCCCGTCGCCATGGCTTCCCCCATGGTTATGCTCGCCATTGAGATCCGTTTTCTGCGCATGTCATCTGCTCGCGAAGCCTTGCCCTCCGATCCCTCGCATTATTATAAAACTGTCCCCACATCCCCCTCAACTAAATATTTCTTTTGTTCTTATCTCATTTTTACTACCCATCACTTTCTTATCTTTTTTAATCCCTTACTATTTTACTTTACTACTTATACCTCTCATACCCTGTCTAGTCTTAACCCATTCTCAATATTGGAATGCTCAGAATTACCCGCCTTCCAAAATGCTCCCCTCTAGTTAACACCACCTGTTTTGCACCCAAATTTGCCCGCCATTTCCGCCCCTTCCATAACTCCCAGAGCCAAACCAACTTTGTGCTCTCCAACTCCTCCACCGCCGGAAATGCCAATACGCCCAACTTGCCCCCCAAACTCGGGCCCAAACCGTTCGACCCCTCTTATATGAAGGACTTCTCCACCAGCGAGCTCTTTTCATTCATGGTCATTGGCGTGGCCACCTTCAACAAGCCATTGTTGAATCTCTGCATCAAGGCGTTTCCATATGTGCCTCTTTCTGTGATCAAGGCGTTTGTCTATAAGATCTACTGTGGCGGCTCCACCTTTGAGGAGGTGCGCCAGACGGGCCAGCGCTTGACCAAAAGAGGCATCAACAACATGATGCTTTCGTTGACCATCGAGGCTTGCGATGGCAAGGACCACATCGACCCGGATGAAATTGTCAAGCAGACCCAGCAGTCGGTCTTGGATATTTTGGTGCCGCACACTGTGTCTGTTATTGAAGACTCGGGCAAGGATATCAATCTGATTCCTGCGGGGTACGTGGCTTTGAAGCCCACTGGGTTTGTCAAGAACGCCGCTGCTGTGTTGGAAAACTACAACAAGGACGAGTACAAGCCAGCGTTTGATAATTTGGTGGCCAACGCCAGAGCCATCTGCCAAACCATTTACGAGGAAAACCAGCGCTTGGCCAAGATCTATCCCCAGAGAACGGCGCCTTTTGTGGTGGGCGTCATTGATGCCGAGAAGTACGACCTTCAGGAAGGTGTGTACGAGTTGCAGCGGAGATTGTACAAGGAGTTCAACAAGCTCGACTCCCCAGTTTACGTGGTGGGTACCTTGCAGATGTATTTGTCTGGATCCACGGACTTGTTGGTTTTGGAGGAGAAGTTGGCTGCAGAGAACAACTACAGGGTGGGCTTGAAGCTCGTCCGAGGCGCATACATCCACTCGGAGAAGGAAAGGACATCAGTGATCCACAAGACCAAGGAGGATACCGACATCAACTACAACCGAGGCATTTCGTACTGCATCGAGTCCATCTTGAGCAATACCGGCAACAAGTCCACCATTGGACACTTGGTGGTGGCCTCGCACAACGATGACTCGCTCAAGTTGGCCACCGACAAGGTGTACAAGCGTGAGTTTTCGGGTGAAAATCCCAACAAGGCCAACATTTGCTTGGGCCAGCTCTTGGGCATGGCTGACGGAGTGACCCATGAGTTGATCACCCATGACAAGGTCGACAATGTCATCAAGTACGTGCCATGGGGTCCGCCATTGGAGACCAAGGAGTACCTCTTGAGAAGATTGGAGGAGAACGGAGACGCTGTGAAGAACGATACCGGCATGGCTTTGGTTAAGGCCGCCGCATCGATGATCTTCAAAAGAATGTTTGCATGAACCATGACCCTGATATAGAAATGAACAAATGGTCATACTATGTTGTAATATGAATGAATGAAGAAACCACAAGTCCAGTGTAGTTGTGTTTCTAGACTGATTAGGTGCAAAATGTGAAGGAACAGTGCTCATAACCAGGTACTCGATATGATGTAAAAGTGCATAACCAGGTACGGCATACAATGGTACAGTGCTCAAATCCAGATTTATTTCCTAGACTTTACATCACACTATACAGTACATTAAACATAATTATCAATATATGAGAAAAATATTCCGTCAATCAAAAATAAAAAACAGTGTCTAGATAGATTTGATCTAAAGTAGCAAAATATACACTACACCATAAAAACCCCCCAAAAAATAATTTTTCGGTTGCGGCCATACCAAGTGGAAAATACTGTTTCCCGTCCGATCAACGTTAGTCAAGCCACTTAGGGCCACAGTGAGTAATGCAGTGGGAGACCATGTGTGAAATTGTGGTGCTGCAATCTTTTTTCAACCCCTCCTCTTCATTCAAAGCCAAAGCCCCCAAAGTTCATCCAAATCTTCATTAAGAAGTAGACAATCCTCTTGAGTAGAAAGGAAAATCATCATCATCCTGTATCGGGGCGATAACATTCTGGAGGATGAACACCCCCTCAGTACTCGAAATAAGCATTCAGACAAGACAAATGAGTTGTGAGAAATGAGTTGTGAGAAATGAGATGTGATGGCCCAAGCCATGCGAGATGCTAGAGATAATTGGGAGGAGAAAGAATGAGTTTCTGATGAGTTGTGGCTGGTGGTCCTGCATAGGGCACACGGGCTGAAACACCTCCACGAAACCCCAGATTCAGCCAGTGAATCGTTTTGTTCATTAAGGCATAAATTCCATGGATTCCGTTCCATCCCCTCATTTTTTGTATCATATAATTACATAGATTCGATCATCATCTATCAAGATACTAGCTTTGGTCTTATATGCAGTACACACGCCACATAAGAAAGACCCCATTCCACGACTCTCCCCCATCAATGTAATAAAATCCCCACTATACACACTCTTTTTTATTGATTGTTTTCCAATGGAGTTTATTTCCCTCTACTATCTTCCCTTTCTAAAATGTCACTGACTCCTTTGGACGCTATACACCAATTCATTCTTTTTCCACGCTATTTTTAGCGAATAAACTGGACTTTTTTCTCCACCATTTCCACTGTATCCACCAAATCACTATCCTAGGTGCCATATCACTATCTTCTATATCTACTGTATATAATATATCCAGTATATCCAGTATCCACTATATCTATTATATGTTGAACAGGCGAAATGTGTAACGTCTCGCATGTGTCGATATGCAGTTTCCAGATGAAACAATAAGGGGCAAAATCGGTCCAAGGAGGTATCGGTCCAAAGAAGGTTTGAAGAATGGGGCTCAAAGAAAGTGTGCTGCGGAATCTGTCTTTGGAGATTTTAAGGAGTAACCACGTTATGGTCCACAAAGGGAAAATATATATAAGGAGGTATTCATTGGAGGGAATGGCCTCCTTTTATAGTTGGAAGAGTGCGAATCCTGACACAAACGCACAGCGTTAAGGGGCTTGCAGATGGCTGCGAAAATGTAGCCTCACTGATATATAAAGGCCAAGATCAGCTTAGTTAAAGAGAAAACAGTGATTTATTAGTATCAGTTGAGCACACCAATACAAAGAACTAAGATGACTACTATATCTCCTGAATTCCAAACTTTAATGGAAGACCATTACACCCTGGTACCTGTTTATCAAAAAATTGTGAGCAACACCCAACACTATATCCACTATCCATTATCCAGTATATTCAGTATATCCATTATATCCAGTATACTACTATCTACTGTCTACTATATCCACTATCTACTACCCAGTATACTACTATCTACTGTCTACTATATCCACTATCTACTATCTGCTGTATCTTTTATATGACACTCTGTCTGGGGATGGATGTTGGGATGGGTGGAAGATGCTAGAGATATTGAAATGTGGAATTGTCCAACTTGGTATAGATTTCCAGAAAGAATCATTAGGAAGATCTGTTGGCCACGGCTTTGGCTTGAGACACACCATAAAAATGGGGCTGATTACGTAAGTGTTTCTGGGGAGAGAGAGTCTCTACTGAAGCCATGGGATGGTTTGTCGGGCTTCATGAACGGGTGCTTGACCTTTGGGCCTTTTTGAAGACTTTTTATCATGTCATACAATGAAAAGCCGGTCGTACGTTTTAATCCCCAGTTGATGACTTGTCAATAACTTCAGTCTTTAAACCAAGAACTGGGGACCTAAGAATAAATTTTTTCTGGTTTTTTAGAGGGGAGTATTGAGTTTTTGGGAGTGAGAATTGTCTATGTTTATGTATTTTCTCAAAATGCTCGTTTACTCGAAAAAAGTCCAACTGAACTATTTTTTTTCATTGTTTCTATAGTACCTTCTTGACCCCAATTTCATCGTATAAACTTTTTAAAGTCTATAATAAATTGGGTTTGATTTGATTGGTGGAATGGCTGCAAACCTCGGAATTGGCCTGCCTTGCGGCCAAAACACCCGTGCACCAGACAACATCAGCAGAAATTTTGACCCAACGCAAACACCCTTTTCCCCCCATTTATTTCTAATGAAATTGGGTTTATTAAAATGCTGAAATTCCGGACGTCACAATGGTTATTTTAGGAGTGGAAAATTCGAACTCCCTACTCTTTTACCGTGCTCTACCTGGACAATTCCGACCGCGGCCTCTACACTTCTGCCCAAATACCTATTGTTTATTGTCGTGATGGTTTGCTACATCTCTATAAATGTCTCCGGGGTCCAGATGTAGCCACTGATCACACACTGTACCACCCACTCCCAGCCCACCACGGCCACGCTGTGTGACGACCGGGCCTTGCGGCTACTTCTTTTTGTGGATTTTAAAAACTCCTGTAAACCATTATCGTAGACTATCAAGTCCCCAGGTTTGGCCAGTTCTTTGGTGTCTTTGGATTTGATGTACTGTTTTATCAGTGCACACGTCTCGTGCAAAAACACACACTTGGTACCAAAAGCTCGGAAAATGAACTTGCACATTTCTAGCACCTTCTCGTCTTGGCCCTTGTTCATCACGAGCACCGTATGATTTTCAAGGAGTCCTGCATTGTTGTTGAGCTGCTGGCTCATGCTGTTTTTGTTCTGGAATTTGCTCATAAACTGGTAGATGTTGAGATTGGTCAATGCATTGGCATGAATAGAAAACCCGGCCGGGAGGAGAAACACCTGCCAGTGGTGAAGAAGCGAGGGCTTTTCAAGGGTGCTTTCGATGAAGCTATCGGCGATGATGGGCCAGCCCAAAGCCAATGCCTGGAGGTACTTTGCACTTCTGGAATGGGAATCTGAGAGCAATACAGCAAACGAAAACGGCGCTAGAGTCAGTGCAGGGTCTCCCGAATCGAGAAAGTGCATGATCTCGTCATCCACAAACGTTCCACCGTTGGCCCGAATGGTATCGTCTAGCTTAGCCTTGCGTTCTTCACCAATAGACGTCACAAAGAAGAGCATTCCTTCAAAAAGACTGGTGCGCTCGGGTTTCCGGGGGCTCAGCGACGGCTGGAGCGGAGTTGTTCCCCCCTCTGCTGACTTCAAGTTGAGCACTCGTTGGGCCACACCATAGTCTTTAAGCACCAAGTTGGTGTTATTGCAATAGAGCTGGAACTTGGCCTGGTGAGTGGCCCATTGGTCAGCTTCCATGCAGATCAGGTAAAGAGGCATGTGGAACTGCTGGTTTTTTTTGAGTCCTGGCCGAACCTTGGCTAGAACCACAGTATCGAAGCCCCGAATGCACTTGATTGGCGATTCTGGGTCGCGAAGCTCGAGTGCTGTGACCACATATGCTCCCAGCCGCAGCACCACGGCCACCACATCGCCAATACGAATATCCAAGAGATGGAGATCGGAGTTTTTGGTGTGGAGTTGCTTGAAATCCGAATACTCCACCAACGACGACGTTTCGCCTGGCTGGATGAGTCGAGCAGGGAAGATCTTGAACTGAAAAAAGGCCCATACGGCAAGCGGGTTTTTGATACATCCGCATTGCAAGTCAGGCCGTGGCTCGTGATCTAGAACAACAACATTCTGCGGTGTTCCGGGCAGATCTGAAAACAGGCTCTTCAGCAACGATGTATCCGGAAGCTTTTCCAAGTCCACACTAGATACATCGTGGCTGAAATCCTCAAGCTCCGAAGATGTTTGGCTCCAGGCTTGACGACTGGTGGGAGAAGCGGAGAATTGGACTGATCTTTTGAATTCCGAATGGAGAGGATTGGCTTTCAGACCACCAGAATGAGAATCAGCACTCGGGATATTCTCGGTGTCAGAGTTAACACTCTGAATGTTGTCAGTATCGGAATTAACACCCTGCATATTGTCGGTATCGGAAACAACCTTCATATCTTCAGTATCAGAATCCACCTTCATATCTGCAGTATTTGTCGCTCGGCCCAAAAAGCCATGTTTCAGATAATCACCTTCAGCTGCCCTTGAGACCTTTTGCCGTTTATGCCGAAACAAACTATCGTCGTACATATTGCTCATTGCCCCATCGAGCTCAACAAAGGACTCGTCATTGCTGACCACGCTGATATCCGAACGCAACCGTTTTTGCCCATCGTTCTGGCTGCTGGAGAATATAGACTTGCATCCAATGTCCATGGTTTGCTTGTAATTGTTGTCGATCAATTCCTCCTGGGTATTGACCACCTGCGTGGTGGGCTCGGGGTTCTGCGGCGATTCCACGCTAAACGAGATTCTCTTGACGAATGGTGATGCTTGCAGAGACTCGTGGAAGACGGGTTCTTGGTCCACCTGCGAGCTGGTGCCGGGGACTTTACCGGCCTGGCTAAAGTCGGGGAAACTGGACAGGAACCCGGAATGGTTTGGCCCGGACACCTGGGTATCATTTTGGAACTCAGTCACTGGGGTTTTTTTGAACAGAGCCAGCGTAGAATACAGGCCTTTGCCAAGAACCTGCGTATCTCCACTCATAACTTGTGTGTCCCCATCCATAACTTGTGTGTCTCCATTCATAACTTGGGTGTCTCCATTCATAACTTGGGTGTCTCCATTAATAACTTGGGTGTCTCCATTTATAACTTGGGTGTCTCCATTTATAACCTGAGTATCTCCATTGAAGCCCCGAGGTATAATTTGAGTGTCTTTCATGACTTGAGGTATAACCTGAGTATCTCCATTAATAACTTGAGTATCTCGTTTTATGACTTGGGTGTCATTTATGAATTGAGGTACGACTTGAGTCTTTCCCATAATGACCTGAGTGTCATTTACAACCTGAGTGTCTTGTAGTTTTGATGGGGACGGAGAATTGTGATCTCTTGAGTTAGGAAATTCCTGGGTAAAGTCCTGGGTATTTTGTGTAAACGAGAAGTGTCTCTTCACAACCTTTTCTCCTTGCTCCATGTCATCAAAACCTTCATTTTCTGTAAATCCTGGGCGTTCTCTCTCTTCCTTCTGCACTCTGGGCTCCACCACTTGGGTATCTGCATATTGGCCGCCGAGGTCGTAGTAATTGAGAGACTGCAGGCCATTGGACTCTCTTGTTTTGACTTGCATCTCTCGTAGTCCCATCCCTAGGTTATGCCCCTCACCCGCCTGTCCAATCCCAGCAGCAGCATCAATTGCTGGATCAATATCAATAATATCAATTGCTGGATCAATATCAATTGCTGGATCAATATCAATTGTATCTGTAGTATTTGCATCAGTAACCATGTTGTCTATGGGAGTGTCTATGGCAGCGTCTATTTCAGTATCTTCAAGAGTACTATCTAGAACCGTAGAGTCGTGGAACATTTGGCTCAAGGAGTGGTTTTCAAGGGGAGAAGCGTTGGATTCAGCATGATGATTGGAAAACATAAGTGAGTCATGGCCAAACACGGGGCTAGTACTCTGGTCTATCTGCGTAGGATCATAGGGCAGGCTAGGTTTGTGGGACCGGGGGTTTAAGCGTGACTCATTGGCGAAGATGAGACTATCTTCTTGCGTAGGCGACTCCATAAACGAGCCAATCTCCTGTCCTATCCTGGAGGAAAAGACTAGAATGAGTGGAGTAGAAAAAGTGGAGTTGAAAAAGTAGAAAAGAGTGGAGTGTGTGGAGTAGAAAAGAGTAGAGTGAGTGGAGTGGAGTGTATAGTGTATAGATACTCGCGTCCCGCTTATGAGCACGCGCACTCACTCACTCACTCACTCACTCACTCACACTATAGTCAATTCTCACTATAGTCAATTCTCACTACTCTTTTACTCTTTGACACTCTTTCACCTTCTCTTTTTTTGGACTCTTCACTCCACTATCTTCTATATACACTCCACTCCATACTATATACACTCCTTTATAGTCTATACACTCCTCTATAGTCTATAGGTTGAACTTTCCCTAATCAATTCATAAGCAGGAACATGTGATTGGTCTCTAATACTGGAAAAGTGAAGGTCAGTTTGATGTCAATTTGGGGTGGTTTGTTTCTAGACTAATACTAGAAAAAGCGATTTTTCTTTAGGGAGTTGATATAATACCGTGAAACCAATGACTGGAACCTCCTTATATACACTCCTATATAGTCTACTCTATACTATACACTCTACACTCTACACTCTACACTCTACACTCTACACTCTATACTCTTCACTATAGAGTGTGTCTTAGTGTGCTGTGGTATACCAAGTATAATCACCATAATATATAATATTTCTACCTTATATGAAGATGGACCTTTTGATGTGGAATCACTAGTTATCAGTCAAAACCTGCATATAATATTACCATGTCACGTGCTACATTTTTATTAATTAAAGTATACTCCACTGTAAAGTGTAGGATGGTAATATGTTGGGGATTTGGATATAGGTCAACCACGTGATAGAGTTTTGACGTCATATTATTCAAAGACTTGATTTTAAAGTTTCTGGGAGTACTGCACATAAGTAAGCATTCATAATCTACTCTATTCTACTCTATTCTACTCTATAATCTTGTCACTTCAGAAATGTTTCAGAAATGTTTCAGGTGTGTTTCAGGTGTGTTTTGGGTGTGTTTCAGGTGTGTTTCAGGTGTGTTTCAAGTCTGTTTCAACCCTATATACTCTACTCTACAGTCCACTCTGACTTAATTTAAGTCTTCTATTCACTCTAGTCGACTCTACTCTCTACCTAC
Source organism: Metschnikowia sp. 04-226.1 (assembly GCA_002370245.1). Lineage (NCBI taxonomy): Eukaryota > Fungi > Ascomycota > Pichiomycetes > Serinales > Metschnikowiaceae > Metschnikowia > Metschnikowia sp. 04-226.1. Next base: position 729,245 of record NLAD01000699.1, read on the forward strand.
TTTTAGTCTACTCTAAACAAAATCTTCCTCTCCTCAGGCTGCTCCCCTCAAGACTCTCCAAGGCTACTATCTCCAAGACTCTCCAAGGCTACTCTAAGCAGTGATTCAAGCTGACTTTGGGCCAAAAGATGCCAAAAAAAAAGGCTCTTTCTAGTTAAGACTCGAAAACCCATCTTAACACATCAAACTCATATTCCATAACCATCAGAAGAGACTATTTCTTATACCAAAAAGCCCAGATTTCTCAGACTAGAACCCAAATCTGATAATAAACTCTCTACTCTACTCTACTCTCTACTCTACTCTACTCTACTCTACTCTAGACTCTACTCTGTTGAGGGTTATTACTAATACTCGCGTATGTAGGAACATGAACCTTTTCGTTCTTTAACAACTTTAATTAGTAAGGCACTTCAGTGATAGTCCAATCTTTTGTTCTCTTTACATCCGAAATTCCTTTTTGTCTGTTGTATGACTGGACTGTTTTAAAAAACTGTTTTAAAAAACTGTTTTAAAAAACTGGTTCAAAAAACTGGTTCAAATTAAGCGGGAAACTCCTCGCTTTATATAGACCAATGAATAGATCCTTATCCACGGAACGGAACGGCTCTTTATCAGATCCGTTCTTCCGGGTTCTCTGATTAAATCCCTCATGCATGATTACTTTCAGAGAACTATCATTGGCCCCTTAAATCAACCCTTCATGCATGAATCTTTCCGAAAGGGGTTCCTTTCAAAGATCTCTCATTGAGATCCTTCCATCAGATCTACTCCGGAGATATCGGCAGGTTCCTTCCGAGTTTCTCCGATTGAATCTTTATATTCAAGAATAATTTTCCGATCACTTTTTTTTTTACATCTGTAACCTGTATTCTGAATTTATGAGGCCCATATTCATCTCATAAGATTCTGTATATGCGAGTCTCATGCGTTCAACAGACTCTACACTAGACTGTAATTTACACCAGACTGTAATTTACGCTAGACCATACTTTACGCTAGACTCTACTGTTCAATGGTTACTCTTTACTTTGATTTACTGTGCTTTACTCTTGATTACAGTATACTGGTTTTGTGCAGTCTCCATACTATGAATTCCGTCCAGATAATCTACTTTGTACTATTGTATTGTTGAAATTTAATTGTGCTCCTGCATATAAACTAACCGTGCATACTAATGTGGTAATACTATGAAATGGTCCAAATATCATAATAACATTAGAAGAAGTGGAATAGATATGAGTGACTGGTTGGGTCAGTGTCAGTGCCCAGAGATTAATTCCCCAGAGTATTTGACCAGAGTAGTGTTTGAAAATGTTTATATGCAGGAACATCTCTTTTAGAATTTCTGGATTTAAACAAATTATTAATGTTTTATAATACTTGAATCCTATCTACTCTACTTTTAAAATGGAGATCATTGGTGGATCAGCTGTTGAAGTTCACCTTACTTCATATCTAGCTGCACTACATGCAGGAACATCCATCACCATTCCTTAGGAGAACTTCTAAAGCCCTATTTCCATGGAATTCTACATCTGGCCCTATAGAAAAAATTGTCTGGAATGGCGAGTCTTAATTTGATAATTATGGACTTGGAGCCCAAGTTGATATCGCGTAATGATGAATTAAGAGATCTAATAAACTTTGGACAATTAATTATCCTCAGGAAACTTTAGACAATTGATGAGAAACTTTAGACAATTGATGGGAAACTTTAGACAATTGATGAAAAATAAGTTTTAAAAAAGCTCAAAATGATAAATGGCGTGATTTAGAAATTCACATTCTAATTAGATGGGGAGAAGGTGAAAAGGGGTTGAGAATTATGAGATCTTGAGAAGAACCGATTCTGAGACGACCAGATGTGGGAAAATGACGGGAAAAACCCCCAGTTTTTCATAAATTCATGGAGGATTCAATGCCCTAATTGGGAAAGAGGTTTAAAACCCATTTCCTGGAATTTTCCAAGGTCCTGGTGTCCTATAATTCTTGGTGCGCATCTGCACCCAGAACCACCTTTTCAGTGAATCCACAGTGTACAACCACAATTTCAGAAAATTTCCAATTTCAAGGAATGGGATGAAAACAAATATAGGATCTGAAAAATGAAAAAAAAATTGGTCCAAAAAAATTAAAATATGGCTGTGGAGAACGTCCACAAGGTGAGGAGTAGTTTCGCAGTGAGCATTGGACCTCATTTTCTAAACTGACACATTGACAATAAGAGATTTTGGCGGGTATTTTTAGGATTCGGGAGACGATCCTGTGACAGCGCATTTATGGGAATTTTTTTTTTTTTAAAGAGTCACTTATGGATTTATTATGATACATTCCTTTAAATTACAGATCTGGACCTTCAATCTCTGGACCTTTGAGCTGTCCTTTTGAGGTATTTTCAATGGACAGAGATTAATTTGGATAGAGACTTGAACAGGACAGTTTTTGGACAGTTTTGGACAAAGTTTGGACAAATACGTCAATTTGGTTATGAGCCCGGTCAACCAGTATATATTTACTGGGCCGAATGTCTGAGTAAGAATTTTGATACTGGTTAAAACTCCGATCAAGCATTTTTTGAAACGGTGGTTATGAGCCCGAGTCAAACTAAGACCTGGAAAAAACAGTCTAAGCCAAAACTGTCCAGAATTGTCCAGAAACGTCCAGAAAAAGTCCAAAAACGTCCAGAAACGTCCAGAAAAAGTCCACAATATTTGGACACCAAGAATATTATCTCAATTGACGCAGAATCAAATTAAACCCCCTGGGATAAAAAATGGTCACGAGCCCTGGAGCAACAAGAAAGTTCCAGAAACTTCGAAAAAGGACTCTGAAATACCCAAATTTCAAGACTTAATTTCCTCCATTTCGTCGAAATCAAGCTCTTCTTGCGTATAAAAAAAAGCCATGGCCAGCTCAATGCCTTGGAAACCAAACTTAAGTGAAACCCAATATTTTCTGTTTAAAGTCCGGTCAGAATCTCCAGTTTCTACAAACGAAAGTCTGTATAAAGTGTCTGGACATTTATTTCTGGACATTCGTTTCTGGAGTCTTTTCCAGTCTTTTGGAGTCTTTTCCAGTTTTTTTGGAGTCTTTTCCAGTTTTTTTGGAGTCTTTTCCAGTCTTTCTAGGCTTTTTTTGGACATTTCTGGACATTTCTGGAGTCTTTCTTAAAGAATTTCGAGAGTTCAAATGATTTTAAACCGATAAATTTGGACATTTGAGCAGTAATTCTTTGAGAGACGTAAAAAAGGCCAAAAAAAGAGATTTTCGACGGAAAAAAAAAGCACCACATCGATACGAATCGTTCAAATTGGTCAATTTTTCAGCAAGAACATGAGAACTGATTCTAGTTCAAGAATGTCCCCCAAAATCGTTTACATGTGTTGACAGAGTTTCTAGCACAGTACGTGAACGGTTGAAATTCAATATTGGAATTACAAAGGATCAAAAAGTACCTAGAAATACCCAGAAATTTCCAGAAATTTCCAGAAATACCCAGAAATACCCAGAAATTCACCCAAAACTTCCAGAAATACACCCAGAAATACCCACAAGAGCCAAAAAATTAAAAAAAAAAAAGTACAGCTGGCAGGACAAAACAGTGTCTACTTCCACGATTTTCTAATCTACTGACTACTCTTCTGATGAGTCTCTACTGGAAATCCCAATGTACATTTGGTTAGGTACAATAAGAATGAGGTGGACAGTCAAGATGAATTATGGAAGAGATTGGCTTCTTGTTATGTATGGTGGTTATGTCTACATTGAACCACAATCTTCTGACCTAAAAAATGGATTCTATTCAAGTGTCTGTAGAGTGTCTGTGGAGTGTCTGTAGTCCAAGTGTCTGGTAACAAAGTGTCTTTAGTCTGAGTGTCTAATAGTTAAGTGTCTTTAGTCCAAGTGTCCAATAATTAAGTGCCTTTAAGTGCCTTTAAGTGTCTTTAAGTGTCTTTAAGTGTCTTTGAGTGTCTTTGAGTGTCTTTGAGTGTCTTTGAGTGTCTTTGAGTGTCTTGGAGTGTCTTTGAGTGTCTTTGAGTGTCTTTGAGTGTCTGTAGACCAAGTCTAATAGACTTGTTTGGTAGAAGAGGCTGGTGACCAGAACAACACGTGTATGTCTGAATCTCGCAGACTCATATGGATAATTCTATGGACAGACTCTTGTAAAGAAAACGACCACGGGGCTCATAACCGTCTCAACTTATTCAGTCACAACCATCCAAACATGCCATTTATACAATTAAATCAAGTAGAGTATGTATAGTAAAGGACAGAGATACTGGTGAGTCTCATAAAACATCAAGTGACAAAATGTCTAATCCACCAGTCTTGGTGTCCATAAAATCCCAAATCAACAGCTCTTAAATTCACCGTCCATTTAAAGACTCAAGCCAGTCTTTCAGTCAATCAGTCAATCAGTCAGAATCAGTCAGAACACAGTACCCAGTCAAACAGTCAGAACACAGTCAAATAGTAAGAGAAGGCAGACTTTTGGGGATTTCTTAATTGGTCAAAGTTCTTGAAATCCTTTTCAAGCTCTTCATACCTAAAATCCTCATGAAGTCTCATGAAGTCTCATAAAGTCTCATGAAGCTCAAAGTTTCCATGGCCATGGTACAGTATACCGTACTTCTTGAATAAGAATAAGTAGTATTCACTCTCTCTCTTGACCAGAAAACTGTACCACCAAACCCAAACCCTCAAACCCTCAAACCACCAAACTCAATCTTTGCCAACCAAACTCTCATGTCTCCATACTCATTATTAGTCAACAATAGTCAGTATAAGTCAAGATTAATAACAGCATAAGTCAAGAGTAGTATCCAGATTAGTAGTCAAGATTAGTAGTCAGTAAGCACAGTATTAGTCAAGAGTAATATTTAGTCAACAAGTAGTCAAGAGTAATATTCAGCTCTAATAGTTAAGAGTAATATTTAGTCAAGAGTAATATTTAGTCAACAAGTAGTCAAGAGTAATATTCAGCTCTAATAGTTAAGAGTAATATTTAGTCAAGATTAGTATTCAAGATTAGTCAAGAGTCTTCTGGACTAGTACTCAGGATTGGTACTCAGGATTGGTGTCAAGAATAGTCAAGTAGTCAAGAGTGTTCAAGAATGATTTAAGGATTTTCTTGGAGATTGATATTCAGAAATACTCAATTTTAGTAGTCAAGATTAGTAGTCAACATTAGAAGTCAACAGTCTTCAAGATTAGTAGTCAACATTAGAAGGAGTAGTCATGGTTTGCAATTCAGAGATGGATTATCACTTAATATCAAAGATTAATCTTCAGGATTAGTCAGTCAAACTTAGTCTTTAGAATTATTAGTCAGTCAGGATTAGTCAGTCAGGATTATTAGTTAATAGTCTTCAGGATTAGTCAGTCAGGAGTAGTCTTTAGAATTAGTAATCAGGAGATTCGTCGATTCGTCAAGATTCGTCAAGATTCGTCAAGATTCGTCAAGATCAGAAGATCATAAGATCATAAGATTAGAAGATTAGAAGATTAAAAGATTAGAGAAGGAAATTTAAAAGTCAATGTTGGGTCTAGATCGAGATTTTAGAGATGGGAGATAAATTCAGGTTTAGACAATATAGACTTAAATTGAAAGGTGGAACTAGGATCTTGGTTAAGATTATTCAACATTGGTATTAGATATTGTTGGATATTGTTGGATATTGTTGGATATTGTTGGATATGGTTGGTCATGGTTGGTCATGTTTGGAGATGTAAATGGTTTAGTCCGATGAGTCATACTGGCGGATTACCGAATTCCACCACGACTGCTGGTAAATTTGTCATTTTTTATGTCTTTTTTTGTCATTTTTTATGTCTTTTTTTGTCATTTTTTATGTCATTTTTATGTCATTTTTTGTCATTTTTTATGTCATTTTTTATGTCATTTTTTATGTCATTTTTTGTCTGTACTTTCCTGTATTTTTCCGTGTTTTCCTGTCTTTGTCTGTCTTTGTCCGTCTTTCTGGACACTTTCTCTTTTATACCAATTGAGTCGATGCATGAGTCATTTATGCTGCTTTTTCGTAATTGATAAGTTAGAGAACGGTCTGGAAGATCACTAAAAATAGCACCTGACGGTTCCAATTGTTGTCATCACCGAACCTTGGATCTAATGGACACATATAATGACACTGGATACTTAACTGGCCATGGATTTTAATCTAGATTTTAATCTGGAAACCAACATAGACAGACACTTTATGAATCCACTTAAGTATCAGACACTTGGACTACAGACTTAGACAGTTAGACAGTTAGACATTTAGACAGTTAGACATTTAGACAGTTAGACATTTAGACAGTTAGACATTTAGACAGTTAGACACTTTGGACACTAGGCGTACAGAAAGAACACCGGCATTTTTATTTTCTCAGAAAATCCAACCGTTATTCAAGACCTTGGAATTACTTTCCTGTCACTTCTCTACTTCTCCTTTTTATATCTGTCATTTTATCATCGTCCTCTGCCATAAACTCTTTTTGTCCAATGTCGTTTTGTCAAATGTAGTTTTGTCAAATGTAGTTTTGTCAAATATGCTTTTGTCCAATGTCGTTTTGTCCAATGTCGTTTTGTCAAATGTCTCTTTCCTCCAATGGGTAATTTCCCTTCCCTTGTTCCGTCTTCTGCATATTTTTTACTGACTCTACATAATCATACGTTACATTTTCTGGTGGTTTTTTTATTTCTGCATTTCCCTTTTTGTCCACTCAAACATTAATTCTATGCTTTATCAATTCCCATCCCGGCCTTTTGTCCGAATCTCTTCTTTAACTTCGGTCTAATTTAACTCCGTAGTCCAATTTCCTATTCTAGCTCCGACTCTGGTGTATTTTCTACTCTAAATTTCTAGTTGACTTCTTCCGGTCTTATTCTTATGTTCCATGTATATCCGGAATAAAACTACTTGGGGCCTACTAATTAGTATCACTGGATAGCCCAGAACCAGGAGTATAAACTCGGCCGAAATCCGAGGAAAGACGGCCGAAATCTCGGAGGCTTTCCAGTGAAACAGTATGAGCAGTACGGTTGAAACCAGTTGCGCAATTTAATTCCACATAATATACGAGATTGTTCTCTTTCCAATCCGTCCAGACCCATAGAGCCCAGAAATTTTTTGGGAAACATCCAAAGGTCGGTTTCCAAGTTCGGAGCAGTCTTCGGAAGAATTTAGGACCCCCATTCCCTTAAAAACCAAAACCGGGTTGGTGGGTCCACATTTCCACCTTACGACGAAGCAGACGGATTCGTTAATATAGGACATTTTTAAAACCGAGAAACAATGCCAAAGCTTATTTTCACCACGTATTAATATCCTCTTATATTAACCCTCGGCCCGAAGCTAGCACTTTTCGAGGCTTTTTCTGCACTTCTCTGCTGCCACTATAAGCTCCGGCCTTGACTTTTTTTTCGTTCTGAGCTCTTTCCGGCCCTCCTCCAGCCCAAAACAAAGCCATGGCTCAGTGGGTGGACTAAATCCAGGCTTTTTTCCAGGCTCCGTCACTGCATATTCTGCAACAAGCTCAAAAGAGCCTGAGGATTATTCTGGACATGGGGGTTTTCTTGCATGATCTTCGAAAGATAATTGAGCTGGTCCGGACTAAGGTTGGCGGACATTTGCTGGATATCCAAGGTCACAGGTTTCTTAGGCAAATGCGGAGCTGGGTCGGCGTACGCTGGAACAGAGCCTTCTAGCTTGGAGAGAATCGAGTCTAGACTCGATGCAGAAGCGGCAGAAGCGGCAGAGCCAGGCACCGAGCCCGGAATGGAAGATTGGGAAGAAGCAGGAGCAGGAGCAGAAACAGAAGGATAAGTAGAAGCAGAAACAGAGGCCACGGCAGAAACCTCGGGCCTTTTTTTGAGAATACTCTTGCCCACCGGAACATAATCTTTCTTCACAACAAAGAGGATATATAGACCAGAGTCTAGAGGCCGAGCAAAGCTCAAGTACTCCGGCACATCACCCAACGCAAACACATACGAGTCCTTTACGAAATGCGCTCGGCCCGAAAGAACCCCGACCTTATTCTGAGCCTGGAGGTAGTCAAAGATCTTGGAGTAGCTGGGGTTTTCGGCATCATTATTGAGCCGCACCACAAAAAAGTCTCTCAGTTGCGCCACTTTGGCCAAATACGCATCGGCCTTGACTCGGTCAAGCCGACCCTCGATCTGGTACGTCTTTCTCTCCATCAAATCCTTACACACACGCATGGCTCGGTTGTGGAGACTGACTGTGGTGCTTGTGCATGGCTGCTCGTAGTGTGTGCAGGACACAAAGTGGGCTTGAGCATGGAACGTTGCAAAATCCGGGAACACCACTTCACCAGCCCAGAACCGAACTGGAATCGCTGGAGGAAGGTTCTGTTTGGAAGGCTCACTTGTGGCTTCCTTTTCCGCGTCTTTTTTCAGCCTCAAAATGAGCGCCATTTCGTCATCGCTATCTCCCTCGCTATCCACGCCTAGACCTTCCTCCCCAGCCTCCGGGGATCCTTCTTCTCCAGAGTTATAATGCTCATCATCATCATACTGGATCTGGTAAGTGTTCGGAGGCACCACCAGGCGCAGCACCGGCTCGAGAGGCGGGCTTTCGTCCTTGAACTTGCGGTGGTCAATGTCTCGGGCAGCAATGTTCATGTACTCATCCACGGCATTGGCAGAATTCTCCACGATTTCCTCACCCTTGTGGGTTCTTCGGATACGCTGGCTCAGCATGTCGTCCACGGTGAGAACCGAACGTTTGATCAGCTCCTGGCGGACCTTCTCGGCGTATTGCTTGAGGTCCGGGTCAATGTCCTCGGCCGGCAACGTGGTAAAGTCAGAAGCATTCAAGTCTCCGGAAACCAACCGTGCGAGAACTGCAGGTTTCTTCAACAAAGCCATTACGCTTCTACTTTTCGCTATGTATTTTTTGTCTGAAGTTCGGCTGCTCCAAGCGTGAATGGCCTGCTCGAGCTGAATGGCCCACTGCGGCCCGTTTTGGAGCCCACTGTCGGTTTTTTCAACCACATTGACCAATGCCTTGGCCACGCTCCCTCGGATTTTGTCCTGTTTGGTTAGAAGGCCCACCACATCCACCTTGACCACTTTGGAGGCATTTTCCACCTCTTCTTCAAACTCATCCTCTTTTCCCAACTCTTTCTCTTTTCCCGACTCTTTCAGACCCTCTTTACTGTCTTGTTGTCCCTTTTTCAATCTCTCCCCCTCAATTTCGCTTTGTCCCTCTTTTTGGCAGCGATTGCAAAAATACGTCGTGGGGATGTCTCTCTGCCGGGAGTACCCCATACACCGGGCATGTTGCCAAGTGTTACACTTATCACACTCAATCATCGTGCCGCCTTCATCTGTTTCCTCGTCATAATTGGCCTGGTTGGTGCCACACGGGTCACAACGCACCTGGCCGTCCTGAGGTTGGTCCTCGTCATCGGAGTCGGCCTTTTGTTTTTTTGATGGGGGCTCCTCGGCCTGATAATATACCTCGTGCAGGTCACGCTTGGAATGCGTGCCTTTGTTTGCCCGGGATGAACGCCTGATATCCATTATGTACAGTGGGGCTGCAGAGGCTGTTTCTTGGCTCCAGTTGGTTTATACTATGGTTTTTATGACTCGCGCAGCCGCCTTCTATGCAGGCACGACATATTGAATCCATCTGGCCCCCACTCTTCCTACTGTGCCATATATATACCGGTGCTTCTTGGTAAATTTCTTGCTATATATAGCTGGAGGTTTTATTTTTGGTGTTTCTGGAAATCTAAGTTTAGCTGTTTAGATTGTGGAGTTGGGTAGATATATGCAGTACTGCATATTGCATTACAGTTTGTTTACTATTCCAAATCTAATAAAGCCACTATAGTTATTTTTTTAGTTGTGGATTGATCAGCAGATGTGTTACTTAACTTAGAAAAAGGAAGGTTGGGGGAGTGTAGGGCATTGTTGATGAGATCCGAGGTGCGCGGGCCTAGATCCTGGGTGCGTGGCCGAGGTGGGTGCACCGAATCGGGCACTTCCGGGGCTTATATCCAGTTCCGACCTATTGACTCAGGTCATTTCATCCAATCTTCCCAGAATTATTTTTAAAATTTCTTAATTTTGTTCAAATCTCAAAGGGTCCAGCACTACTTTATTCTAGAAAAGAAGCGTTTATCTGGCGTGGTGGCGCTACAATCCAGAGTTGAAGCAAGTCACGTGACCAATTCCGAGGTACCGAGGGTCCCAAACCAAACCCAGCTAATAATCTGCATCTACCACTGTTAATATAATTGCACTGACTTACTGTATGCACCACCCCATCAACATCTATGTAGTCCATATTTCATTCACACCAGCTTATAGTCCTGACCACCGTAGGTGGACGAGATGTACGGGTGTATTTCGCTTATAAGTAGTAGAGAGTTATATACAATACATGAAGTAGCAGAGAGCAATATACAGTAGACAACGTAGAGTGTAGAGTGTAGAGTGTATAGTGTAGTTTTACGGATTCTACATTGAGCCGTACTTATCGTAGAATGATCACCAGCATCACTACTCAATAGCAGATTCAGGGAGCTCCATAGCAAGTCATAAAAGACTGCATAGACTCAGGATCACGTGATGTAAATCTTCATCTATTTAGGGACCGTTTCTGGATATAAACACATTTTTGCAGCTTCTGGAATAGTCTGGGATAGTCTGGGATAGTCTGGGATAGTCTGGTGGTTTCATCAGGCATCTCAGTATGGCAGAGAAGAGCACAGTTTAGTGTTGGTGCGCGCTCATAACCACTGCATCTCAATACACTGCACCAGAGTATACGAATCCAATTTTAGAACATAGCAATTCTCCATTTCATGCTATATCAAAATAATGCTCTCTATGTGCACTACAAGCCTCCAGCATGCAGAATTGAGGTACACTTTCTATCGTCGTATGGTTAACTAGTCGGTAAAGAGGCGTACCATGATTTCAACGAGGAACGCGGAAGAAGGGTTCCATTCCGGAGACGGAGCCTGAGAAACAGCCGCCACATGCAAGGAAGGCAGCAGGCTCGCAACGTACCCAACCCAAATCTTACCCAATTCAATACGGGGAGGTGACACACTATATAAGGATACAGAGCGGTTTGGTTTTGTGGGCGTTTTGGTTTTGTGGGCGGTTTGGTTTTGTGGGCGGTTTGGTTTTGTGGGCGTTTTGGTTTTGTGGGCGTTTTGGTTTTGTGGGCGTTTTGGTTTTGCGGGCGTTTTGGTTTTGTGGGCGTTTTGGTTTTGTGGGCGTTTTGGTTTTGTGGACGGTTTGGTTTTGTAATTGGAATGAGTACAATATAAATACCTCAACGAGGAACAATTGGAGGTGAAGCATGGTGCCTGCAGCCGCGGGAATTCCAGCTCCTAAGAGCGTATATTACAGTTGCGGTTAAAAGCTCGTGGTTGAAGTTTGGCGATAACTACTACTTTATTGCCCTCTCCTTTGGGAGGTGTTAACTTGAGTATAAGAAAGTGTCAAAGCAGGAAATTCCTGAATCTCATAGCACCTACTAACAATGGCCTTCTCAATGCACTGATAAACTGGTTATTATTATGAATCCTGCATATAAGCGCTGCTTCCATGGCTAGACTCTTATCTGGGTTAACAGTGGTTTCACTGATGGATACCAGTAGCATTTAAAACTGGCATAAGTAAGAAGTTCATTTTTAGTGGTTCGGAATGTATACAACCCATCGATGTGGCTATAAAAAGACGTCTAATTCTGGCATCTTCAACTCTGAATTTATCTCATTTCATCATTCTTATCGAATGCTTGATCTAACAGTCATGACTGTTTTCAATGGCCTCAATTGAAGCATAATGTGTCGATTAGAGACCCTTGATCAAGGCCATCAAGTCACGGTCATCGCCAAGAACCTCCTCCACGTCCGCCAACACATTTTCGCTATACAAGCCCGCCTTGGTGGGTCGGTAGCCCTCGGAGACTGCATCGGCGATGGAGGCCCTTCTGAGTTTCAGCTTGGAGGGAAGGTTCAAGTCCTTGGATAAGCTGGTGGCAGGAGGAACCGCGGGAGGTTGCTGGTTCTTGGTGGCCAACTTGGCCCGAAGCTGCTGCGTGTTAGAGTACCGCCTTTTCCCGTTGTAGTTGCCGTTCAACTTGCTCACACTATACCCAGCCATGGGCTCGGCCACCACTATGGGCAAGTGGCTGATGTGCGTCTTGTTGCGGAAAGCTCCCAACGGAATGTGTTTCTTGTTGTTGTTGAAGTCTCTCCAGATGCGCACATCGTTTTCGTCGTCGTTGTCCAACTCGCTGATGTTGAGGAGCTCGTCCAACTCGATGGCCAGGTCCTCACTGCTATTCTTGAAGCTGAAGTTGCGCCAGCCTTTGGGCTTGGCCTTGCCGGACCCTTGGTGGTTGAGCGTCCGTGTGGAGAGCCCGTCGATAATGCCAAACGGCTTGCTGTCTACTGCAGCCCATATTCCAAGCACTGGAGGCCTGTAGTCTGCAGTCTTGGACGATAACACCTCCTTGGCCACCTTGGAGCCCACCACACTGCCGTTTTGGGCGAAGGGAAGCGACTCGTCTTCATCTGTCGACTCGCCGGCTTCGTAGTCCTGGTCTGCATGCGACTCCGCAGGCTCCATACTGGACTCCCTCTCCATTTCCTGTTTCCGCTGCTCGAGGTTTTGCCGGAAGATCTCTTCGAGCACAAGCTGCTCGTCGGCATCGTACTGGTCCACCTCGGACTCGCCCGAACTCTCGGCATCAGAACTAAAGAAGTAATTCCACAAGTACAGCTCATCCTCTTCCTCGGAATCGTGGGCCCGTCTCTTTTTGCTTTTTTGCCTGGGAGGCTCCAACTTGCGTGGCTTCTTGGTGTTCTGCTTGGACTGGATGGGGAGGACCTTGGATCTATCCCTGCTGTGGCCAGCACTGAGGAAAGGCTGGTCAAAGTCAATCACATCCACGTACTGGTCTTCATGATCTTCCTCTCCATTGTAGTACCGGTCGTCGGCGTCATTTTCGGAAAATTCATTGCTGTCGCTGGATGCATACTGGAGCACTTTCCCAGTTTGGGTGGCCAGATGGTCGCCCAACTCATTGAATGAGTTCATCATGCGGGCCGTCTCAAGCCGCGTGGGGTCAAGATCGTCCTCGTCAAAGCCATGGGTTTCAAACTCATTAACCAAGTACTTCTCCTCCTCCTTTAAAAACGCATCCTCTCCATCCTCCTCGTTGAACGAGCTCATGGAACTTTGTCTTGTTTTGGACACTGCCGGTTTATGCTCGTTGAGAAACTCATCAATGTCGTTATCAGCCTGTAAAGTCGCTAGCAAGTCGTTATCGTCGTAGTCGTAGTCATCGTCGGAAACCAACTCTTCATCCTTGAATTTGGGCACTTCCACAAGAGGCTCATCAAAATGGAACTCCATGGGCGCACTTTCGGTGACACCCACAAGTTCTTCACCGAGATCCTCTTCCTCCGGCTTGAATTCCAACACGTTGTCGACGTTTTGGGCCTCGGTGGCTGACTCCGATCCTGCATCGTCAAACTCGAACTTAAAATTGATATCTTCGGGGATGGCCACGGCCGACCGTCTGCGGTACATAAGGCTCTTTTTCTTCTTATCCTTTTGAGGGTCAGGAGAAGCCTTTGAAGACCCTTTGGACGGCTGAAGGTGTTTTCTTCGCTCCGACTGTAGCTGGACGAAATCTATAGCCTCGTCATCGGACGAAGACGAAGAAGACGATTCGTTCTGCGAGTCCTCCACTTCACTATCGTCTTCAGACGCCTCGGAATCATCCACTGAGGAAGCCTCGAACTCCTCGGCGGCTATGGAGTAGATGCCGTGGTCCACACTCGTATCAGAGTCGTTGGCAAAGAAGAGCGCCTCGTCCTCTGACTCCGGGTCGTCTCTATAGTTGTCAGCACTCTCGTAGAGCATTTTGCCGCCGCTTTTCCCGGAAAACAGTTTGCCAGGGCGAGATCGAACGGACTTGGCCGACCTCACAGACTTGGTGGATTTGGCGGATCGCACCGATTTAGACGGCGTGATTGTCTTGCTGCCCCTTGGAGACCCCTTGAAAAAAACAGATCCCCTTCGACTGGCAGCAGTCTCGTCTTGCTCAGACATGGCCGTAAGCGAAGACTCCGAATCGGAGCCCGAATGCGGCACGTTGGAAGCGTCATGGGAATTGCCTGCAACCCCATCTGAAGACTCCAGCGACGTGGAAACCAAGCTCAATCTTCTCTTGCGTTTCTGGAAAAAGTCGTAGCTCAAGCTCTTGCCGCCCGTTTTGGGCACATACGACATGGGGTTCAGTTTCTGCGAGACTGTATTTTTAAACAGCACCGGGTTCTTGCCCGAAGGTCTTTTGCCCACGGGTTTTTTGCCTGCAGTGGGCGTGTTAGCCCTGGACACGGGCGAGCCGGATTTTCTCGGGCTCTTGGCCATTGTGGCTGTAAAATCTGGCGGTTAAGTATCGGGCTGTGCACACTTGGCAAGATGGGCCATAGTTTGGCGTCTTCAATTGAAAATGATCAGCTTAAAAAATCAAGCTAGTTAATTGATGGATTTGTCTGATCAGCCGGTGGTCAGAACAATTGTAGTAGGTGGTAGTATGGAGTAGTAGGGAGTAGTAGGGGATTGAGAAGGAGGGAAACGAGTAGTAAAGGTCAGTAGCCCGTGCGAGGTTCAAGCGATGAGGTAAAATTGCGACACATTTTCCAGGGACACCGGAGCATAGACAGGGGAAAAAAGGGAAGGTAGGGGAAGGAAAAAAGGGGGGCAAAAAAGAGAGGAAAAAAGGGGGGGAAAAAGGGAGAAAAAGAGGGAGGGGGAAACGCTTTATATATATATATTTATTACTGGGTGTACGGGTTCAATGAAGGTTTGGTGGGGGTTGGTGGGGTGAACTAGTAATGTGGCTTTAATGGAGATGTTGGGGTGTGTTAAGTATGGTGCATGAGTGGTGCGAGTAGATACTGAGAGTGGTGGAAATTGGAGGTGCCCTGGGATGTAAAAATCCTGGAAACTTGAGAATTTTTTTTTACTTCTTATTTTTTTACTTCTTATTTTTTTACTTCTTATTTTTTTACTTCTTATTTTTTCACGTCTTATTTTTTTCCTCTTATTTTTACCTTTTATTTTTTTGTATGTATTTTAGTAAATTTAGATCACGTGTCTGGGCAGTACTGAGAATGGTGACTTGAGTAGATAAGAATGCATACTCACTAACACCCTCGGGATTAGTGACCCTCGGTATACATGACCCTCGGTATACGTTTCAGTTTGACCGGTCGAAAAATTTTCCACTAACATAGAAAAAGTGGGGCATAGAGATATAGAGGAACATTTTTAGAGCACTGTGAATTATGTGTGGAGAGGTATTGGTGGATTGTGGCCGGGGGCTTATGCAAGATGCTCATCGACCTCGGAATGCCGGATCTCTAGAAATGTACTTGAGATAATGGACGCTATGGAGGTTTTGGGGACTTGGAAATTGGCTGAGATAGACTCCGGAATTCAAGCTACACGCCAAATATTTTTTTTTAACTCGAAAAGGCTAAAAAGGTGCATTTGCATTGGGCCTTTTTGCCCTGGGGTAGCCGGGTGCACGGGTGTTTGTCTGCGCCGTGCCCTCGGTTCTCCCCCCATACACTCCCTTGCAGCAATTCCCATATCTAATCCTATTCCGGCATACCCAATATTCTAGCCTCCCTAATAATTCAAAATGGTCTATACCTCTATAGAATCCAGAATATGACATACTAAAAACTATAGTATGAGGAACATGGAAAATGGAATCGACTATATGCAGGTCCACCAGTTCCACCCTACGATTCAGTATATCAGAGTATCAGAGAGCATAAATGATTGAAAGAGGTTAAATTTTGAGAATATACAGATTCAAATGAAGGATATACTCAAAATAGACAGCACTCGCCTATGAGGAATTGGAGTGAGACCAGACTAACACAGAAGAAACAGACTAGACTAGATAGACCAACCAATCAGTTAGTACTATTTTCTGGTTTTCAGCACTAAGCAAATTACTCCACTTCAACATTTCAGAGTCATAGTAGGAAAACATATTTCTAGACCATGGTCTAGAATCTAGACTATAGTGGAGAGAGTCCAATCAGTCAGTTCCCCACAGTCTCGTGACTTAGAGTCACAAGACTATAAAGCAGGTCCATAGTCTATTCAGTAATCCATTAAGAATTCTCCAAATCAAGATATCCACTACATCCTTCGCTCAGTGAAAGATGTTTAGACAAAAATGGAAAAGAATTAGACAGTATTAAAGATATACAATCAATTCACCAATTAGTCTAGGAGCCATGTCTATAGCTATTGACTAGGACACACCCCCTTAACTATCAACGAATAAAGGAATCAAAAACCCGGGTAACCCACACCAAGCTTGATACTAAAGCCCAAGCATCCCCTAAGCCCAAGTCCAAGCATCCCCTAAGCTCAAGTCCAACTGAGGCCATATTCATTTGCCCCCGTTGATACATTAAACTCCATGTCCTGCATCATTGTTCTATGTTCACATACAGGAAATCTCCATGACCTGATAGCCTTAAAAGAGCCTTAAAAGAGCCTTGGAAGAAAAGTATGGCAGTGGGTGGAAGAGGGCAGTGGGTGGAAGAGAAGAGTGGAGGAGAGTATGGCAGGGGAAAACGCGTGGGCGCGCAGTGGATCAAAAAAACCCTTAACGTCTCATCCTGTCTTATCGACGTCTTCTCGTAAATCGTCTTCGCCATGTTGAACACCCGAAACCTCCGTTTGGCTGTGGCTGCGCTTGTGCTCATGAGCATTTTCGGTTACTTTGTCTTTTCGGCCAACTCGCTCTCGCACGTTTCGTCGGCTAGGGTCAAGGTGCCTGTGTCCAGTGAACATGCCATCCAAGAGGGCGGATCCAATGCTCCTTTTAGCCCTGGAAACTCCAAGCCGGCAGATGATATTCCGCTGGGCAAGCCTCCTAAGGAGGGGGAGAAACTCCCTGAAAATGTGGCCAATAAGGTTGGTTACGAAGATAATAAGGCTGGTCCTGGAAAGGATGTTACTGATTCTGGAAAGGATGTTACTGATTCTGGAAAGGATGTTACTGGTTCTGGTTCAGGCTCTAAGGAGTGCAAGAATACTGATTACGTCATCATGGTTGATGCTGGCTCCACGGGTTCTCGTGTGCATGTGTACCTGTTCGACACATGTTTGTCTCCTCCAGCTTTGTTGAAGGAGGAGTTCAAGATGTTGAAGCCGGGCTTGTCTTCTTTCGACACAGACACAAAGGGCGCTGCTGCTTCTTTGGACCCCTTGTTGGACTTTGCCGTGTCGTTTGTGCCCAAAGAAAAGCAAGGCTGTACGCCAGTTGCTGTCAAGGCTACGGCTGGCTTGAGATTACTCGGAGCTGACAAATCCACCGCTATTTTGAAGGAGGTCCGGGCTCACTTGGAGACCGACTACCCTTTTGCCGTGGTGGATGGAGACGGAGTGTCTATCATGGAAGGAAAGGATGAGGGAGTGTTTGCATGGATCACGGCCAACTACCTTTTGGGCAACATTGGTTCCAAGGACAAGACCCCTACTGCTGCAGTGTTTGACTTGGGAGGTGGTTCCACGCAAATTGTGTTCGAGCCAGAATTGCCCAACTCCGGCAAAATGATCGAGGGTGACCACAAGTACGAGTTCTCCTTCGGCGACCGTGACTTTGTCTTGTATCAACACAGTCACTTGGGCTACGGGTTGATGCAGGGCAGAAATAAGATCAATGCCTTGGTGGTCAAGAGTACCAAAGACGACACTTTGCAAAAGTACACGTCCAAGGCTTCTGCCAAGGATGCTACCGGATCAGGCAAAATCCTCAACCCTTGCTTGCCCCCAGGAGCTGAACTCAACAATGTGCTTGTGGAGGCCGGCGAGCTGGAGTTCTATGTGGTCAACTTCAAGGGCCCTGCAGAAGCATCGGGTGCTCAGTGCAGACAGCTTGCCGAAACTGTGTTGAACATGGACTCTGAGTGTACCAGCAAATCTTGTTCGTTCAATGGAGTTTACCAGCCATCGTTGCAAAAAGCATTCCACCAGAATTCGGAGATGTACGTGTTCTCATACTTCTACGACCGCACCAACCCCTTGGGCTTCCCCTCGTCTTTCACCGTGGAGGAGTTGAAGGACTTGACTAAGACCGTCTGTTCAGGCCTGACCTTCTGGAAGAACGTGCTTTTGGGAGACTCGGTCAAGCAGTTGGAGGAGGAACCTAACTGGTGTCTTGACTTGTCGTTCATCACGGCCATGCTCCACACCGGCTACAACATTCCTTTGAACCGCGAGTTGAAGACGGCCAAGACCATCGCCAACAATGAGTTGGGCTGGTGTCTTGGAGCCTCGTTGCCTTTGTTGAACGGCAAAGAGAGCGGATGGAAGTGCAGGGTCTCAGAGACCACCAAGAACTAGCTACCCTCAAATTAGACCGACTACCTGAAGTATGTACATGACTGCCATATACCACCAGAAAACACATAAATAACAATTTGGCTGAAAATCTAAAAATTGTTTTTTGGGTTGTAGGAAATAATTTGGGACCATAGCATAGGTCACGTGCGCACCGCCCAAACCGTGTAGTTGTGCCGAGCACTCCACCCTACTCCATCCACCTTAGCAAGTGCAGCACGATAAGCGCCATTGCACCCCCAAGCAGTGCCGAAGCAAGCAAAACAGTGTGTGATTCAAACTGGCAGCAAGTTATCCAGTCCTGTATAAAGCACCCTATTTCAGGACTCCCGCCACATCACCAATCACCAATCACCAATCACCAATCACAATCTAGACCAATCACCAATTGGACAAATTGGACAAGATCCCTAATAGAGAAGAGTTAGGATTTTTGTTTACTATAGATTTCCAGAATTAGTAATTCCCAGATTGTCCAGAATTAGCAATTCCCAGATTGTCCAGAATTCAGACTTTGCAGATTCTCTAGAATTACCAGAATTTCTAAAATTACCAGAATTCCACAACCCAATCTACCACTTGTTAATCGAGAATAAGGACCAATAGATAGTCCCTTTAGAATGTCCAATCAGAGGATCCCAATGCTGGCTCCACATTCCAGCAGCCCCGTGTCTCGGAACCGGTCTACGCTGAAACACAAAGATATGGCCAAATCAAAGGACCATGGCCGACTGAAAGACGGCAGCCCGGCCCCCACCAAGATGTTGAAACAGCTCAACAAGGATGAATTGAAACAGGTCAAGTCACATACGGAATTGGCGCAGACGGCCAATGGAGTACGTATGCTTACCAAGAACTTGGGTAAAGCCAACATCCAGCTCCATGCCAAGGCTGTGATGATCGTGACCAAGGCCCGGGATAATTCGCTCGTATACTTAACCCGGGAGGTGGTGGAGTTCTTGCTCAATAGACATGATGATATCTTGGTATTTGTTGACTATAAGTTACGGACCCTGAGCCGGTTCGATGTGGCCAAGATCACCCAGACGAACCCGAAGGCCCAGACGCTTCTCAAGTTCTGGACCAAGGGCATGATCCGCCAGAACCCGGAGATGTTTGACCTATGTATTACTTTGGGCGGAGACGGCACGGTGTTGCACGTGCTGAACTTGTTCCAGAACATTGTGCCTCCGGTGATCTCGTTTGCCTTGGGTTCGCTTGGGTTCTTGACCAACTTCCGCTTTGACCAGTTCCGAAAACGCCTTACTTCCGTGCTTGATTCGGGCGTCCGGGCCTATATGCGCATGAGATTCACTTGCAGGGTCTACAATGCCGAACACAAGCTTTTACGGGAGCAACAGGTGTTGAACGAGTTGGTGGTGGACCGAGGGCCCAGCCCTTATGTCACCAACTTGGAGTTGTATGGAGATGGCTCGCTACTAACTGTAGCCCAGGCTGATGGCTTGATTATAGCCACCCCCACGGGCTCCACGGCCTATTCCCTTTCGGCTGGAGGCTCCTTGGTGCACCCTCAGGTGAGTGCCATCAGCGTGACGCCCATTTGTCCGCATACGCTATCGTTCCGGCCCATTCTCTTGCCGGACGGCATGACGTTGAAGGTGAAGGTACCGTCTTCGAGCAGAGCGAACGCATGGGCCTCTTTTGACGGCAAGGCCCGCCATTTGATCGATAAGGGCTTCTACGTGACGGTGCAGGCCAGCCCGTTCCCGTTCCCCACGGTGCGGTCCAGCAAAACAGAGTATATTGATTCGGTCAGTCGCAACTTGAACTGGAACGCTCGTGAGCAGCAGAAACCCTTCTCCCAGTACTTGACTGGGCACAACAAGTCTGCGTTCGAGAAGAAACACAATATCTGTGATCTTGACGATGACATGGCCGGCTTGGGGCTCGACGACGACTTCGATATCGACTACAGCGACGAAGAAGACGAGAGTTTATCCAAAGAGGAACTTGATACCGTGGCATTTGACCGGGCCGAGGTACGCAGCTCCATTCCGTTTTACACTGCTCCCGATGCGCAAAGCATAACACCCACCAGTTCATTCATCGACAACCGAACGTGCTTTGCACACCCCAATGCAACGGTGATGTTGAACGAGGACTCGGTGAGCAATTCCGATGTCAACGACCGCGTCGATAAAGGGGTTTTTAATTTTGAATAGTCAAGTCCGGTTCTAGCAACTTTGAGTTGACTCCTATTAGATTATCTATGGTTGAAGCCGACAGTGGACTAGATCAATTGGATTGGCTTGAAGTACAAGTGAGGCCGTGGCATGGTGAAGCGGAGCCTGAAATTACACTAATTTCTCTAGAGTTAATGATGCCTCTTAGGGTAATTTGTCACCCGGGATCATTGATAAAGAAATAAATTACGAATTTTAAGATTCAATAATCGTCTCCAGAAGAGTCTTGTGAGGTTTGACAATTCTAAACTGTCTTCTATACAGTCTTCTCCCCTCTCGCCACACTATTATTTCCCATTCTATACTAGTGTGATTCTCTAGTATGTAGTTTTGGGTGCGAGATTATGCTGAAGTCAAGTGCGGGGGTCAATCTCCACCGAGCGATCCGGAGTACGAATATAGAAGCGGGCATATACTTGCGCCAGCGTGCAGGAGTCAAGCAACCCAGGTATATAAAGCAACGTGCCCCCAGGATTAATTGACTTATTTTATATCGTTTTTTACAACCTTTAAAACACTCCCAACTTTTTGACTCTACTCAATTGAGTTACACTCTCGATACACAAGTGATTCCCACAACTGATACACAATGGTCAAAGTATTAGTCGCCCTTTCCAGCTACCATGGGCCATTCTACGACGATGGAGCCAAGACAGGAGTGTTTTTTGATGAGGCTTACCACCCCTGGAAGGCACTTACCGAGAAAGGCGCCGAGGTGACGTTTGTTTCGGAAACCGGAACTTTCGGGTGGGACGAACACTCGTTGGTGGAACCTTTTGCTGAGTCACAAACCATTGCTAATGATGAGAGCCACCCCTTCATCCAGGCCACCAAGCAAATCAAAAAGGCCTCGGAGGTGAATGCTGCAGATTATGATATCTTTTTTGCAGCCGGCGGCCACGGAACGCTTTTCGATTTCCCCCTGGCCAAGGACTTGCACAAGCACATTCTTGCTATAGCCAAGAAAGGTGGAGTGGTTGCAGCCGTGTGCCATGGCCCCGTGATTTTTGAAAACCTCAAGACTGAAGATGGAGAGTACTTTATTAAGGGCAAGAACGTTACTGGATTCACGGACGAGAGCGAGAAGCTCGTGCAGGTGGACCAGATCATGAAGGCCAAGAACTTGAAGACTCCCAGAGAGGCCGCGGTGCAAGCAGGTGCAAACTACATCGAGCCAAAGGAACCTTGGGCTTCCTACACCGTGACTGATGGAAAGTTGGTGACCGGAGTCAATCCTGCCTCGGCCACCGAAGCTGCAGAGAAGGCCTTGGCTGCGTTCTAATCGATACAATACAACAATACGAAAACGACAATAAACACGATGATGAACCATAAATTAATACTTGAAAATACTTGATTACTCCAATAATCAAAATTTCAATCAATAAGATTCTTATGCCTGAAACTGACCAAGAGGTGTACTATAAACAGTATTCAGCCAGCCATAATGCCACCTAATAAGATGGATACGATGGATATGAACAAAAGTGCACAGTAAATGAGATATCAATATGGGCCAGAATTCAAAAGGAATTTAAAGGAATCAAAGGAATTGAAAGAATTTAAAGGAATTTCAAAAACTTGTCACTGCATGAAGGAGTCCCATTAGAAATACGTGCCATGCTCTGATGCGATTTTCCTGACTGCAACACCGCGCAGTTCGCAGCCATTCCCACCAACTCCACCTCCACTTTGACTGACTCCACTTTGACTGACTCCACTTTGACTGACTCCACTTTTGACTGACTCCACTTTTTGACTCCTTTTTTTCACTGATTCCACTCCTGCATCTTCAACCCAACTATTTTTTCCTCTTGTCCAATTTGTCTCTTTTTTCCGTCCCAAATTCCCTTTTTTCTTCCCTTTTCTTTCCTTTTCTTCCCTTTTCTTCCCTTTTCTCACTCTTTCTCGCTTTTTTTCCATCTTTTTGACTGGTCGCACGCTTCCGCAAATGACATTCTCCACCAACTCCCAAACCATCATTATTACAGATCCTCCTAGACATTGAATTCCAGGGCCACCACTTGGACCTATTAGAAAAATTGTCTAGTAAATGTCTAGTAATGACCAGAATGGACTCATGGAAATGTATAAGACATGACAGGTGAAGAAACGGTAATAGTATTGATGGGTGGAGGGAACTGGGTTGATTTCTAGCTTCTTCTATACAGTCCCTGCAGGAATACATTGAGAATACTCAACTCATGGTTGGTGTTGAACAGGCGAGATGCTGCAATTTCCAGATGAAACAATAAGGGTGCTCCATGGAATCGATCCAAGGAGAGATCTGTCTTTGGAGATTTTAAGGAGTAACTAAGTTATGGTCCAGATAGGGAAAATATATATAAGGAGGTATTCATTGGAGGGAATGGCCTCCTTTTATAGTTTGAAGAGTGCGAATTCTGACACAAACGCACAGCGTTAAGGGGCTTGCAGATGGCTGCGAAAACGTAGCCTCACTAATATATAAAGGCCAAGATCAGCTTAGTTAAAGGGAAAACAGTGATTTTCTAGTATCAGTTGAGCACACCAATAAAAAGAATTATGATGACTACTATATCTCTTGAAAAACAAACTTTAATGGAAGACCATTACACCGTGGTGCCAGTCTATCAAAAGATTATGAGCAACGCCCAACAGTTGGTGGAGAGGAACAGACCTGGCGTTCTTGCAGTACCACGGTCTTTAATTAAGAAAGTAACTCCAAAACTCCAATTTTTGGATCTTCAAAGTCAAAATTTACTCATATTATATTGACTATTATAACTACTTTCTTCCCTTTCAAATGACTCATTTCTACTAAGACTAGACCTCATTTATGCTCTCTCCCATCCACTCTTTATACTAACCACACTCTTTACTAACCACACACTTTACTAACCACACTCTTTACTGGGTAGACCACAAGATGGCCTAGACCCCTATTCTACTCTCATCCGCTACTAAGAAATGTACAAGTGTCATTCCAAATAGTATCGAATGCAAATCATTTAATACAAATCTGATGATTGTCCAATTCCAGCCACCAGCCTTATACCGTACTCTAGGTCAGAGAATTCATCATCAGTGACAAGTTCAGAAACAGCAAAGTCATATAATTCGTTTCCTAAAAGAGGACTACTCTTATAAGCTTTCTCGTTGATTTTACCGAAATCAGCTCTTGAGGTTTGATCCATTGAAATATCATCTTCACGAGTTATTCTGAAGATATGTCTGCCATAGTTCATGATATACATAGAATTCAATGACTTATAGAATTCAATGACTTATAGAATTTAATGACTTATAGAATTTAATGACTTATAGAATTTAATGACTAAAAGAATTTAATGAAATACATAGAATTCAATGAAATACATAGAATTCAATGAGTCCATGCTTTTACAATGATTTATTTGGTCCTTAGTTTTATCAGATACTGATCCATGATTGCTACTACAGGATTCCTCAATCAGTTGCGGCCCAATTATTATTCTTTAACTTGGTAAAAACGTCCAAGATATTGAAATCAATATAATACTATAATCATTAAGCATCTTCTCATTACTCAACTTGAGGTTCCAGTTTTGCTTTTTAATCGATGAAACCATTAATCAAGTTTTTATAATCGTACATTGATGTAATGAATAAAGGTATATTTCCCTGGTTATCCTTGAGATTAATCTTGTATCCATACCTTCTCACTTTCTCACTTTCTCACCTTCTCACTTTCTCACCTTCTCACTTTCTCACTTTCTCACCTTCTCACCTTCTCACTTTCTAATACCTTCTAATACCTTGTCATACTATACAGACTTATATACAGACTATATTATACTATACTATACTATACTATACTATACTATACTATACTATACTATACTATACTATACTATACTATACTATACTATACTATACTATACTATACTAATACTCATACTGATACTCTAAAATACTTTTACTCACTCCCTCTATTCTATACTCAAACTGATACTATACTCATACTGATACTATAATGATACTACACTATTACTCACTCACTCTATACTGATTCTGATACTATACTTATTCTATACTCTATACTCATTCTATACTGATACTCATACTTATACTTATACTACACTCTTACTGATATTATACTGATACTATACTGATACTATACTGATACTATACTGATACTATACTCATACTATACTCTACACTATACTCTATACTCATTCTATATTCAGACAATTTTCTACTATATTTATTCTATACTGATCCTATACTCATTCTATACTCACTCTATAGTATAGTGATACTTCTTTCCAGTCTATTCATTAATATACACTCACTTCCCTTCTCATACACATTCTCTATACTGATCCTCACTCTTCTTACTCTATATATATAGACTATACTTATACTTATACTTATACTCATACTACTATACTTATACTGATACTACACTCATCATCTATTTCCTTCCTCTTCCTCTTCCTCTTCTCACCTTCTCACTCTTTTCTCACTCTTTTCTCTTTTCTCACTCTTTTCTCTTTTCTCTTTTTTCCCTCTTCTCACTCGCACTCGATTTCGTAACACTTGAGTTGTACTGTTGAGAATGACAACCAACCATTGAGTATTCCAAAAATGAGTATTCCAAAAATGAGTATTCCAAAAATGAGTATTCCAAAAATGAGTATTCCAAAAATGAGTAACCAAAATTAGGGGGCTTTCAAGGGGTATTTATTGTGTAAAATCTAAAATTCCCAATTAATATAACTGTGAATAAATAAAATAAATAATTGATTTCTTTTCTTTGAATACTTGTGGTTTAAAGAAGTCTAAATTTTAAGATAATAAGTTTTTTTTTGGGTGGATTTGGTTGAAGGTGTTGATGGTTTTAATTGGTGCTCTTTAAGTGGTTGGCAGTGGTTGGCAGTGGTGGTGGTGAAACTGCCCGGACGGGAGCATCACGTGCAGCAATGAGAAGGCGCGAAAAAATGGGCAGGCGGCCTGCATACAGCGGCGAAAAACCAGAGGAAAAAAAAAGAAAACCTTATAAATGCGGACCTTCAACTTCACTTTTCTTAGGAAATCCCAGATATTCACCCACGTATTTCCTTCGTGAAAATGACCGATTTATCCAATCAAATGAACAACCTCTCGTTGAACGGTGGGGGCAACGGTTCTCAGAAGCCTCAAAAGGCTGTCTTTGTCCCTCCTCACCTCAGAAACAGAGGCGCTTCTGCTCCTCGCAGGGATCCCTCCGAATTTGGCGGCCTGTCTCGTGGCTTCGGTGGCGGTTTTGGCGGCGGCTCTAATGGCGGTGGTCGCCGTTCCAACGGCTTTGGTGGTGGCAGAGGCGGTGCTGGCAATGGTGGCGCTCCCCGTGCCGGTGTTGGCCGCTGGGTCGATGGCAAGCACCAGCCTGCTCCTCGTAATGAGAGAATGGAAACTGACTTGTTTGGTGTTGCTGAAGACCCTACTCACCAATCCTCCGGTATCAACTTTGACAATTACGACGATATCCCTGTCGAGGCCAACGGTGACGATGTGCCCGAAGCTATTACCTCGTTCACTTCACCTCCTTTGGACCCTTTGTTGGTTGAGAACATCGAGTTGTCCAGATTCGTCAAGCCTACCCCTGTTCAGAAGTTCTCTGTTCCTATTGTTGCCAAGGGCAGAGACTTGATGGCTTGTGCTCAAACTGGTTCCGGAAAGACTGGTGGTTTCTTGTTCCCTGTCTTGTCCGAGTGCTACATGACCGGGCCTGCCCCAGTGCCTGAGTCTTCCGGCTTCTCTTATGGTTGTGTCTACCCTACCATATTGATCATGGCCCCAACCAGAGAGTTGGTGTCCCAGATCTTTGACGAAGCCAAGAAATTCACATACAGATCCTGGGTCCGTCCTGCCGTGGCTTACGGTGGTGTGGATATTGGACAGCAAATGAGAACCTTGCAAAGAGGTTGCGACTTGTTGGTGGCTGCCCCAGGTCGTTTGACTGATTTGTTGGAGAGAGGCCGTATCTCCTTGTGCAACATTAAGTACTTGGTGTTGGACGAGGCCGACAGAATGTTGGATATGGGTTTCGAGCCTCAAATCAGACACATTGTGCAAGAGTGTGACATGCCTGACGTTCAAGACAGACAAACCCTCATGTTCTCGGCTACTTTCCCCAGAAACATCCAAATGTTGGCCAGAGACTTCTTGAAGGAGTACATCTTCTTGTCCGTTGGTAGAGTCGGATCTACCTCCGCCAACATCACCCAAAAGATCTTGTTGGTTGAGGACGACGAAAAGAGATCCGTCATCTTGGACTTGTTGAGTGCAGCTGACAACTCTTTGGCCATTGTCTTTACTGAGACCAAGAGAATGGCCGACTACTTGGCCGACTTCTTGTACGACCAAGGATTCCCAGCTACCGCTATTCACGGTAACAGAACACAGTACGAGAGAGAGAAGGCTCTTCAAGCTTTCAAGAGTGGACAAGCCCCTATCTTGGTTGCCACTGCCGTTGCTGCTAGAGGATTGGACATTCCAAACGTCCAACACGTTATCAATTACGACTTGCCTAGCGACATTGACGACTACGTTCACAGAATTGGTCGTACCGGTCGTGCTGGTAATGTTGGTGTTGCTACGTCCTTCTTCAACAGAAACAGTAAGAATATTGCTAAGGACATGATCTCTCTTTTGACCGAGGCCAACCAGGAGGTTCCAGACTTCTTGGTCAAGATCAGCAGAGAGTCTTCGTTCGGCCGTGGCGGTGCAGGCGGCGGCCGCGGACGTGGAGTCTTAGGTGGAGGTCGTATGGGAGGTGGAACCAGAGACGCCAGAAGAGGTGGCTACGGCGGATCGTCGGCCAGCTCCTGGGGATCTAGCTCCAGCAACAACTGGGGCTCCGACAGCGGAAGCACCAGAAACGGAGGAGGAGGAGGAGGATACTCCTCCAATTACGGGAACCAATCCCACAACACTTCTTGGTGGTAAACAGAGCCAGTGAAAGATTGATTTTGGATTGCTTTTTGTTACAATGATCCATTTTATTGTTTACAACAGGGTTAGAGAGAAGGAGTTTTGGAGTCCTTTAATTTAAGCTTGTTGCTTTGGATGTCTGAATTACTCGAGGAGATGCATGATACGAAGATCGAACCCTTGTATTTATTGCATATTATTATTTCTTTTTTGTCTTGGTTTTTTTATTGTCCATCCGGTAATGGACCATTTGAGGGTGGGTTCATTTGAATATTACTATTTTTCAGTCACGAAGACGTGATGGGGAAAATACAAGAAAATGATAAAAAAAAAAAAGAAGGGAAAGGAATTGGAATGTCGAAAGATATCGTTCTATTTATTATAGATTTCATTGAATGTTTTATCTTTTTCATTCTGTTATTGGGTTTAAAATCATGGCTTATTATTTGATTTAGACATTTGGTGTTCTATAAAGGTGTATTATTTTAACAGAAGCAACATGTTGCGAGTGCGTAAAAGTATTAGTAGAGAAGAAGTAGTAATGTGTAAATAGTAGTGTGTGACTAGAAGTGTGTGACTAGAAGTGCGGATTAGTAGAAGCGTGTATTAGTAGACGTGCGTGAAGTGGGCTGCGAAGGTGGGTAGATTCGCGTTCTTTTGCTTCGTGTCCTCCCATCCATGGCTCTCCTACGTAAGACCCGGGCTTTGGCCCTAGCATGTGTGGTGTTGATGTACTTATTCTACCGGACCATCAGCATCCCTCACAATGACTCCAAGCCGCTAGCGAGCAAGGAGGAACTACTAAAACGGCTACTTGTGGCCAACAAGAACTACCGCGAGCAAGGGCTCAACTTCCAGAGCAACCAGCTTTCGGCTCCCCGGCTTCCGTCCACCATACACCAGCAGCTCAGTGCCAATTTCCCATACGAGCCCGAAATGGGCTTCCAGAAGAATATCTGGCAGACATGGAAGGTGGGATTGGACGACGAGACGTTTCCTCATGGATTCAAGAGGTTGCACGACCATTGGGACCAGGGCAATGCAGAATATGGCCATTATTTGGTCAGCGATAGCCAATGTGATATCATGATCAACCAGCTCTACGATGGGGTGCCTGAGGTGAAGGAGGCATGGAATGCAATGCCCAAGAGTATTCTCAAGGCTGATTTCTTCCGGTACCTCATTCTTTTTGCCAAGGGTGGGGTGTACTCCGATATAGACACACAGGGCCTTAAGCCCATCGACACGTGGGTGTCGAATAATGCCACGATCTGGGGTAAACCTAACATAGCAGGCCTTGTGGTGGGCATTGAGGCGGACCCCGATAGACCGGATTGGCACGAGTGGTATGCACGGCGCATCCAGTTCTGTCAATGGACGATTATGGCCAAGAAGGGCCACCCCATGCTTCTAGAGTTGATTGCCAAGATTACGACGCTCACGTTGGACCGCAAGAAGAAGAAGCAGTTGGAAACGGTTTTGGGCAAGGATGAGGGTGGTGACATTATGGATTGGACTGGGCCTGGCATCTTCACCGATAAAGTGTTTGAGTATATGAACCGCATAGTGCAGAGCCAAGAGACCAGCGAGCTCCGAGATGTGATTAACTGGGAGATCTTCACGGGCATGCGTGTGCCGTTGGCCATTGAGGATGTGTTGGTATTGCCAATTACGTCTTTTTCTCCGAATGTGGGGCAGATGGGGGCCGGCACCATCAACGACGACTTGGCCTATGTGCAGCACATGTTCCTGGGCAGCTGGAAGCACGATGAGTGAGAGATTTGGTGATGCAATTGTGGTATCGTGGTCAATCGTGGGCAATTGTAAGGGTCAATGTACTGATGATAGCAATAAATAAATACTCATTAGAAACAGCGTATTGTCAATAGTATATGTATTGTAGTAATTCATGTACTAATTGTAGATGTACGGATTGTCATCAATATTGAATATAGGATCTTGAAATTATCACGTGATACCGTATTATGGATTACCATTGAGGTTGTTTTATTTAAATGCCTGCCAAATTGGTCATTTCAACTTATATATCTTCTTAGTCCGACCTGCATTTAGCAGTACAACAGTAGCTCGTGCAACAGTAGCTCGTACAGAAGTACAGTATAAAAGACCAGGTATAAGTCAGAGTAGAAAAAAAGAGAACTTAAATACAGTTCCATGGAATAACCTATTTTTAATTTCTTTCATACATTCCATACATTCCATACCCAATGTATACTGAATGTACACCTCCTTAGTATCCTGGTTCCAAGTGCAGTCCCTCCATCACCTCTATATCCATAGTATTACATACAGTCCCATATACTCCATACCCATATACTCCATACCCATCTCTTCATTCTTTAATATAAGCCCTTAAATCCTACAATTATGTATAGAAAGAAAAGGATGTTTATTTAGTGTTATATTTGAAATTGTTCTAAAGTGTTTTATTTTTTTTAAGCATCAGTGTGGTTATTTGAAGTGAGGTTATTTATTTAGGTAACTGTGTGGTGCACTTTGTTTTTCTGAGAAAATGGTGGTGCTCGGAGAAAAACTGGAAATATTACGCCCATCATCCATAGATATAAATACAGAAATACAGAAATACGCAATTCCATAAATGAGAAAAATCCAATCACCTAAAAAGTCGTCTTTCAAAACCAAAAAAATATCATCATGAAATCACAAAATCATGTCCAGTATAAAATGGCCCAAATTCACATTCACTGAGCGTGCGAGTTATCTATCTATAAAGGGTGCGACTACTGCGACTGCGACTACGGGATTACTACATGACCAGAGCAGCACTCGTGGTGGTAGACGTGCAAGAGGACTTTTTGCCCCCATACGGATCGCTAGCGGTATCGGATGGTCGGCATATAATCCCTGGAATCGTCCACCTCCTTAGAGACCGTCGCTGGACGTGCGTGGCTGCGTCCATGGATTGGCACCCTAAGGACCATTGTCTGTTTGCATCACAGCAGAAGAAGGAGGTGTTTACAGAAATGGCCTTTTTACACCCTAAAAACGTGATGGATTCAACGGGGAAGGTGGTGACCAAAAATCTGACTGTTTGGCCCGATCATTGTATTCAGAATACATCTGGAGCTGTGGTGGAGGCCCTGGTGGAGAGGGCCGTGCGTTGTGTACAGGTGCCAACCACTTTTATCCAAAAGGGAATGCTACGAGATAGAGAGTATTACCTGTCGTTTGGGGATATTTGGGGTTTGCATAAGACTCTTTTGGAGCGGTTTCTACGTGAAAACTCTGTGTCTGTAGTGGTTTTTGTTGGCATAGCCTATGACTACTGCGTGTTAAACTCTGCTATCGATAGTGCCAAGTTGGGCTTCAAG
This sequence comes from Metschnikowia sp. 04-226.1, assembly GCA_002370245.1. NCBI lineage: Eukaryota > Fungi > Ascomycota > Pichiomycetes > Serinales > Metschnikowiaceae > Metschnikowia > Metschnikowia sp. 04-226.1. Next base: position 760,183 of record NLAD01000699.1, read on the forward strand.
TCGTATGTGGTGAAGGACCTTTGTAGAGCAGTGGATGATCTGCATGATGCGGAGACTGATGCCAAATACCGTGAAGCTGGCGTTGGCATATGTACAGTCTCCGAACTAGACGATATATTAGGCTAGAGTTGAACAGCCATTAAATCGAAATATAGATATTCTCACGATCGATGGATACATTTAATCTACGATCGATGAATGCATTTAATCTACGATCTAAAGATGTAATAGACCTCTATGGGCATCTATGAATGTATGCTACATACCCCGGAACTGGTTCTTGGAGGCTGTTCTACGGCCCGCGAACCGTTGCTTGGTTCTACCCTTGGTGGCTTCATCGCCCTCTTCTCGGTCGGCCCTGAATTTGACCTTCTTTTCAGGTTTGGGTCTGAACGTAAGCTCCACCTCTCCCTTGCCATGGCTTCTGGTCCTGGAGCCCTGCCGTCTGTCTGCTTGCGCCTTGGCCACCTTGTTGAGCCTGCTTGCTTGCGTGCCAAAGCTCTCCTCTTGCCTGTGATCCGTCTCGTCTTCCTTGACTGCACTGAACTCGTTCATGAAACGCTCGCTCTCCTGCTGTTCCTTCTTTCTTTCTCTCAACTTGGCCAATTGTTTCTGCACCTTCTGGGCCTGCTTCTTGGACAATTCCGCTTCGGCTTCGGAGTCCGATGATTCCGACTCAGACTCAGACTCCAGCTTGTTGCCTCCATTCAACCTCTCTTCGTCTGACTCCTCGGCCGCAGTCAAACCACGGCGCTCCTTGCCCACATTCTCTGTGGCAGTGACATCTTTGACGGTTCTGTTTGGATTGAGCTGCTGGTAGTCAAGAGATTCTTCATTGATAGCAAAATCAGGGTTCTCAAACATCTCGGCGAAACGATCGTCCTTGGTGAGATCCTCGTTGACCTTGCCCGCCAACTTCTGCGCCAAGTCCTTGTTGACCTTGACCTTGGTGTTGGTAACAGTGCCCGTGGACCGGATTCTGGATTCTCTCTCCTGCTCGATCTTCTTCCTGATCTCACGCTCTCTTTGGTCTCTGTATGAATTAGGATTGGCAATCAAGTTGACCTTATCGTACAAGTCGGTGTTGATGAAGTAACCGTGCATATAGGAACGCAACACGTTGGAGCCAATCAAGTGGCTCAAGTTCAACTTGGCCACGTCGTCCCGCGTGATGAACCGGAAGTTGGCGTACACCGAGTCCGACGGCTTCTCCTCCAACTCCTCCGTGATGTTGTCCAAGAACGAACACCAGCTGGGCGCGGGCCCGAGGTTGGGGATGTAGAACGCGTGCATGGGCATCCCTTCGTTTGCAAGGAAGAACATGCCACTCTCCTTGACGTATGCCACGTCGTTGATGTCCACACTGGGCTCCATGGATGTGAAGGGCTTTCCGTCGAGTCTGCTCCACACCTTGGCGATTCTCTTGTCGGAGGTCATGATCTTGTCGGAGTCACTCTTGTTCTCGTCGATCCAGAGGATCTTCTTGATGTCGAAGCCGTACCCTTGATCCTTGACTATGGTGGGGGTGGCTGCTCGTAAGTCGTATAGGAGGGTTTTTCCCGATGACGTTCCACAGGCAAAGTTCAACCCATCGTTACGGAACACCGTGGCTGTGACTTGCGTGGACTCACCCAAGGTGTCGCTGACGAAAAGCTTGGCGGCTCTCTGCCGACTTCTGGGGTCCCAAAACTCCACGGTTCCGTCTTCAAGGCCCGCTGTCATTAATCCATGCACCGAGTTGATGTCCACAGAGTTCACACCCAATTCAGTGTCCAAGACAAACGGACTGAGGTAGCGGCCCTGGTCCAAATTTAGTCTGTAGAGCTCGTTTCCCGATGCACCAATAAGGGCATCACAGTTGGAGTGGTTGTAGGCCAAACTGCGGCCAAATTTAGGTATGCGGGATTTGTAGTGGATTCCTCCTTTGGTGTGAAACTCGATAGTACGGTCGTTTTGCAAGTGGATGGATTTGGTCCAGTCATTCGAGATGATCTGGAAATCCACGTTTTCACTGTCGGTGTGCCTGTCGAACTTCAAGGATAAGTTGGAAAAGTCATAAACGTGTATCTGTGGCTTGTAGGTTCCGGTGGCCATGGCAAACTGGCCGTCTGGCGAAACTTTGATCTTGTTGGAAGCTTCACTGAACTCGAAATCTTGGATTAACTCCACTCGGTTCATGTAATCAGCATCTCTCTTCAACTCCTTTCTTCTTTTTCGGGCAATCCAGTCCGGCAATGATCGGGACACATTGGAACCGGCAACCTGATATACCGAAACATCTCCGGCGGAGGTGGACTTCAAGACCATGGTGGATGAAACTCTGGCTATGCGAGATGATCATCTCGATTTTTTTGTGAGAAAAGTGAGTGCTCGCGCACGTGACTGCCTGAAGGTGGAGGATGGTTCCTGTGCTTTACTTCTTATACTTATCCACATGCACGCTTTGCTGTCTGCCTCCGGAGTTATTCTGGTTTTGCAGCTTCGTGCTCTTTTCCTCCGAGAATCCTGACACTACTGCCGGCTTCTGGTATAAGAACTCGTATTCGCTGCGCGGGATTTCGACGAATCCTTCCTCTGCCTCACCACCACCTGCCTGCGCAGGCATATCTCCGAAGGTTTCCATGAAGACCCGAATCCCGCTGTTGATGAGGTCTGCTTGACTATCGTTGCTTTGCTTCTCGATAGTCTGCTTGAGAAACCATAATACCGTGGGAACCATCGATATCTCCGCGTAGCAGAGGTCATTAGCCAAATTGTACAACGTAACCCAAATCAAGCTTGCCTTTCCCTCTAGACTCTGAAAAATTCTTCTGGTGACTTGAATAATCGACGCATTGATATCTATAGTCACAATGTTCGATTCTTCACTCGCACTGTTACACCTCTTGGCGGCCAAAAGAAAGGTGAATGTGTGTTGCAAGTTGCGAACGAGTATTTTCTCTGCAAGTTCGTTGGATGTGGAAAGCTCCATTACTTGTTGAAGCTCATCATTGATGGTTCTGCCAATCGACTTCAAAATGAGCGATATGATTAATTGCAACTCGTGAAATTCTTCCAAAGTCTGCATCATCATTATTGTTTCGTCCTCATGAACCAACTTCCGCTCCGCAAAGAAGTAATTTGGCTTGGACGTTGGAGGCAACGACTGTACTTTCAGACCAACTAGATTGAATATCGATTTTGCCACTTGGCTTTCCCCAATACGTCTGAGTTTATGTTGAGAGATGACGCAACCAAGCTGATTCAATACGTAAAGCAAAGAACGCACCGAGGAGATGCTGTTGAACTCGCTATAGAGCCTTTGCTTAGATGCAGAAAGAAGAAGTACCTTCTGTGAAGCAATGGATGTGCAGGCAAGAATAGTGGTGTCTATGAAGTCAACGATCTTGTATGACTGATTCAACAAGTCAAGAATGAAACGGAACGGGACGTTGTGGGATATCTCGAGTGCAGCGTGTTGTTGCTGCGGGTATATTGGAATGAGACGAGTCGCCCCTGGCAAAGCTTTTAACATAGAATTGGTTGCAACCAAAGAAGGCCTCAACAAAAGCATTTCAACAATTAACTGAGAGTGCTTTTGCGAAAGTGCCGAGGAAGATAAAAGCGAGGTTCGGTGCACGAGTGCTACCGACTTTTCATCATGGAAGAAGATCAAAGTCGCCAAATCACGGTGGCCTCTGCTTTGCAGCATGCACTTCACGATATCTCCAAAGGAATGCCATATGGGGTGAGGGTCCTCATGAAGCTTTTGCAACAATTGAATGATTTGGGTCAAGGATCTGAGCAACACAATAGTCTGGTCTTTATACGTTTCTGCAAATTTCCTTAAATCGAAGAAGTAGTCGAATGGGCTGACAAGATCTTCACTGTTGCCTCCGGCTTTTTGATCCTCGTTGAGCTTTTCAAGTTTTTCTTGGAGCTTCTCGAGCTTATTTGGGCTTGCTAAATTGGGGTATAGGTTCAGGTTGAACAAGTGTAATAACAACAAATGAAGAAAACTGGGTTTGAAAGTATCCTTGGGATGATACCTTGCTGCTAACTGAGAAAATGGCTCAAGAAAGCAGAACTCGGAAGTAGCACATAACGGCACAAGGGGTATGATTTTGGAGATCGCCACCAGCGCCTCTTTCTCCCACTCAATACTGGTAAATTCTCTGTTGGAGAGTTCAACGATTTGCTTGTGGAGCATAGAGAGTTGCAAAATTTGGGAATTATCTTTGATCATTTTGGGTCTCAAATAAATTGTTGTTCCTTGTATCAGGGAGAACCTTGCTTTATATATATTTCCAGCATGATGGCTGCATTAGCTGCAAATGCGGTTGCGGAAAGTGAGACAGGGATCTGACGCACCTGAAACAATGCGAGCTGCAAAGCCGATGCAACGAGCACAAAAAGAAAAATATATAAAGGCCTGTGACCCCCACCTTTCTGTTGCAAATAAGGTTTAGATTTAGGTAGATTCATGTCTTATCTGTCAGGGCAAGGACATGGACCATAAATCTGGGTACCAAGTTACAGATGATCTGGGATGTAGAGGGTTCATCTATGGCATCCAATTTACATGCCGCCAATCCTGCAATTCTGCGACATCTGTCTTAAACCTCCTCCACCATAAATTGATTGCGATTATTAATAAATGCGGCATACGTGACAACCATTCATTAATTATCACGTCCATTTACGACCATTAATTATGACTTAATTGATTGTGACTTTTAATTGTGACTATGGATTGCAACTAGTTGATTTGAGCAGCCAAACTTTCAAGTTGTTTTTTGACGGCCGATTTGGCTGTTCCGCCAGTTGCGGTTCTTCTTTCAACACTGACCTCAAAGTCAAAAACATCCACCACATCCTTTGCGAAGCGTGAGTCAATGGATTGAAACTGGTCAAAAGTTAACTGATCAATACCAGATAACTTCTCCTCCTCAGCCTTTCTCACACATTCACCCGAGATGTGATGTGTTTCTCTAAATGGGACACCCTTTCTGACCAAATAATCCGCAAGATCAGTTGCCAACATGTCCATGGTCAAGGCACCCTCCATCTTCTCCTTGTTGATTTTAAGGGTCGAGATGACTCCCGTGGAGATCAAAATGGAGTGCTCGACGGTTGTCAAAGCATCAAAAAGGGGTTCTTTGTCTTCTTGCATATCCTTATTGTATGTGGAAGGAATCGACTTCAATGACATCAAGAAACCGGCAAGAGAACCGAAAACACGACCACATTTGCCTCTCAACAATTCAAGTGAGTCGGGGTTCTTCTTCTGGGGCATCAACGAAGAGCCTGTGGAATAGGCATCAGCCAATTGGATGAAGCCAAACTCAGCCGTGGAGTAAATGATCAAGTCCTCGGAGAACCGGGAGATGTGGTTCATGAATAATGAGGACCAGAACAAGGTCTCCACTACAAAGTCACGGTCACTCACCGCAGTCAAGGAGTTGCCAATGACACTGTCGAAGCCTAAACCCTCGGCCAAAAACTCACGATCAATACCGTATGGATGACCAGCCAAAGCACCCGCCCCCAAAGGTGATTGGTTGACTCTCTCCAAGATCTGCTTCAAACGATGGTAGTCCTGGGTGAAGTATGTGGCATATGAGCTCAACCAGTGTGCCCAGCGGATTGGCTGTGCTCTTTGCAAGTGGGTGTATCCAGGCATCAAGACATCGATCTCCGACTCAGCTCTCTTCAAGATAATTTCGATGAACAGGCCCAAAAACTCGACGAGCTTGGTCAATGATTCACGGACGTAGATTCTCATGTCAGTGGCCACCTGATCATTTCTTGACCGGCCAGTGTGCACCTTACCAGCAATGTGCTTGCCAATGATTTCACCCAAGCGTCTTTCGTTGGCAGTGTGAATATCTTCGTCACCAGGCTTCTCCTCAAATTGGCCATTTTTCCATTCTTCTCTGATAATTTCCAAGCCCTTGTGGATCTCACTCAATTCTTCCTGGGTTATAAGTTGAAGCTTGGCCAAGCCCTTGGTGTACACCTTTGTTCCGGTCAAATCAGCATCATACATGACCTTATCGTAGGGCAAGGAAGCATTATAAAGGTCCATCAAGGGGTCACTGGCACCGGTGAATCTACCACCCCACAATCTAGCTTCGGAAGGTTTAGACATGTTTGAAATTGCAGTGGATAAGTGAAAAGAAAAGAGGTATAAGTACTTCAAAAAGCTATGATTCATCACCGCGCTTATGCTCATCAGTTACCCGATTAGGAAGGTGACTAACATTTGATTGATACACACCCTAGTATATGCAGGATATCAATACTAGTTGTGTTGGATGTGCCAGTTTGACGTTGATATATTTACCGAGGATAGTTCATGCTCAAATTACGTGTCTATATGTTGCTCCCTCCGTTTATGGCTTGCATCTTCCCGAAAATCTAGGGTACAACGAACAGTCTCTGACGGTGAATCTGTCGCACAACCAGGCCAAGATTCTCTCAGTGCCCAACCCGTATCCTCCGTGAGGACAGGTTCCGTACTTTCTCAAGTCCATAAACCAGTAGTAGTCGTCGGCGTTCAAGTTCTCTCTCTTGATGGCAGCCAGCAACTCCTCATAGTCGTCGATTCTCATCGAACCTCCGCAAACCTCACCCACATTGGGCATCAACACGTCAACAGACTCGGTGACTCTTGGGTCATCGGAGCATTTCTTCATGTAGAAGGACTTGATCTCCACAGGGAAGCGTGTCAACAAGATAGGAACGTTCAACATATCGGTCATCTTACGCTCAGCAGCCTCAGCGATATCATCACCAAACTTGAACTTCTCGCCTTCCTCATTAGGGATTCCGTTCTCGTTCAACCATTCCAATGCATCGATGTACTGCATTCTCTTGAAAGGCATCTTAGGAGCCTCGAACTTGGGGTTCAATTTCTTAAGCAATGGCCCAGCAACAGGGTCGGCCAACACCGTTGCAACGACATTGACGAAAAGACGCTCAATGTGGTCCAACATCTCGTCGAACGTAAGGAAAGCCAACTCGGCTTCCGTGTGTGTGTACTCCGACAAGTGTCTTCTGGTGTGGGACTTCTCGGCCCGGAACGACTCTTGCACACAGTACACATCACCCAAAGCAGGCAAGCACGTTTCCAAGTACAACTGTGACGACTGGGTGAGGTAGGCCTCTTCACCGTAGTAGTCCAACTTGAACAAAGTGGAACCTCCTTCCACCTGAGTCTGCACCATGCATGGAGGAGTGACCTCGGTGATACCTTCTTCACCATAGAACTTTCTCATGGCACCCAACAAAGCGGCTCTCACCTTAAAGACAGAAGATAAGGTCTCACCTCTCATGGTCAAGTGACGCTGGTCCAACATCAAGGCAGGATCAGCAGTCTCTGGCACCTTGTTGGTGAAGGAGTCCTCGCCGGAAGGAGCCAAACCCACCACCTCATAGAAGTCTGCCTTCAACTCCACGCCTCCTGGAGCAGATTTCCCCTCAGGCAACTTCTCAACAACACCCTTGATGATCACGGTGGACTCCAAAGTCAACTCATGAGTGATTCTAGCCTTGGCCAAGTCTCCAGTCAAGACCGTTTGCAAGAAACCTGTACCATCTCTCAAGGTAATGAAGGCAAGACCCTTCTGGGCTCTGAATCTGTGTACCCATCCTTGCACGGTGACACGGGAGCCAATATTGTCTTGGATAGTTCTCAACTTGATTTTCTTTGCTTCAGGCAAAGACTTGTCCTCCTCGATTTTGATCAAGTCCAATTCAGCCAACTTCTTGGAAGCCTCGTCCTGTCTCTTCTTTTGCTCCTCATCCTGCTTGAGTTGCTTTTCTTGCTTCTTCTTCAAGCCCTCTGCTCCTTTCTTGGCCTTCTTCAATGCAGACGCAGAGATCTCCACGTACTCAAACTCCTCGCTGCCTTCTTTCTGCTTGTGCACCAAGACCTTGGCGTCAGGCGATGTAAAAAGAGCAAATGCAGGTGTTTGAAAAGGGGAGCTTTCGCTGCCTGCACCGGCGGCGTCAGTGCCTGATTTCTCGTTGACGTAAACTTGGGACATGGGTATGAGTTTCGCTTAAATAGTGACTAATTTTTTCCGTCGCAGGCACTGCCAGCCAAGTGTGCAGGTCACATGAATAGTGTGAGTTGGAAGACGTTGGAAGACGTTTTTAAAAAAAAGCAGAAGATTTGAAATAAAACGAATTGTTTCAGGATTTGCTAGAATAATTATTTGAAAGTTTTAGGTTGATCAGTGAAAGAAAGAGAAGGTAGAAAGAAACAGAAGGTAGAAAGAAACAGAAGGTAGATCCGTTACGGGCTCATAACGCGAGAGCATAGGTAACGAAGCCTCTATCCATTTCAGCCTTTTATTTTGAATTATACGAAAAAAAAGGGAAGTAAACAAGTCAATCCGTATGAGAGAGAATTATTTACCTAATAAGATTGAAAATTCTGATTTCAATAGTGGTTCTGATTTTAACAAGGGTCTGTTTTAAATGGCCTTAGGTGCTTTCAGTATAGTCATTTCGCGCTAGTAAAAGATAAGCCCTAATAGGCCTAATACATCTATATTAATTATAATCGATCAATTAGGGAATTAAACCAATCAGGTAATTAAACCAATCAGGTAATCGAATTCATCAGATCCATATTAAGAAAATGACTTGTTCTTATGTCCTGTATACACTAGTGTAGTGTGTAGTGTGCGTTTTTTCTCACTTCTCATACATTTCTCACTCTTTTCTCACTCTTTTCTCACTCTTTTCTCAGTCTTCTCACGCTTCTTCTAAAGACTAGCTCTGTATGTAGGTAACCAAACACTACTATAGTATTATAGTATTATAGTATTATAGTATAATAGTATTATAGTATTATAGTATTATAGTATTATAGTATTATAGTATTATAGTATTATAGTATTATAGTATTATAGTATTATAGTATTATAGTATTATAGTATTATAGTATTATAGTATTATAGTATTATAGTATTATAGTATTATAGTATTATAGTATTATAGTATTATAGTATTATAGTATTATAGTATTATAGTATTATAGTATTATAGTATTATAGTATTATAGTATTATAGTATTATAGTATTATAGTATTATAGTATTATAGTATTATAGTATTATAGTATTATAGTATTATAGTATTATAGTATTATAGTATTATAGTATTATAGTATTATAGTATTATAGTATTATAGTATTATAGTATTATAGTATTATAGTATTATAGTATTATAGTATTATAGTATTATAGTATTATAGTATTATAGTATTATAGTATTATAGTATTATAGTATTATAGTATTATAGTATTATAGTATTATAGTATTATAGTATTATAGTATTATAGTATTATAGTATTATAGTATTATAGTATTATAGTATTATAGTATTATAGTATTATAGTATTATAGTATTATAGTATTATAGTATTATAGTATTATAGTATTATAGTATTATAGTATTATAGTATTATAGTATTATAGTATTATAGTATTATAGTATTATAGTATTATAGTATTATAGTATTATAGTATTATAGTATTATAGTATTATAGTATTATAGTGTAGTATTATAGTGTAGTGTATTTAGTATAGTGTGGTGTAGTGTAGTATTATAGTGTAGTAGTGTATATATTTCGCACCCATTTTAGGTGCTCACTTATTGTCTACATACCAGATCCTACATGATGGAGAGTTTAGGTCATTTTCTCTTACTGCATATTAGACTAGACACCGCGACACCAATGAGTACTGCAGATAAAGCACCCCATGGACACCACTCACTAAACGTACAATAGGATCTCACTACTCCATACTACTCCATACTACACCATACTTTACTACACCATACTTTACTACACCATACTTTACTACACCATACTTTACTAAAAATATATTCATCAGAAACATTTCAATTTAATACTTGAAGTCAGTATTTTTTAACTGTATTACTGAGTAATACTCATTCAAGACTGTCACCTACACTTCAGCCATAAATGACCGGAGAAGACAGGAGATTTGAGTCCACGGTCCAATACATCCTTTAGTGAATACAATATATTTATTTCGAAGATTAGCTCAATGAATAATCCATATTCCCTTTTATCCGATCTTCTAGTGTCCATTCTGGTCTGCACAGTATAGTAGTAGTATGACATTTAGAGTAGTAGTGTATGGTTCTTCTTTTTCGCACCCACGCATAGGTAAAGTACCAGATCTGGGCGATGGATACAGAAGATGAAGAATTTCATTTTTGATCGAATGAGTCAAATTAAGGCTTTAAAATTGAAACTTCTTGTTGGTTAGGGTTTTGTGCAGTACTCGACCCGGGGAGTGAACACAGTTTGACTTGTTTAACTCTGAGGTATTGTGAGTATCACTTTTAAAGAGTCATTGTGTGTATTTGTGGATAGATAAAGTCTGGTGGTAGGAATGACTCATGATTCCAATAAAATGGTTTAGGACTTTGACTTTAATTTAAATATTGGCATGTGACCCTCGGAATGGTCACGTGACCGGGACAGGTCTCTTCGTAGCTCTTTACACAAACGACTTATAGACTTCTCCATGATACAGATTAATGGCGAAATTGAGGTGATTCCAGAAATATAAACCATTTTCAAAAAAATTTTTTTGTGGGGAGGATGAAACGACCTAAGTCAATAGGTCGGAACTGGATATAAGCCCCGGAAATACCCCAATACCCTCGGAACAGCACGGTATCCCGGTAAAAGCCTCCATACACTGAATCAACTGAACCAAACAGTTTAGGCCCAAATGCCCATACACTAAATCAAATGAAACAGATAGTTTAGGCCCATATATTTGGTAGTGCGTTGCTCATAAAATCCCTCTTGAAGATTGCGATGGTTAGAGTAAAGAGGAGTATAGCCATGGTTTCATCGGTCACTTGATCCAATATTAGACTGAGACGACTGCTTTCAAAATCAAACCTTCCAGCAATACAGCTGTAGACAAAAGTAGATAATTGTAGATAATTGTAGATAATTGTAGACAAATTAGACAAACTGGACAACTGTAGACAACCTATGGAATACAGGATAAAAGTCTTACTCCGATTGACTTGATTTGACTCTTTTTAATGAAATTGGCTGGTAGTTTTTTTAAATTGGCTGGTAGTTTTTTAAAGGCATATCCTAATTTCCAGATTCTTCTCTAGTTCTAGTTCCAGATTTAAAGCAGACATTAAGGCAAGGACAGACTGTATACCCTAGACAGACTAACATATAGAATAGACACAAGACAGAATAGACTAACATATAGACTAGACTAACATAGAAGATAGACTAGAGACTGAGTTGAATAAATTTTCAATAGACAGACTAACAGAATGGACAGACTAAAAGAATGGACAGACTAAAAGAATGGAAAGACTAAAAGAATGGAAAGACTAAAAGAATGGAAAGACTAATATATAAAATAGACAGACCACGTCAGCTCTAATCAAGATTTTGATATTTCATCTTCTGTGTTAGCATAGTATTTGGATCATCACAGTAGTAGCAGAAGCAGTAGACAGTAGACGACAGTAGTAGCAGTAGACTAGAATTGAGGAAAGTATGTGTCAGTGCGAACGGCTCCATATTTATAGTGCGCACTCCATCTTCTGGCGCGCTCTACACCTATAGCGCGAGCACCAGAATTTTCTCGTCTCTCTCAGCATACATCGCATCACCCATGGCACTTGAACAAACCTTAGCGGCGCTCTCGTTAGCCACCGTGTCGGCAGAAAACGCCATTCCTACCAAGACCTTAGTGTTCAAGCCCAAGACGGCCAAGACGGCCACGCCCGTGCCGGTGGTGGTGTTTGCCTTGGCATCCACGGCCACTCCAGCCGGGGCCATAGCCAAAGCCGCCGGGGTCAAGGAGCCCCGGTTGGCCGCCGAGGCCTTGGTGCAAGAGTTCTTTGCTACCAGCGTTAAGGAGGTGTCCATAGCAAACTTGTCCAATGCATGTGCTGGCAAGATTAAGCTTGTGGTGGACCTGTCCATTGTCTATGCCAAGGAGGACCTTAACTTTGAGTTGTCTACGGAACTGGCCAAGGTGGCACTTCCTGCCAAGACCATCAATGACTTCTTGCAGTCTACGGGGATCGAGATCATCCCCACGGACTTCCAGACCGAGGCGGCTGCCTCTGCTCCCGCTGCTCCTGTGGCCAATGCTGCAGCCAAGAAGGAGGCCTATAAGAAAGAGAAGGAGGCCGCCAAGTTGGAGGATGCTAAGCTCATTGGTATTACTGTGGACAAGGCTAAGGACTTTTCCTCGTGGTACTCGCAGGTGGTGGTCAAGTCTGAGATGTTGGACTACTACGACGTGTCTGGATGCTACATCTTGCGGCCCAATTCGTACTTTGTGTGGGAGGAGATTCAGAACTACTTCAACAAGCGCATTAAGAAGCTTGGTGTACAGAACTCCTACTTCCCTATGTTTGTTTCATCCAGGGTGCTTGAGAAGGAGAAGGACCACATCGAGGGCTTTGCTCCGGAGGTGGCTTGGGTCACGCGTGCCGGTTCCTCTGAGTTGGACGAACACATTGCCATTAGACCCACTTCCGAGACTGTCATGTACCCATACTACGCCAAGTGGATCAGATCGCACCGGGACTTGCCTTTGAAGTTGAACCAATGGAACTCCGTGGTCAGATGGGAGTTCAAGCACCCACAGCCTTTCTTGAGAACCAGAGAGTTCTTGTGGCAAGAGGGCCACACTGCTCACTTGACCCAAGAGGGTGCTGCTGAAGAGGTGGAGAACATCTTGGATTACTACCGCAGCATCTACGAGGACTTGTTGGCTGTGCCTGTTATCAAGGGTAGAAAGACCGAGAACGAGAAGTTTGCCGGTGCCAAATACACCAGCACTGTGGAAGGTTTTGTGCCTGCTACCGGAAGAGGTATCCAGGGAGCCACGTCACACCACTTGGGAACCAACTTCTCTAAGATGTTCAACATTTCCGTGGAGAACCCCGAGGGCCCTGATAAGGAGAGGGTGTATGCACACCAAAACTCGTGGGGTTTGTCCACGCGTGTGATTGGTGTTATGGTCATGACCCACTCCGACAACAGAGGGTTGGTGTTGCCTCCCCGTGTGGCCCTGACCCAGGTGGTAGTTATTCCCGTTGGATTGACTTCCAAATCTACGGATGTACAAAGAAAGGAGATCAACGACGGGGCCAAGAAGGTCGAAAGCACCTTGGCCGACGCTGACGTTAGAGTCACCGGTGACTACAGGGACAACTACTCGCCCGGATGGAAGTTTGCTGATGCCGAGTTGAAGGGTACGCCATTGCGTGTGGAGTTCGGACCCAAGGACTTGGCTGCAGGCGTAGTGACGGCCGTCAGACGTGACAACAACAAGAAGTACACGGTGAAGTTGGACGACTTGACCACAGAGATCCCCCACATCTTGGAGCTCATGCAGAAGGAGTTGTTGGAGAACGCCCGCAAGGTGTTTGATGAGCACCGCGTGCTTGTGGAGGACTGGAAGGACTTTGTGCCCACGTTGAACGCCAAGAATGTGATCTTGGCCCCATGGTGTGGAGTGCCCGAGTGTGAGGACGACATCAAGGACTCTTCTGCCAAGCAAGACAACGGTGAAGACGAGGAGCAAGACGAGCGGGCGCCTTCCATGGGAGCCAAGTCGTTGTGCACACCATACGACCAGCCTGAGTTGAAGAAGGACCAGAAGTGTGTCAGATGTGACAAGCCGGCTGTGAACTTCACCATGTTTGGTAGATCTTACTAGTCATTGGGTCGAAAGATCTAGTGCATTGGAATCGATAGATCTAGTCATTGGATCGATAGACTAGTCCATCGATATAGTCAACGGATCCTACGAGCAGCGTTTCCGGAATACATATACCATATAGACATGCACCATCAATTGTTTGTCCAGAAGACATGCTGACATAAATCCAGCACCGAGTCTTCCACCACCACCGTACGGCCATTCCTCCTTTCCAAGTGGTAGATCGTTTCTAGTTTCAAAACATCCACTATAAACAGCCACATCTTCTCGTAGTTGAGTCCCACCTGGTCCACAGTATGAGCATCATCCGAGAGACAGAATCTCCCACCCAACTCCAAGATCCGTCTACAAATATCTGCCTGGGGATAAGGCGACGACCATCCCTTTCTGATGGCCGCCGAGTTCAACTCAAAAAGACCTCCGTAAGAGACCACAGCTTGGATATTGGAGGAGAGCGCAGTCCAGACCTCCGGCCAATCACACTCGATGTTAACGTCAGCAATATTTTTCCCCGTAGAGACATCCGTGCCGGATTGAAACAAGCGGATCAAATCAAAATGGCCAACCACATCCGGCAGCACTTCTCGGATCATTTCTCCCTGCAAACTAAAGTAGTCATGAAAGAGACTGCGTATAGAGCCCGAAGTCTCCACACACCGGCCCCAGCAGTCCAGGTCAAAGTCAATTGGGATCCCGTGCACATGGTGAGTACTTCCCATGCACATATCGGTGACTTTCTTCCATTCTTTGGCCGCAAGAATGTGTTGTGTATCCACGCCTTCAACCTCGAAGCCCACCAAGATATTCATGGAGCCTGAAGACTTCTGGATGGTTCGAGCATGCTTTAAGTAAGCTTCGAAATCAGCCCAAAGGTTCTGTAGCGTATATTTTTTCTCCCTCTCCTCGGGATATAGATAAGACTCGTTGAGTCTTGGCATGTGTTCGGTAAGGCAATAATGAACGAAGCCTTTCTGCGCTGCACACAGCACCATCTCGTCCAATTGGCCATGGCCATGCAGAATGTACTGTCCACTATGAGAGTGATGGGAGTGCATCAGAGAAATTATGATTCAGAGTCAGTGTCAGTGGAATCAGAGTCAGTGTCAGTATTAAGTGAACCAGCAAAGGTCAACCAGTAGCCAGTGTCAGTCAGTGTCAATCAGTGTCAATGAGTCAGCGTAGTTTGTATATGTAATTTTATCTGTAGTGAGTGGAATATGTTATCAATTGGTGATATTGTAGTGTGGAGTAGTGACTATTGTAATTAGTATGGAGTAGTGAGGAGTGAGTAGTGAGTGTGCGCAGTATTCGCAGTATATTCGCAGTGTACTTAATGTGTACTTAATGTGTACTTAATATGTACTCAATAAGTAATTTCTTCTTCATTCTAGGATGAACACTATATGAACAAGTATTTCTTCGGTACTGGAAGTTGATCATGATGTGGTGAATAAGAAATACGGTGGGTCTGATTGGACGTTTCCCCAATAATTCATGAATAGATGGGGACTCAAAATCTATTAAGTTTTTATTGAATTTTATCCTATTCTCTATTAAAATAAAAGCACCGCTTCTCTACTAATCACGTGTCTAATATGTAATTATTATGTAATGAATATGTAATTATTATGTAATTAATATGTAATTAATATGTAATTAATATATAGTGAGTAATATGTAACTGATGAGTAATGAATTAATAATAATGACTTGTGGCTTTAGACTTTATAGATACTCATTCAACAGAATACAGAAAGAGTATAATGTCCTATAGAGCATATTGGTCTAAAAGTCCAGCGTAGATCCTGGTATACACACATAAAACCTGGTATACACATAAAACCTGGTATACACATAAACCCCGATTTGGGTGAGCAGTTAGTCAGTAAGAATGGAATTAATATGTAATAGAATTCTTCAACTACCACTACTTGATAATGTACGATTACTTATCCTCTGCAATACATTTCCCCATGGGTTGCATCAATCACTCTCACCCATTCCACCATTCCTTGGTATTTCAAGTACTTCAAGAAGGTCATCTAGTCATTCTCTATCCCCAGTCACCAGTCATAGTCTCATAGTTCTGTCTTATAGTCAGTGTCTTCTGGTATAGTCTTCAGGTATAGTCTTCAGGTATAGTCTTCAGGTATAGTCTTTAGTCATAGTCTTCAGGTATAGTCTTAGAGTCTCAGAATCTTATAGTCTTTTCCAGAGTCTGATGTTAGTCTTCTATTCACAGTCTTCTGTTTTAGTCTCATAGATATGGTCTTGTAGTCTTGGTCTTGGTCTTGGTCTTGGTCTTGGTCATAGTCATAGTCATAGTCTAGTATTAGAGTTAAGTGATTTACTTAGATTAATATGTAAAATATTGAGACAAGATTTGACTGATTAGATTGAGATAGAGTCAGGCTACTATATATCATTTCAGGCTACCAGTGCTATCAATCATTGGATTAGTCAATGAGTATTCAGTAGACATTGTTAATATTTACTCACTGTCAAGGAGTATCAAAAAATATTAAGATTTAATTATGTACTGTGTAGTGTGAGTAATTAATTGTAGAGTAGTGAGTAATTAATTGTAGAGTATAGTGAGTAGTGAGTGTGCGCAGTATTCGCAGTAATTGGGAATTCAGTCTCTAAAGTGGAGTGAAGTCTAATGATTTGTTCTGTGTACAGGTTTCAGTATTATACCCAATTACTATGCAAAATTTAGTATGTACTTTTGTAGTGTAAGAATTCTCGTCTATTATTTGATTAGAAGTCACATTCAATTGAATCAGTATACTTTTATATACCGGAGTGTAGAGATATTATAGTAGTGTGTAATTGATTATGTATAGTTTAGTGTGTATATATTTATAGTGGTGTATTTATAGTGGTGTATTTATAATGTATTGTAGTGTGGAGTAGTGTATTGGAGTGTGGAATAATTTGTGCGGTGCGTAGCGTTAATTATCACAGTGTGCGACTACTACTACTACTACTGCTACTACTACTACTTGATGAACCTTGGTGGTGTGAGCTCGCGCTTTGGACTCCTTGTGTGGAGGGGGATGTACAGAGGTAGAGGGACTAGCGCGCACCGTGGCGTGCGGTTGCATGCTAATCAGCTGTCTGTTCATCTTTCTGTTCAGGTCTCTTCTCAGGTCTCTTCTCAGGTCTCTTCTCAGGTCTCTTCTCAGGTCTCCTTTCAGCTGTCTTCCAGGTACTACTCTCTTCCTCCCACTCATCGACAACTACTACAAGAACATGAACATGATGTGGCGGTCACGGTAAGGGGATTAGTACGGTCGGTTCGGACATCCAAGACCGTGGGTTTCATTGATGTTGCCGATGGCTCGCTGGCTTTGCCGGTGAATATAGTTGTAAGGGACCCAGAGCTGGTGTTTGGGAAACACGACTTGAGGGTGGGCCAGAGTATTGAGGTGAAGGGGGAGTGGCAAAAGTCAAAGGGACGTCAGAAATCTGAGCTTGTTTACGATGCCTCTGACCTGAACCAGTACTTGGCCGTGGTGGGCAATGTGCCTGATACTTACCCTCTCCAGAAGAAGACTCATACGCTTGGCTTTCTCCGCACTTTGCCTACTCTTCGTCATCGCACTTCCACTTTGGCCTCGGTGCTTCGTTTCCGGTCCAGGGTCGAGTCTATTTTAGCTGGAGTTTTTGATGCCAACCACTTTATCAAAGTGACTCCTCCGATCATCACGTCTTCCGATTGCGAGGGTGCTGGCGAGCAGTTCAGAGTGCAAGCTGTTGGGGCATCTGCAAGTGAAGCATTTGCATCAGCTGATGCTTCTCCTTCAAATTCTGGAGACTCTTCAGAGAAAGCTTCTCCCTCAGCTTCTCCTTCAGCTTCTACTGCCTCAGCTTCTTCTGCCTTCTTTGGAAAACCAGCTTACTTAACAGTGTCGTCGCAATTACATTTGGAGATTCTAGCTGCTTCCTTGAACAGAGTGTGGACGCTCTCGCCGTGTTTCCGGGCTGAATACTCCAACACCACTCGCCACTTGAGCGAGTTCTGGATGCTAGAGGCAGAGATCTCCCACGTGACGGATGTAAGTGAACTCGTGGACTTTACGGAAGACTTGATCCGGGCTTTGGTGCTGAAACTACGGGCCCTTGGTCCTTCGGACTCCGGAAGCTTGCTGGACTTGACCAACTCTCAATACAAAGATTCTGGGATTCTGGAATTATGGGATGGTCTTCTCAGGGAAGAACGGTGGCCATGCATCACGTACACCGAGGCCGTGGACATTCTCAATGCCGTCAAGGCCAAGGGACGTCTGAAGGGTAGACTTGTATGGGGAGACTCGATCCTGACGGAGCACGAAAAATGGCTAGCAGGAACGCACTTCCAATCACCGGTGTTCATCACCGATTACCCCAAGGCACAAAAGCCATTCTACATGCCTCTTTCCAAGGGTGTTTCCGAAAACGACGTGCACCAGACCGTGGCATGCTACGACTTGATTGTGCCTGAGATAGGCGAGTTGGTGGGTGGGTCTATGAGGGAACACGACTTGGAGAAGTTAAAAAGGGAAATGGTCCGCCGAAACATGGACGCTGCAGGCATGGAATGGTACTTGACCACGCGGGAAAACGGTACGTGTCCACACGGAGGGTTTGGCATGGGCTTTGAGAGACTCTTGGCTTACTTGAGCCGCATGGAGAATATCAGAGACATTAGTGCATTTCCAAGAGCACCCAACGTGTGTCCCTGTTAACCAACAATCATGTATATAGAACCGTAGATAATCATAGAATTCATAGAATTCATAGAATTCATAAACAATTATAGAATTTAAAGACAAATATATTTATATTAGAGAATTACAATGATGTCAAGGGGAATAGTAATAGAGGTGACGTCAGGACCCCAGATTCCGCGGTCGTGCCGTGCTCAGATGAAAAGTTTTTAAAGGCGAGCAAACCAACAGTGCACTTACTACAGACACTCACTAAAATGGACCAATTGAATGTCAAAGAACAACAGGAATTCCAGCAAGTCGTGGAGGCCAAGCAAATGAAGGACTTCATGAGGTTGTACTCCAACTTGGTGTCCAGATGTTTTGAGGACTGTGTCAACGACTTTACGTCTGCCAACTTGTCCACCAAGGAGTCGTCGTGTATCTTCAAATGTTCCGAGAAGTTTTTGAAGCACAGCGAGCGGGTGGGACAGAGATTCCAGGAGCAAAAGTATGTATACGGAGTTTTTTGATTTAATGATTTTTACTAACCACAGTGCCTTGTTGATGCAGAACATGCAAAAGCGTTAAGCGGAGAATAGAAAGCTGTATAGCGGATTGTATATAATGAAGGAAATAATGCTAGAACTGGTGTAGACCGAGGGATGGACAGAGACAGAGACAGAGACAGAGACAGAGACAGAGACAGAGACAGAGACAGAGACAGAGACAGAGACAGAGACAGAGACAGAGATAATTATACAAATAGACAGAGTTAGACAAATAGATATACTGACTTTATAGTGTGGAGGATAGACGACAGTATACCGCTGCAGTCTAATAAAACATCGTTTACAGATGTTTATCTATACTATCTATACGCTGATACTATACTGTGGTATTGGGAGTCTAAATAGAGACAGCTATGAAGTGTACACTATGAAACTGAAGACTCGGGGTATTATGAGAATCCAGAGCAAGAAGGCCATTTATTTTAACAATCTGCCATCTACTCTGCCCTCTAACACTATTCTGTATGAATCTATCATACCACAATGTCTACCAATGTCTACCAATGTCTAATGTCTTATGTCTACTAATGTCTAATTCCGGGTTCATAACCTACTCCACTGTACCATACACTAATACTACTGACTCTACTGTACTATACACTACTGACTCTACTACTACTATACTAAGTATACACTACACTGCCACTACGGTACTATACATATTTGTATGATAAAATTGCTTGGGACAGATTTCCAGATTTCCAAAAATCCAGAAATCCAGAAATCCAGAAATCCAGAAATCCAGAATTCTTTGTAAATGATTAGATATTTGACTTGTATCCAATAAATCTTCTCTTTAAATACAGACTAGATGCTGGAGTGTATGATGATAATTTGAAAATAAGGCCTGAGGCATGTAGGAGTCAAAGAGTTACCATACTAGTGTAGTTCTTTAATTATATGTCTAATCTCCTACACCCTGGAATTCTTATATCCACTATATTCTATACCTACTGCTCCATTGACTTTTGATCTAATGCATTTTATCTTGTCCTCTGTATCTACTGTCCTACACTACTCTGTATATATTGGTATTAAAGATGGATCATTTTAAAAGAATCAAGATTCAATAATACAAATTCTATCATATTGAATATCTGCATAGAATAAGCAGTCAGTATAGAATAAGCAGTCAGTATAGAATAAGCAGTCAGTATATTATGAGTAAAGCATATACCATGGAGCATATACCATGGAGCATATACCATGGAGCATATACCATGGAGTAGTATAGTATAAGTAAAGACCATAGTAGTATGTTATGATATCGAGTGACTGAGTATAGTATATATTTTAATACCAACTACTATATATTGGTATAAATGTAAATATAAATGTATAGACTGGTGTATAGATTGGTGTGTAGTGTATAGTGTAGTGTATAGTGTAGTGTAGATTGATGTGTAGAGTGGTGTGTAGTGTATAGTATAGAAAGGTGTGAGTGCGAAGACTGCGAAGACTGCGAAGATGGTGAGTAGAAATTAGTAGTGCGAGTGGAGATGGTGTGATAGTGAAGTATTGCATACGAGTCGCGCATCAACTGCCTAAAATTAGTACTAGTATATTAAAGAATATACTGTATAGTAGTATAGTGTAGTAAAGTATAGTAGTATAGAATAGACTATATTCCATCTCCTGTATCTACCATCTACTGTATCTACCATCTACTGTATCTACCATCTACACTTTAATACCCTGTCTTGACTATCTATTACTAATTAAAAACGGTAAGCTATATTAATGTCATGAAGTTATTATTCTACCAACCATCTACTGTCCTGCATATACAGCCTCTTCTACCATACATAGTATCTGTCTCTTCAGTATTGAAGCCACTACTTCAATATAATAATATAATGAATTTATTATATTTAAAACAATACCATCTTCTCTGCTGTTTACTCTATATCTCTATACTCTCTACAGTCTACTGTACAGTGCTCCATCTACTGTACAGTGCTCTATCTATCGTACAGTGCTCTATCTACCGTACAGTGCTCTATATCTACGGTACTGCGACTGCGCGCATCTACACACTCCACTTCCATACTCCTCCATACTCATACACAATTCATACCCATGGATGAAACACGAAAATCGTTATACGTGCTTTTAACAATCCACACGGTACGGGGTTATCTTGAGACTGCACATGACGTCACCAGCGTGGCGGTTTCAGACCTCCTCCCATTGCTAGGCAAGTCCATCCACGAATACGAAACAGCCCACCATTATGCTAGCCAGGACGACGCTTTGGACAGTACGCAGTTTCGCTACTTGGTGGCATCCACGGGCCTCAAGCGGCTTCTTTCGTTTGAAAACGACGATTCAATTTCGCTTGAACGGTGGTTGCTGAATTTCAAGAGCGTGGGGCCGGAAATCGTAGCGGAATGCTCCATGAATTATAGCGACGTGTTGCTCCGGGAGCTCGACGACCTCAAATCAAAGTACCTTCGGGATCTGGAGCCCGAAAGTCAAATAGTACCTAGAACGGATTCTATGGATATAGACCCTGAGGAGCAGGTGCTGGTGCAGGAAACTAACAACAATGGAGTTATTGAAGAGCCTCTGGCCAGTTCACCAGTGGAGCCACCAGTGGAGAAGAATGAGGAGGCAATGGAAGTAGAGGGTCAAAGTGGTGAGCCAGAAGGTGAACTAGAAGGTGAAGTGGAATTAGAGGAAGAAGGCCAGGTCCAGGAACAGGAACAAGAAGAAAAAGAAAAAGAAAAGGTCCAGGTCCAGGTCCAGGAAGAAGAACAGGACCTGTTACAGGACCAGGAAGAAAAGGAACTAGAAGCACAGGAACAGGCACAAGTACAGGAACAGGAACAGGAACAAGTGCAGGAACCAGAACAGGAACAAGTACAGGAACCAGAAGAGGAACCAGAAGAGGAACCAGAAGAGGAACAAGTACAGGAACCAGAACAAGCACAGGAGCCAAAACAAGAGCCAGAACAAAAGCCAGAACAAGAGCCGGAACAAGAAGAAGTACAGGAACAAGTACAAGTGGAACCCGTGGAAGAAGAGCCTCAGGAAGATGTGTCCAAGGCTAAAAACCATACAACTGCAGCTGGGAGTTCAGAGGAGCAAGTCTCTCATGGTGAAACCCAGGAGGTCAAGGAAGAAAGCAAACCCGAAAGCACAGAGAAAGAGCCCCGGAAGAGAGCCAAGTCGCCCGTGAGTCTGGCGCAAAAGCGCAAACGGTTCCAGAACATCGCAGTCAACCTCGTCAAAACCATCGAGGAGCACCGGTACTCGTCGCCGTTCCTCACGGCGGTGCTGGCCAAAAACTATGAGGACGTGATCTTTGAGCCCAAGGACTTGAAGTCCATTTTCAAGAATATCAAGCACAAGGACTCGGAAAAGAGCTACGACACCGTCAAGGACTTGGAGCGGGATATCATGTTGATGTTTGCCAACTGCGTGATGTTCAACAAGTCCTCCACACCGTTGGTGGGTATGGCGCAGGAAATGAAAGAAGATGTACGGGAGACATTCAAGATGTTCGAGGAGGCCGAGTCCCAGATGCGCTAATATTCTGATTTAGTTGATCCAGGTTCTACTGACCTACGACTGAAATCTCCAACCAGACGTCTCTACCCCTCCAAATACTAACTACTAACTACTATAATTTAGTTGAGATGAGTATCAGCTCGCCCCAATTGAAGCAGTTCCACGACGAGAGCTCGTTTAATTTTTACTTACAAGCGTAGAAGTTAGAGTAGTGTGTTGTCACAAAAATCATTGATTCATTAGTCTATATATATTAAATTAAGGTGGTTAACGCTTGCCACCGTGAATAAGGTTCTTGAAGAACATAGCAATGGGGTCTTTGTCATAGTCGTTGACCACCACGGTGTCGCCCAAAGCGGGCTTCTCGGCGTGCACACCCATCTCATGGTCCACAACCTCGTCCAAAGATTGCACGCTGGCCAAGCGGTGGTCTCTCAAGAACAAGGCCATGACTATCAAAACCACACACAAGCAGAGTCCAACAATACACATCTTCTTCTGGATGTCAGCATAGGCCATGGCCACGGATCTTCTCTCGGGACTGCCCCACGCGTATTGCATGGCAAAGGCGAATGGGTTTCCGTAAGCCAGCGTGGCGAGCGAGGTATCGACGCCCAAAGAGGCCATCTTTCTGAAGATGGTGCTGGGCATGAGCTGAGTCCACACTGCTCCAGAAACGGCCGTTCCAAGAGCAGAACCAATGGAGTAAGCGGCCAAGTAAAGCGAAAGCACCACGGCCATGTACTCGTGGTTGGTACAGGTCTGGATCGAGAGCTGCGTAGTGTAAGTGAAGAAACCAGCACCCAATCCGAGCACACACAAGCCTCCAATGACACCTTCCTTAATGTTTTGGTGCTCAAGGCCAGTGTTGGAGCCTCTGTAGTGCAAGAGAATACCCATCGACACGAACCACAAAGCACAGCCAAAGATGATGAAGGCCTTTGTTCTCTTGACCATGACAATGACGAAACCCAAAAGGGGGCCGGTGATCACCGACACAAAGGAGTACAACGACGTGATTCTGGTGGCAGCCTTGATAGAAGTGTTCATTCCCACCACTAAAACCGTGTACATGAAGTCGTTGGGCATGTACCAGATGAAGTTAATGAGACAGGCAATGACGAGGGCAGCCCACACTCCACGGTCCTTCAAAAGAGGGAATGGGATGATGGGGAATTTGGCGAACTTCCACTCCCACAAAACGAGAACAGGAATCAAGCACACTCCAATCACAAGAGGAGCAATGATGTGGGCTTTTCCCCAAGCAGTGCTGGAGCTAACAAAAGTGGCCGTCTTGTTACCGGCAAGAGTGAAAGGCACCAAGATGAAACCAAACACACAGATGATAAGAAGAATACCCACAACATCGACTTTCCAGAAAATATCCAAAAAGACATTTCTTTGCTTATTCTGTTGCTTGCGCTCAGCCCTGATGCGTTGCCAGTGCTCGGTACTGCTTGCCCTCCATCTCTGATCAATGAGACAAATAAGCAATGGCACACAAGCAGCAGGGAAAACACCGGCCCAAATTCCAATGCCCCACGACCACGAATGGGCTGGGTACATGGCAATAAAGATATCGGCCGCGACCCAGGTATTAATGATAAATGGAAGGGCTGGGATGAACGAAGCAAACAAACGCCAGTTCAAGTTGGACATATCAGCCAACGTCACCTCCAAGATCAATTGCACACCCGAGTAACCGATCTGGTACAACACGGCACCCCCAGCAAAACGCTGGATATCAAAAGCCTGGCACTCGATGACAGTACCCACAACGTAGAACAATATAGCCACCACAAACAACTCCAACCGGCCAATGTAATCGGACAATCTGGCATACGTGGGCTGAGCAGCAGCAGCAACCACGGACCGGATCACCGTCACCGTCGTGTATAACGAGTGCTGGCTGTAAGAAGCCGTAGCATAGGTTTGAAACTGATACCGCAAGGTTCCATCCAAAGCATAGACATATGCACACACGAAAGCAGCAAAGTAGTAGGCCATCTTCAAAATAGGTCTATTGTACTGAGCCGTCATCAACTCGGTCATCTGAACACCATGGGACTTGGACGTAGAAGTGACCGGCGAATTGTCCACCTGGGGAGCCATCATGTACTTGAAGAAACTCAGCACATTGGTCACACGAACAGGTTCATATTCGGGAAGTGCCTTGTGGTCCTGGTACTTGTCGTGGTCAGGCGAGGGTGATGCCGTGGAGGCCAGCGACGAGTGGCGCGAGACCTTTTGGAAGTGCTCACTTTGGAGCTCACTTTGAGGGTGCTCGTTTTGAAAATGCCCTGCATCTTGAAAGGGCTCAGCCTTTTGGTGATGCTCGGCGCTCATGGCAAGAGAGGAAAAGAGTGAGGAAAAAAGTGCTGATGATCAAGATATGAGATTGATTAAATAGATTTGATTGATCAGATAACAGCGCTCGTTCCGAGAAAATTTTGCTCACTTTTCTTCTTTCCCTCATCTATACACACTCCTGCGTCCGCTTTATGCACATTAATTGCATGGCTTTAATGCCTTGGCACTATCTGTATGCACTACTGCAATGTGACGTCCCATCGTTCTGGTGGCATCTATAACCACATCCACCAGACTAGATTGTCATATATGACCACATTAATTAAATAGGCTTTCAACTAGTATATAGAAATACCTAAGCTTTCAAATAGAATTGCTAAATGTCACTGTATCTCATTTTGTGGCAGCTCGTACCGTGTAGACGGTGCGGAGCCCTGTGCTCGGTGTTTGAAAAATGCTCGCAGACCTACGCGCACTCGTGCGTTGCGCATGCATATGGACAAGAAAGACTTGAGTCCAGGTGGGCATCTCAAAGGTTCACCGTTTCCATTCTGCCAATCCCATAATTCTATTCAATGATCCAAGCAAATTTCTTCTTTGAACAGAAAACAATGGCGGGCACGTGCACACAATTGGCGAAGAGGAAGGGGCTCGTGATGCGAGTGCATGCACATTGTTTCGGAGCATGCGCGTATGCACCTTAAAAACAAAATTTCACTCATCTGAACCCAATTGTCCCGAACTGTCATATTCTCGTCGTACCTTGAGCGAACCAATGCCCATGGGCCATGAACAAAAACCGTAAACTTGCATGCTCTATAAACTCCACTCAAGACCATGTCCCAGTCAACTCGATACATTACACTACACCCTCCATACCATAAAGACAAACCAAGACACCAAACCAAGACATTAAATAAAGACACCAAGACAAAGACACCAAGACACCATACACTACACTATACCTTACACTATACCTTACACTATACACTACACTATACACTACACTATACACTACACTATACACTATACACTATACACTATACACTATACACTACACCATACACTATACACTATACACTACATATACTATACAATAACATGAACATGACGAACTGACTAAAACTTCATTCTTACCTTTTTCTTTTTTTCTTTCGGAATTCATCGGGCCAGTCCTAAGTATAAGCGTGGGACATGTCGTCAGAGACAATTTTCTTGGACAGTGTTAAGGAAAAAATCTGGCGCGCCCATGCGTTCCGGCGCCAGTGCAGCAAGTGAAGGGTGGGACGATATCCAGGGCCAAATGCCAAATGCCAAATGCCAAATTCAAAATGCGAAATTCAAAATGCCAAATTCAAAATGCGAAATTCAAAATGCGAAATTCAAAATGCGAAATGCCTCTACTGAACCGGCACTCGGTCCTCCGCTTCCACTAATCCCCCAAAACCAAAACCAACTCAAATTCCTTCCTTTTTTTTTTTTCCAGTATTGAGTAATAATTTATATTACTCCTTTTTATTTCTGTCCTTATCTTCTGTCTTCTGTCTTCTGTCTTCTGTCTTCTGTCTTCTGTCTTCTATCCTCATCTTCTGACTTCTGACTTCTCCCTTCTGTCAGAATCCATCCTCAGTATTGTACTATTCAAGTATTGCCTAGGTCGCTGTCTTTTTCCAGATTTAATACTCATTCTAGGCTAAACTATAAGATATTCAGTATTCCAGTATTCCAGTATTCCAGTATTCCAGTATTCCAGTATTCCAGTATTCCCGTAATCCGATACTTAGTCTTCCATGACTCAGTCTTCCGTTAATCCTTACTTTGTCATTACTCTAGAGTTCCAGTATTTTTCAGATTCCAGGATTCCATTTATCCAAAATTCTACTACAGTTTGCATATTCAACTATCCACAGTATTATTCATTGTCTATATATATATATCCTCAGTATGTCACAATATGCAGTACAGACATCCATACAATCAATACAGCATCAGTACAATCAGTACAATCAGTACAATCAGTACCAGTACAAAATTAAGATCTAATTCTTAATCAATCTAATTGTCCTCATAATGTTATACTATTAATCTGGCTATATTAGGTTCTATCACTCCATAGTCATCATCTTACTTTCACCAGAATACTAATCCAGCTATAGCCGGGTGGAATAGTCACATTTAGTCGAATAAAACTTGAGTTTATTCTTAATTTTGCTTTAAATAGACGATCACGTAACCGGGTTTCCAAGACTGTGTTAAGTGTGGAGATCAGTTGTCATCTTAGTGACTATTCTTGTCTAACCTAAACTAAGAATTCTAAGACTTAATCAATAGTAGTAATTCTAAGACTTAATCAATACTAGGAATTCTGGGACTTAATCAATACTAGGAATTCTGGGACTTAATCAATACTAGGAAAGCTTGGATCCTGTCCATAGTGCTGATTCGATACCCTCCAACCTGAAGGTAGTCTTCAATTTATGGTCAATTCTCGAAGCTTCTTCCGAACTTCATTCTGGAGATAAGAAGTTCCAGAATATTGTTTCATCTGTAACTTTCATACTGTCCTTATGAAATCTGTACACATATCCCTGTTCTGTTGGGCGTTGCTCACAATCCTTTGATAGACTGGCTCCTGGGTGTAATGGTCTTCCATTAAATTTGGTAAATCAAGAGATATAGTAGTCATTCTAGTTATTTGTATTGGTATTAGTTTGGCAACCAATACCAGAAAATCACTGTTTTTCTTTTCAACTAACTCATCTTTTCTCGTAATCCCAAGGAGCGGGATCTCCTTATATATATAGTCCATATCTGGACGATAACGTAGTTGCTCCTTAAAATCTCCAAAGACAGATTCCACAGCCCGCTTTCCTTGTAGCCCCCATTCTTGAAAACCTTCTTTGAACCGATTCCGTGTGGCAACCGTTTTTGCGTGGCAACCGTT
The DNA here is from genome assembly GCA_002370245.1 of Metschnikowia sp. 04-226.1. Lineage (NCBI taxonomy): Eukaryota > Fungi > Ascomycota > Pichiomycetes > Serinales > Metschnikowiaceae > Metschnikowia > Metschnikowia sp. 04-226.1. The sequence goes on from NLAD01000699.1 coordinate 787,966, forward strand.
ACTGCGTGGCAACCGTTTCATCTCGACAATGCATACTGAAACCTCCTTGGACCGATACCTCCTTGCATCGGTTTCAGGGAGCACCCCCCGTTTTGTTTCATCTGGAACCTGCATACTGACAGATGCGAGATGTATACATTTCTCGCCTGTTCAATACGTGCGCACAACCCGCGCTATTTTCGTCTCATGAAACGATCAAGATTCCTAATTAACCTAGCGCACTAAACGGTCACATGACCTTTTAACCGTCAGAACACGAGAACAAGAAATGCAACGAGTAGAACGAGAACATAAATGTTTCAATCGTATATGCAGACCTTAATCTCTCGTGCCTTGTGTCTCTTCCTCCGTCAGACTCTCATTCCTCTCTTGGAGGTGTACTGATGTGTGCTCCTCTTGGTGCCCCGCAGTGCGTAGATAAGCTCTGTTGACATGGATAACATGTTCCATACCCTAAACGGGCACACGTTCGAGACCTTAAAGCAGACCAGTATTCCCGTTGGAACACAACTACCAACATGCAAAAAAAGCCGTTTCTTCGGGCCCAGGGCCAGGTCCTCCAATGGGTGTCTCCGCTGCCGCAAGAGAAAGTACGTACCGTCTAATATTAGGATCTTTGTCTGATTAGATCTTTGTCTGATTGATCTTTGTCTAATTGTATCTTTGTCTGATAGGGGTTTGACAAATAATAAAAATGCTAACTCTAGGAAAAAGTGTGATGAGGTCCACCCCGTGTGTGCCCGGTGCAAGAGTCGAAGTGACGTTTGTATATGGCCCGGAAAGACCCAAGGGTCCCGGGTGGATAAGAACCAGGAAAACAGACAAAGTGGGGATTTGGAGATTCAAAGAAATACTGGAACTAAAAGTGTGGGGCTGGAAGAGACTGAAATCAAGAGTATGGGGCTGGAAAATGCCCTGCTCAAAGATGAAAATACCTTGGAGGATCTAACCTTATTCTTTAATCTTGATTTGGTGGTTCACGACATGAACGAGTTTAAAAACGACTTGGCCAGCTTCCAGACCGAGTTGTACGACCAAGAAGCCGAGGCCAAGCCTTCTGTTCCCATAAATGCAGCTCAAAATATACACCTTCATCCTACAGCCAGATTTGAGGTTTCCGACTTCAGCCATGCTTCGAGGTTGGAGTCCCAGGGCCTCGTGTACCTTGAGTACTACCAGAAAGAGTACTGCACATTTGTATCGATTGGGATGGAGTCGCTGAACTACTTTGCATCGACGTTTATGGGGCTTGCCAAGACAAACGATAGTATAGCATATGCGTTGGCCGCATGGGGAGGCTTTTACCTTGAGCTAAGGAAGGAGAAGAGTGATTTTGCTGGGCCCTGGAGGTACATGCAGGAGGCAGCCAAGAGTATGTGTCAGCAAGTGGGGCAAAATTTGCAGCCCAGAAACAAGGACCAGATCTTGTATTTATTTGCCTTCTACCTTATTTTCATAGGCATGGAGGTGTGTACTGGAGACATTAGGAACTGGCACAGCTTCATGGCCCAATGCGCCCGACTCTTGAGGTCATGTGGAGGTCTCTGTGCAGTCAGCAATATGTTCGGGCGAAATAACGATATCCAGTGGATGATCCTGGACTTTGAGTGCCACGATATAGTATCGCTGAAGGCTCTAGCGTCGGGGCCCATCTTCCCCGTGCAGGAATACGAAGCAGCCTTGGACCGAGGCTACTCTTATGGCATTGACCCTTTGCAGGGCATAGTGAGTCCGCTATACAAGCTCATGTGTTACATGGGCAGTGCCAAGGCCGAGCTCAATGAAGATCGGAAACGCATTGAAATGCTTATCCGGAATGGCAGTTCCCAGGCCAATGAGATGCGTACTACACACTACGAAAAGGTGCAGAGCAAAGTTGACGAGTTCTCCCACTACATCAACACGTGTCAGCCGCAAAGTCATCACTTGGCTCTTCTTGATACCATTCCCAATGAGAAGGTGCTACATTTGCATCTCTTCGATCTCTACCGGTACGTGTGCAAGATCCAGTTAGCCACGGCCATCGAGAGACTCCCACCCAAAACCGTCCGCATTCAGCACTTGCTTTTGAAAAGCCTTGGATTCATAGACATTTTGCTGAAGACTCGTTTCAAGGTGCTGTTGTCGTTGCTGTTGATGGTTTGTGGAATGGCATGCACCACGGTGTACGATAAAGCGCAGATGATTGAGCGGTTTCGCCTGCATCGCAAACAATACGAATTGGGCAATTTGCAGCGCATCGAGGAAACCCTCACGGAAGTATGGGACCTTAACCCTACTGGCGACACCTGCATAGACTGGGCTGACTATGTTGGCGATAAGGGCTGGCACTTGTATCTTGGGTGAAGGTGGCGTCCCGCGCATTATCTGGGACCTTATCTGGCCACCATGCAAGACATGCAGGAGCGGAAGATGTTTTATAGTTGGTTCATGAACAACCGTGTGCATGAAACCGGTATGAGACAGGCTATTGGAATTAAACATCTTCCCTTTCGGATGCTGTCAAGTGTAAATATCGCCACTTGTGCATGAATAGTGAAGTGTTGCGCCCTAACAATGATGTCAACAAGCTTTGATGCAAGACCTTGTGCGGTTAAAACACACTGTGCAGTATAAACGTGACGGCGAAGGTGGAATGCTAAGCCCTCAGACGACAAGTATAAAAGCAACCCATTTCGCCCCTCCAGTTGCAATTTTTAGTACATAATTAATCACACCCAATATTTATTAATTGCAACCAACATTTCTAATTCTGTACAATGTCGGACGCTTCCATTCAATCCATTGTGAAGGAACAACATGCCTATGTCAAGCCCGAAATGGTGGTCAAGGACTTTGCAAAAACTTACCCCACACCTCCCCAGGACTCGTACCAAAACTTCATTCTGTCAATGGGTAGCATATTCGGGTGTTGTGGAGTGGTTTGTTTTTTGTGCGAAAACCCTTACAAAACAGTGGACCAGGGAGAGGTGGGCTTGGTGCAAACTTTCGGAGCCTTATCGCGGACCATTGAGCCCGGCACGTCGTACGTCAACACGTGGTCAGAGAGCTTGACCCGGGTCAACATCAAAATCAACACCAGAGAACTTCCTCCCCAATCATGTTTCACCAGAGATAACCTTTCGGTGCAGGTCACCTCAGTTGTTTACTACAACATCATTGACCCTCAGAAAGCCATCTTCTCCATTTCCGATATCCACTCGGCCATCAACGAGAGAACGCAGAACACTATGAGAGATGTGATTGGAAACCGCGTTTTGCAGGATGTGGTGGAGAAGAGAGAGGAGATTGCCGAGTCCATTGAGGCTATAATCTCCAAGACTGCAGCCGAATGGGGAGTCAACATCGAATCCATTTTGATCAAGGACCTCACATTGCCTCCTTCAGTGCAAGAATCGTTTGCAAAGGCTGCTGAGGCCAGACGGATCGGAGAGGCCAAGATCATCAACGCCAAGGCCGAGGTGGAGAGTGCCAAGCAAATGAGAAAGGCCTCCGATATCTTATCTTCGCCTGCAGCCTTGCAGATCCGGTACTTGGACGCATTGCAAAACATGAGTCGGAACCCGGGCACCAGGGTTATCTTCATGCCCAGTGCAGACTCCATTGAGAAGATTGTGCACTCTCAGCAGAGGCCCGATGCAAACGGCATTGCCACGCAGCCTGCTGATGCCTATTCCCATCACAGCGAGAGACAGATGATTGACAATTTGCTGATGCAAGAGGCCCTTCGAGACAACTAAATGCATCATATCGTTAGATTTCAACTGTCAGATTTCAGCACGCCAGATTTCAGCCCCAGATATTGGCTGTAATTGTCAGACATTATCTGTAATTGTCAGACACTATCAGTAATTGTCAGCATATTGTCATTATATTACCATTGTTCCATTCATACCCTAATCAGACTGTTATATACAATTAGTACCCATAATATATACTGTATAATTTAGGACTCTCTCGTATCTAATGTACTAGTAGCCAGTGCCATGTATGTTCACGTGATCTATTCTCCTACTGATAAAATTACTACTCTTTAAACTCTTCCTGTTACTTTACTGGTTTTTATAGATTTTCACTGGTCTATTATTTTTCTAGTATTTATTGCGATGTTTCAGAATTGCACCTGAATGCGATCTACCGCACACATCAAAGATATTTATAACTCTACTTTGCCGGTAGCTGACACTTTTGGGAGAAATTAAAAATATAGAAGATCAAACGCCAATCACAAACACAAAACGAAACAAACACAAAAGCAAAACAACCCAAATATATAAAAGCCCCAACACCCCAACACCCCAGAAACACTATTTATTATTTCTCTTGTCCGCAGCACTTCCCATTATGCAACAGCTTCCTTCAACCGGTCCCAGCTATCAAGCATAATTTCTCGCGCGAACCACATCCTCCTGCAGAATTGCATTGTTCGGTCTACTGATCCCACACTCCCAGACAGCACATTCAACTAGCCGTCTACCCATCGCCACAGGCCCAGATCCATTTGCTCCTTCTCTCTTCTCCAAGTGCATACCCTCCCAAACCTTTTAGTTCAAGCACATTCAACGGCAGACCCCACGTCGTTCAAGGAACTCCTGCTTCCTAAGCCTCGTCATAGCCAACACTCCATCCATGGACCCCAATACCTTCTGGAACGGCCAGGCGTCGCCACAGAGCCATACGGGCCCCGCTGCTCCTCCCACAGTGTTCTTTGGCAGCCAAGCACCCGCCCCGAAAGCCCCTGTTTCCCGGATCGCTCCGCCTTCCAGAATCCCCTCGGCCTCCAACTATAGACACACCAACACCTCGTCCGACAGCATACCCCAGCATGCAGACGCCACAAACACTATCCCCTTATCGCTCAAGGCACAGCAGTTGACGCTAGAGGAGTCCAAAACTTACATGCGCTGGTACCTGGACATCTTGGCCCGCACCAACTCGCGGACGGTGTCGATTCTGGACGTGTACCAGTTCTTGAGCAACTTCAAGATCTCCGCCGCCATCAAGGAGAAGACCAACCGCATGTTTGCCAAGTTGTTGCACCTGCTCAACATCGGCGAGTTTTTCGCCTTGCTACGCCTTATATCCCATGCCCTTCAGGGACGAGAGCCCGACCGGGCCCTCATTGCTATTGATACCACCGTGCCTACGCCGCCGTCCATTCTTTCGAAAAAACGGCTTAATGACGATACTGAGGATGAAGAGGTAGAGCCTGATCCTGGGTCCAGCGACCCTCCGTCGGCACAGCTCGATTTGGATCTGTTCACCCAGTTCATGTTGACTGGAGAACGGCCGGACGAGAAGAAAACCAAAAAACGCCTGAAAAAGCTTAAAAGCGTCAAATTCTCAGACCAGATCGTCACCGACATCAAAACAGATGCGTCTGTATATGACTACAACGAAAACTCCGACTACTTGCTGATGGACCAGCTCATGGACCGAATGAAAAACAAGCCCTCGCTCTCGGTGCCGTTGGAGCCGCCCGTGGTGTCTTCGCCCGATCCCGAGGAGAAAAAGCTACTCAAGGAAATGGAACTGCAGATCAACCACTTCCAAAATCTCAACTCCGTGGACACCATTCTGGTGGACGGTGTCCCTTCAAGCATTCATTTGGGCGCCAACTCCAGCTTCAGGCTGCCCCGGGAACTACTGCCTCAGCCACAGTATCTCAAGCCCAACATGACGGGCCCGGCGCAAATGGCCCTGATGGGCTACGACAAACAATCGCTGGGCGACTGGAACAATTTCCTCCAGCCCAACGTCACCGGTCCTGCAGACATGGCCCGTCTTCTCTCGCCGTCAGCAGAACCCCAGCCTGCCATATCTCTCCAGTCGTTTTCGGAGCAGATGACGGGGAACACCCTTGCAAACACATACCAAAACTCCGCCATAGGGAATGAAAACTCTGGCATTGCCAACTCAGGCACTGGGAATGGGTCTAGTGGCAATGTAAACCTTGGTGGAAACCTGTTTGCTCCGCAAGCACCCAGCCAACGGCGGTCCAGGTCAGTGTCACAGCCTAGTCCCTTGAACAATACAGGCGGAGGGTTGCTTTTTCCCAACCAGTCTAGCTTATACGACCGGGGCTCGGGCCAAAATGGTGTTTCCAGCCCTGGACCACCCGTTCCGCCCAGAGTCACTGCCGAGCGGTCCCCCAGACCGACACCTCCTCCTCCGCCAAGGTCCAGAAGAACAGCCAGCTCTGCCTCGGCCATGGGGCTGGAACAAGGACCTCCGCTCCCGGACAAAATACCCAATCAGGTGTACCAGAACACCGAGAGCAGCTCTAGCACAGCCAACATCTTGGACGATCTAAAGGCACTACAGGAAGAGGTGGACCGCATCAGAGATATGTCGGGGGGATTCTAATACCTGTGATAGCTATAGCTGCTTGGGACGCACATAGATTACATATACATCATAACAGTCCAGGTCACGACTAGCGCAACCAATCAATCGTCTAGTGATTCCGAAGCCTTCTTCATGGTGGCTATGCGGACCAAAGGTGCCAATGAAGACACATCGTCACTTTCCAAGATAAACTTGTCCTCGAGCAACTGGGCCGCAGTGCCTCGCTTGTTGAAGTCAACCTGTAAGCACCAGGCCAAAAACTTCTTGATTTCGTAGCTCAAAGCCTCGGGCTCCTTCAATCTGGGGGTGCCGTTGGTAGCAATCAAGTAGAGTGCCCTCAAGGGCGTTTCGTTCAAGTAGGGAGGTTCTCCTTCGATCATCTCAATCACCATGATTCCCAAGGACCAAATGTCCACCTTGGGGCCGTACTCTTTCCTGGAAACCACTTCCGGAGCCATCCAGTAGGGAGTGCCCACCATGGTTGTTCTCTTCAAGTTGAGCTCGTTAATCTGCGCACAGAACCCAAAGTCCGTCATCTTGATGTGTCCTTCGGTATTGAGCAAGATGTTATCTGACTTAATGTCTCTGTGAATGACACCCTTGCTGTGGAGAAACTGCAAACCATTCAAGGTTTCACGACACACCGCTCCAATCTGGCCCTCGGTCATCACACTGTGGGTGACGATCTCGGTCAAAGATCCACCCTCCATGTACTCCATCACCACCCATAACTCCCCTTTAAGAAGATACGAGTCGATGTAGTTGACGATGTTGGCGTGCTGGCTGTCTTTCATGACGAGGATCTCGTTGATGATCAACTCCTTCTTAGGCTGCTGCTCCAAATTCATCTGCTTGATGGCCACCACTCCATTGGAAGTGAGTGACCGTGCAATGTACACTCCGCCCGAGGCACCCTGTCCGATTTTTTTCAACTCCCTATAGAACTCTTTAGGGTTACCCTCGGAGCAGATTTCCTGGAGTTTCAGCACCACCTGGCGATTCTTGCGCTTCTTCTCTTCACGCTTCTTCTGTGCTATGAGTGCGGCCATCTTGGCATCACGCACTGGTTTCTGGGTCGGCTTTTCCTCTTCAGGTCTGGCTTCCTTGACCTCCTTGACATCTCTGGTTTCCTTAGTCTCCTTGTTTTCCTTAACATCCCTAGATTCCTTGATTTCCTTTTCTTCGACCTTGGCTGGCACCTGTGGTTCCGGAGTGTCAGCAGGATGGTTTGGGGTCCGAGGAGGAGCACCTGGAGGAGGAGGAGGAGGAGGAGGTCTGTGGGACTTGAAATCGGTGGAGCTGAATTTCTGCACCGGGTGAACGGGCGCAGTGGACGAACCAGGTGGAGGGTTCTGGATTTTCGCGGCTAGCGAAGTATTATGAGACTTGGATTTGGGGATAGACGTATGGCTTGTATTGCCTTGGCTCGTCTGAAGGTGCTTGGGTAGCTGGGGAACCGGCTCGTCGCGGATGACTTTCGTCGACTTGTTGGATTTGGCGGAGAACGACCGCCGTATCAAGGAGCTTTGCTTCTTCAGTGAAGCATCCGAGGCGCTGATAGAGGAGGCGTTGGACGCAGGAGGTTTGGGAGCAGGACGGCTAGGGATGAATTGCCCATCGAAACTCGAGTTGGGTGTGCCATATATGCCTGGCAGCGGTAGCGAGGTATTGTAAACGGGGGAGCTCTTGGGAGGAGAGGCAGCAGACGAGTTGGTTATGATCCTCTGAGGCAACACGTTATCGCCATCCAGCCCATCGGATCCTGTAGCTGTTGTGGTTGGCGAGGAAGCTGCTGTGGGTGGAGAAGTACGCTTTAATTGACTTCCGGTCAAATGTTCACCCTGCTCAACCTGTTTGAACTTCTTGAAGGCATTGTCATCGGCATTTTCACTGGAGTCTTGGTAGAAGGCCACAATGTCCATGACAGCTTGGGGATGCTGTTCCTGCTCTCTTTTGGATATACCACTTGCACTCAATAACCTCTCCCACTCTATGGGAAGGCCCGTATACGAACCATCATCGTCTATTCCAACATGCGCCACATGCTTGGCATTGAAAGGTGTACTTATTTTCATGCTGAGCTCAGGAGATGACGGAGGGAGATTGTTCAGCGAGTAGTTCTTGTTCTTGCCAAACATGGAGCTGAGCACACCTTTGACCCGCGACGCGCCCTTCTTCTTAATGGAATTGGTACTCGAGAGCCTGCTTGGTGCCAGAACCGGGACATTGATGGAGTTACCCGTAAAAGAGTGGTTCGGGTCCAATACGGGCGTCACGTGCGACGTCTTGTTGTATGCGATCGGAGGAGCAGGAGGAGTGTTTGTAGTGGCAGGTGCAGTCTGCGATCTTCCTGGGGTCCGCAACACTGTCAGAGTGGAGGCGTTTCTACCCGAGCTTTGACTAAGTGTTCTATCTGGCGCTTGGATTGCAAAGCTCAGTAAGGCTTCGTTGGAGGGAGCCGTATACTCCACATACTGGGGAGACTGCGCCGACTGGCCTCGTTTGGGCGTCTTGATCTGGCTGTAAGGTGCTCCGGAATTAGAGCTGCTTCTAGAATGCACCAGCGATGAGGACTTCTCCTCTAGACTGCTGCTATCTAAGATTTTCTCGATGTCAACTGCTGGCTCCAATTCCGGCTTGGGCACACCCGGATCAAGCAGGGACTTGAACTGTGCAAGGTCAGGCGAGTTGAGATAAGGTCTTGGTGAATGTTCGTCTTTCATGAGAAGATCTCCACGCATAGGAATTTCCAACGACTCATTGTCATGGCTGGAGGGGAGAGACCTATGGGCTCGAGGAGGAAAGTCAGAGTTCGTATGTTGATAGGAAGCGACCGAGTCCAGGCCAGGCTGATTGTTTGGGTCAGCCGCTTCAATTTCGCCCACTTGGGGGGATGCCTGGCGAGCCAGGGCCGGGACCACTTCTGTTTCAAGCGAGCCAGCGCCAATACTAGCATTGTCTTTAATTTCTGAGACAAGCGGCGATACAGCTAGTCGCCCAGTGTGGGATTCAATGGTATCAGTGGGGTGACCATCGTCTATTTTCAAGCCTGTGAAGTCATAAGTGCCTAGCATTCTTGGAAGAGCGGAGGGAGAGGCCAGCATGTCAGCCAACAGGTCGTCAGAGGACCTGTCTTCATTGTTCAATTCAGCCACACTATTGTTTTCTGGAAAAGCCTGAGTGCTGTGGTTTTCAGAGACTGCCCGACTGCTATTGTTCTCAGAAACGGAGCGACTTTGATTCTCCGAAACAGAACGGCTGGGGTTCCTGGAGACAGTACGGCTATGGGTTTGAGAAGCAGACCGACTAGGGTTCTTGGAACCAACACGACTACTAAGAGTCTCAGACACAGAACGACTGGTAGGATTAGGATCCTCAGGAATGGTTTGGCTGGAGTATCTCTCGGAAACAGCATGGCTGCTACGGGAATTGGCCATGGAAAAGGCCCTGTGGAGCTCGGTTACAGGCAGTTGTGCAATAGGGGCAATGGCCAGGAGGTCTGGGGTTTTCACACGAGGCTCCGGGTCACCAGAATCGTGACGAGGGGAGGTAGGGGACATTAAGGAAAGTCTTTTGTGCAGTGTCTAAGGGAGCGGAGGGCAAAGCGAATAATAGGAGTAAGTCAGTCACACACGATAAGCAGGAGATGTGATCGCGGCAGAAAGGGGGAAACTGGCAAGCACAGGCGCAGGGGAACAGGTGCAGAGACAATAACCGTATAGTACAAAGGAATAGCGGGGCAGGCGAAAACGCTGGGAGGGGAAGAATGGACGGAGGGGTTTAAAGGTGTTGTTATTGTAGTGAGACTTTAGATGAAGTATTTTCTTTGAGCGACCCGCGGGCTGTGTGCAGGAGCACCTCTATAAGAGATGCATGGCCCAATACAATAGACATAATGTGAGGTGCAGAGATGCAGAGGTTCAGGAAACGAAAGAGAGACTGGAGAGGATTGATGGGGAGGGTTGTGAAATATAAAGGGTGGAGTAAAGTCTATTAGGCGGGTTTGAGGGCGTGTGCAGGCCCAAATAGACGAGAGAAGGAAGCCAATGCAAAAAACGGGTTTTTTTTTTGCAGCGGTGCTCTTGGCAGGCCCGAAAAAAAAAAAAACTGACCGAGCAGCTGCCGATCCCAGATCACTACCGTTTAAGGTGGGAGATGGCATAGACATGAAAAACACTGTACGGCTTCTAAAGGGCGATTGCATGCAGTCAGATCCAGGAATCTTGCAATGTCATTGGGTACAGTCCATACATGGCGCAGAGGCTTTGGAGGTTAGGATAAAAGGGCCAAACAAAGGGTTTTCGAGCGGAGATTTTCCATATACTATCTTCACAGCATATAAAAACCAAATCATTAAAAAGAAAATTTTTTCTAGCCCAAAAACAACCCAATCACCCCATGGATCGCTGTGCGGACTGTACGTAAGGTGTTGTCCACAGCACCGCGCGTGAAGAAAATCGTATGTACTAACAAACAAATCCGTGGAGTCGCGCTAAAAGACCAAAAAAAAAAAAAAAGATCGCCGGTTTTTAGCCTGCTCACAGCAAGGCACAGTAGCCTCACTAAAAGGCTTAGTGAGCCCAGCAGGCACTCCCCCCCACAACAATCCACCACAACAAACCACCACATGGCATACCCGAGCAAAACCATTCCACAGCAAGCGTAAGGCGTGCTAGGGCTCAAGACTATAAGGTTCTAGTGTATGCTTTTATTAAATGATAACCTTAAATTGGAACAATGGTCTATATCAAGGCCCGTTTTTTAAGACCCAGATTGTCTTGCATTGGCTCATGTGATAATTTGGATGATCTTGTAGATCTATTTATCTGAGGGGCAGGTTTGGTTTTCTAGACTATACGGTATATGGACATGAAACCGCGCGCGACGTGCTTTTAGAATTCCCCTATAAAACTAAGGCTGGCTTGAGCAGCACACGATTTTTGATTCCACTCCAGCCAATCCTAATCCCTAATTTTATGATAAAGAAAAATTACAAAAGGGCAGACAGTGTGGGACTGTATCTAGACAGACAGACAGTAGATAATAGACAGATAGTAGACAGATAGTAGACAGATAGTAGATAGAGTGTAATACTGAGACAGAGTGTAGTACTGTATTTAGACAGAAATGGACAAAAGTAGACAGAGTGTAGACAGATAGTAAACAAAGAGTAAACAAAGAGTAGACAAAGAGTAGACAAAGAGTAGACAAAGAGTAGACAAAGTGTAGACAAAGAGTAGAGTATGGCAAGGGGAGCAAAGTATTAATTGATAAATCGGAGATACCTGTACAGAAACACGTTAGGATGCAGGAATAAATGACCTTAGGACTTTCTCCAAATTCACATACAAATGGCTGCCAATTATTTAACCATACCATTAATTATTACCATTAATTATTACCATTGATTTCTATTAATACTTAATTATACCTGCTAGTCATTTTCATGGTATTACATGAGAGTCCACCCCAGAGCTACACTCCAGGCCAAAGACCGTACACTTGGGATATATTTATTTTAAATTGTAAGTATATTTTTTTCAGAGATGATTAAAGATTATTAAGAATTAAAAATTGCTAAGATATCATATATTCACATATCTGTCAACACTGTGATACACTGTGATATACTGTGATACACTGCGGTTCACTGAGGTACACACTGCATATAAATCTCAGAGGATATGGATTTCCAGATTTGGAGATAATTCCAGTTTATTCAGTACTAGACTAGAGAAATTTTCGTTGAAATAATTTTATTTTATAGTGGTCTATAAGATATAGTAATAGAGTATTGGGGTGGTGACTCAAGTCACGAGACTTATGGTCCAGAACTACTGGTGCAGTTGTGATATATTGAACTACATGCATGAATATATATCACGTGTATATATCACGTGTATACCTCTTTAGTCCATCATTGGATGATTTTTTACACTGTACTTTATCTACTTGGTAAAAAGAGTGGCAGGCACTGCATATAGGCTACTACTTGACTAGACTTATCCAACAAAAAGTAAGGGCAAAATTAAGAATTACAGATATGAATGAAATAAATGGAATCTTACATGGACTGCATATAGAGCCTCATACCTCTTCATAGAATACAAGAAATCTATTATGTTAGTGGTGATGAAAAGTCCAAGTATAATTGAATTATGAGTGAGAAATTGGTTATGGGAAAAAAAAAAAAAAAAAAAAAAAAGAATTGCTTTTGGGCGTGGTATGGCCAAGAGAAGAGAGTGGTGCTGGAGTCCTCTACTATGTGTAGGAACACGAAGTATACGACTTCAGGAGCTGTAAATGGATTTAAAGGTATATATTTTCTACTAGAATAATAAGAGAGATTACAGAAATATATTAGACAGAATTAGACAAACTCCACATTTAACAGTAGACAGTAGACAGTAGACAGTAGACAGATATCAAGTCTCACTCAATTCCTATCTATTCCTATCTATTCCTGTCTAGACTAAGTACTAGAATAGTACTAGAATAGTACTATATCCATTGGTCTACTCACCAGTCTATACTTATTCACAGGTATTATTTCTAGTACTATTCCAATTACTATTCCTGTCTAATTGTCTGGTCACTATACTTTTTCTGTATTATATTCTACTCCTACAATTCTGCTACTAGTCTATACTTGGTAATATTGTCTATTCCTAGATTATATCTACTCTTATTTTCGAAAACGGTTCATATCCTATAACTAGTACAGTAACTAGTATTCTTAGTCCTATATTGGGTTCTAAGTACTCCTACTCTACCTTCAGTTCCTTGCTTCCTACTACTATACTAGTACCTAGTTTATACTAAGTAATATTCCTAGGACTATACTAGTACCTAGTTTATACTAAGTACTATTTCATCAGATATTCCTGGTTATACTCAGTCCTGTTCCTATACCTTAGTAGTGCCAGTCTTAGTGCCAGTCTTAGTGCCAGTCCTATAGTTCTTGTCTATACTGAGTTCTATGACCAGTGCTAGACTCCCTAGTTGCTGGTTTATACTTTAGTAGAACTTTCCCTCCCACTCGACCTTGCTTATTACCAGTCTTACTGGAGGACTGAATTATCTAGATGACATGACATGGCCACGATTATTCAAGATATTCTTGTCTGTTCCCATTCTCCACTCTCCACTCTCCACTCTCCAGTCTCTTGTCTTCTCCAGTCTCTTGTCTTCTCCACTCTCTTGTCTTCTCCACTCTCTTCTCTTCTCCACTCTCTTGTCTTCTCCACTCTCCTGTCTTTTCTAGTCATGTCTTCCTTTCTAGTATTTGGACTCAAGCATCTAGTACTATTACTCTAATAGGAATAAAACTATGGATCTAGATCCGACCATCCACTCTTCCCATCTATACAAGTCCATTCTAGTGTATACTGAGTATCACCAGTTGAAATCTATAGTAGGAGTAGTAGATCACTATCAACTTTAGAGACTAATACTACTCCAAGTGGTTGTACCGATTAGTGGGTGCTAGAATCATATAATCAGGGAAGAACCCACCAGTGTTCACCAGGATTCCAATCAAGTCTCTCCTGAGTCTCAAAGACTTCGAGTAAATAATCCAATTCCAGTAGTCTATAGAGTCTAGTAGAGTCTAGTATTCCTGTCTAGTGGAGTATGGTGTTGTATAGTATCCTGTCTAGTTCCATTGTAGTTCCTGTGTAGTTCCTGTCGAGTATAATATTTGTAGTAGAGGATATCAATATCCAGTGTAGTTCCTGTCTAGTGTATCAGTCTGGTGGTCATGTCTAGTTCCCGTGTTCCTGTGTTCCTGTGTTCCTGTTTAGTGTAGTAGTATCTAGAGAGTCTCAGTTTTTAAGGAGTAAGGAGTAAGGAGTGAGGAGTGAGGTGAGGATGCGCGCGAGGGTTAGTCATTTGATGGCCGAAGAGTGCGCGAATGGCCATGGAAAAAGATCAAGTAGAAAGTAGTGAGGATTAATGTTATGGAATTGTTTTTACTAGAAATGCCCCTTTAAAATCTCTACTGCCCAAATATTTGTCCTTTCCAGTCAATGCAATTTTTGGTTTCCATTTTAATTCCCCATTTTAATTCCCCTTTTTATGTGCATTCCTATTTTTCACCACCACTCAATATGAAAAAATAGTATTTCTTCTTTTACTAGGTTCATGTTATTTTCACTGTATAATGCGTGGTTGGTATAGTACGTGGTTGGTGTAGTTGGGGTTGGTGATTTTTCAGGCTCAACGCACTGCATATAGCCATCCAACCAAGTGCGACCTCAAGACTCGTCGCCCATACTCACCTCCACTACTTCTGACTGTACGTTCGAATCCCCATCCACACGAGGCTAGTGTCACGTGAACCCTTTATAAACCTTTTTATGAAACTTTTCATAACACGTGACTTGAATCTTTCTTTGCTCTCTCATATCTCCCTTACTAACCTCAGCAACCATGTCTGACCAGCAACTCGCTACCCCAGCATCTCAAAACTTGTTAAATGATAAGGTATGTATTAACAAGCTTTCTTGGTGGCAACTACTAACTTCTAGTGGGACATTGTTTTGTCCAATACTTTAATAAAGACCTCGTTGGGCTTTGGCGGAGGTGTCTTGGCCTCGGTGTTATTTTTCAGAAGAAGAGCCTTCCCAGTGTGGGTCGGAATCGGCTTTGGTTTGGGAAGAGGCTATTCTGAGGGCGATGCCATCTTCAGATCCAACGTGGGCGTGAGATCCTACAAGGCATGATGTATAGATGCATATAAATAGAAGCAAGAACACTCCATTAATCTGTAGCAAGTCACCTCCATGACGGCCTGCTTTTAGCTTTTAGAAGAAACGGGCCTGCCTTTACCTTCTAGAAGAAAGCCTGCCTGAGAACCTTTACTGGCTCCTCATCCTCCTCAATTCTCTGGCCTTGATGGCCGCATATACTATGGCGAGGCACGACTCAAACAACTTCATGTTGACCCGGTGGCCCTCATCCTTGATCAACTCCATATCGAGGTATTCCGGCACCTTGAACGATCTCAACGAATCAAATGCGCTCGCTGATGACCCAGACGAGTGTTCTCGGGTTGGGTCTTGCGGGTTAAGTGGAGAAACCATCGTTTTCCCACTATCTTTGGGCCGTTCATAATGAATGGCCTCGATCAAGCCCAAAAACTCCCGGTAAATGATTCCAGGGTGCACCGCCGAATGTGAGCAGTTGAACACGCACAAGCCAAGTAAGACTGCCCGGATGATCCGGTTCACCCGCGTGGTGTTTGTATGGAAGTTCTGAACCCGGGAAAGGAAGAATCCAAAAAGCGAGCGCCGGTTGGAGAGCCGGATGGCACACTCCTGCTGCATGCGGGACTTTTCCTGGATCTCCTTGAGACTCTTGGCAAACTCGTGCTGAAAAGACTCACTGTTATCCACAAATTCAAAAATAGCCTGGCGAAGGGTCTGGGTACTCTCGGGCTCCACCTCTGCTCCCGATTCGCAAGGCTCGTAGAACAAGCCCATGACTAAGTCAAACCGGCCGCCTTTCAAGGTATCTTCGAGGAAATACCATACCACCAGTTCTTCTTCGTCGTCAAACAAGTTTTCCCCGAGGATATTTCCGAAAAGGGCAAGACGGCAGTTGACAGACTCAGCGATAATGGAGCTCACCAGCGAGTTCGAGGGCACTACCTGCAACAACCGTATGGACATAAAGAGGAGCGTCTTCCAGCTCTCCACCAGCTCGAGAAACATGTGGAACAACGTTAAGGAAAGCTCGCTGATGGGAGTGGGCTTGAGGATTTCACAATAGAACTGGAACTTCCACGAGCCGTCGAAATCCTGTACACTTGCGTCTCCCCAAGATGTCTTCTGCCTCAAGCGAGTTTTCATAGCCAGAGTCTGACGACTCAAACCAGGCAAATCAAGACACTCGGCCACGTATCTATGACACAGGGCCACATGCTCCACAAAAAACTCGAGCGGAGCAAACGAATCGTGGAGCTCGTTAAACTCGGTAAGAAACACCTTATTCAGGCCAATAGCAGAAACAAACAAATCATTGATTCGTCTATTCTCATTTTCCAACAAGGCAGGCCATTTAGATTCAAGAGCAGTCTTGTAGAAGTACTGGTAGAAGTTACACACTCTTTGGAGAACCTTGTTGTTCCGGTACATTAGGCTTGCATTGATCACGCCTATGTCGGAGAAGATGCTATGGGTGACCAAGTAGAAAAACTCCAGGATCACCTCTGTCAATAGAGGTGGAATCCCGTCCGTCACCAAAGTATCACACGCCGAAGTCAAGAGCTTGGAGTCTAGGAAAGAGGCCACCAAGTCCTGCAGTGAGTAGTGAGGCACCGGCGACTGTAACTCCCGATTGATGGTGCAAATCACATCGATGCAGTGGTTGGGCAGGTCGCCACTAGCAAGAAACTTTTCAAGGGCACCGGTGGCGGTCTCCAAGCCGATACTTATAGTTTTCTGGTGTTGGGTCATAAGGAGTGAGTGTGGGTGCAAAACGGATGTGCGATAAACGTAGATCCAGGCCTCGGGGTCCGCTGCACCAGGTAATGCAGCTTGAAGAATCAATGCGATAAGCGATTTGCAACAGGCCGAAACGGGGGTCGAAAATCACTTGAAACAAATAAGAAAAAGGCAGCGTGCGGTGAAACTCGAGGGGGGGGCTCTGAAACGTGCACCTGCTGCAATCCTCAAACAAGTGTGCATAGAGCTGAAACATCGACTGCAAAAAAGTGTCCTTATAAGGGGGCCGCCCGCCCATTTTATTTGACTCCACAATTACACTACAAGTTTATTAAGTTTGGAATCTACAACTTTGTTGACTCTTTTTATTTGTTCTTATTGATATTTATTGATTCTTATTGAAACTCTTTTCGTTGATACATTGACTTTTGTTGACTGCCATGTACACATACTCTAAGTACGGCAACAGAGGGTCTTCCTCCGCCAGCAATTCCTCCGAGAGTAGCTCCAAGTTAAGGGTCAAGAAAGGAAGTGCTCATTCGCTGAGTACTAGCTCGTCGTTTGAGATGACCCAAGTGCCCTCTCCGTCCATGAGACAGAGACCATTTGAAAACGATTACCCCAATAATTATTTGCATTCCGGTCAGCTCCCAACGCAATACATTCGGAACGTCACCTACCCCACCGAAGGATACCCTAAGTTGCACAAGTTGAAAGATTTGAAGCGGGAGCAGGTGGCAAAACACTCCACCAAGCCCTATGGTGTGCATGTGGAGACCAACCAGATCGTGCCCACGCTCAATCTGTGGGTCAATGACTATGGCATCCAGTTCGATGTGATCATGATCGGTGCCTTGGTCGAAAACCAGTTCTTGTTGCCGCTTCTCAACCTGTTGCCCTTATACAAGCTCTGCGCAAAGCCCGGGTTCTTGTTTATCTGGACCACTACCGCCAACATCAAGCAACTTACAACACTTCTCAATGGAGACAAGTGGAACAAGAAGTTCCGGCGTTCGGAGGAATTGGTGTTTGTTCCCGTTGACGAAAACAGCCCTTACTTTCCCAGAGGAGTCAACGATGGCTACTACTATGATAAAACGAACGGCAACAGCCTGTCGCTTTTCAAGAGGAAGCAGTGGCATTGCTGGATGTGTATTACCGGCACAGTACGTCGCTCGAGTGATGCAGACTTGATCCACTGCAACATCGATACCGACTTGCAAATGGAACTGCCTACCACCAATCTGCAGGCATACAACAATGCAGTGCCGGACGCCATCTACAAGGTGGCGGAGAACTTCTCCAACATGAACCGGCGCTTGCACATCATACCGTGCAAAACAGGCTACAAGATGCCGGTGCGGATGAGAAAGGGCTGGGTGATTATGCTGCCGGATGTGTTGTTGAACAACTTTGACCCGGTCAAGTACGAAATGCAGTTGCACTCCAAGTCGTTGGTCAAATACAAGTCTGTCACCACCAATGGCAGCCACAAGCAAATGCCTCAATACTTGGTGCCTCAAACATCCGAGATTGATGCATTACGGCCCAAGAGTCCCTCATAGTGGAACGACCTCTGAGCAAAGCGAAGTGGGAGCAAAGAGCAAATTAAAGAGAATCAGGGAGGAGTAGCACGCCTGGGTTAATCTATGGTGCTTACCCAAGAAGAAGAAAGAGAGGAGAACGGGAATGCATCTGTCTAATGTTAGTTAAGTTCATAATTTTTGTGTATCAGTTTTATTGTTGGATGGGTAGATTATCAGCATCGCTTTCACTCTGAGTGAGCTGAGTTAGGTTATCATCATAAACACAAGGCAAACATACTGTTGACGTTGAGGTTTTGAGGTGATGAGAAGATATCTAGCTTTTTATGCGATGCGTCGCGCCGGGTAACCCCTCCACCGCGCCTTTAGGTACAGGGCTCCCGGAGTTTACCGCGTCAGACCGGGTAGCCAACCACAACAGCCACATATAATACGTAAATGGTAAGGTAGTAAATTAGTAGATAGATGTAGATTATGCCCAAAAGGGTAATAAATACTAAAAGGGAAACAATGCCAAAAGCTATAAAAAAAACCAAATGTGAATTAACGGTAGTCAATGGTGAAAAGAGTAATTAAAATGGAGATATGAACCGGGATCACGTGATGGCCTGGACCCGACTAGACAAGTGCCCAAGTTGCCTTAAACAGCAAGAGGTACAAAAAGAAAGTGGATGTGAAACGAATGTGAAACAAAAGTCAAACACAAATAAAACAAAAATATTTACAGCCATTGTGGTTGGTCAGCCCCAACGTTTTTTATGTGTGGATCAATTTACCCCAACGTCGCAAGAGTGGGGTTGCATGACAGTGCAGTCCGAGGCACAGGGGTTGGCAGAAAGTATAAATACAGGGCATTCCAGCCTCAAAATATCCACGCCAAAATTTCTAATTCCCCAAATTCAAACTCTCGAATTCCCCAAACAGGAAATCCTCAACCCAAGTGTTTGTGATTAGAACTGAAACAACACGAAACACACTTAACCAAGACTGTAACCAGAGACTGAACAGACGGACGGACAACAGTGAACAGAGAGACAGAAACAGATTGAAACAAGAAGACAGACACAGAATAGATTGAGACTGCAGCACACACAAACACACACAAAGACACCGACATGAGCAAAATCACAGTGAAGAACCCCATTGTGGAGATGGATGGAGATGAAATGACCCGCATCATCTGGCAGTTCATCAAGGATAAGCTTATCTTGCCCTACTTGGAGGTGGACTTGAAGTACTACGACCTTGGTATCGAGTACAGGGACAAGACCGATGACCAGGTGACGCATGATGCAGCAGAGGCCATTTTGAAGTATGGCGTTGGAGTTAAGTGTGCTACCATTACACCCGATGAGCAGAGGGTCAAGGAGTACAACTTGAAGAAGATGTGGTTATCGCCCAATGGCACGTTGAGAAACATCTTGGGGGGAACCGTGTTCAGAGAGCCCATTGTGCTTGACAACATTCCCCGGATCGTGCCGCAATGGGAAAAACCCATTATCATTGGCAGACATGCCTTTGGCGATCAGTACAAGGCCACGGACCTCGTGATCCCCCAGGCAGGCAAGTTATCGCTTGTGTTCCAGCCTGAAGATGGCTCTGAGCAGCAGACTTATGCTGTGTACGACTACAAGGGCCCTGGAGTGGGTATGGCCATGTACAACACGGACGAGTCGATCACGGCCTTTGCCGAGTCGTCGTTTAAGTTCGCCTACTCGCGGAAGATGAACTTGTTTTCGTCCACCAAAAACACCATCTTGAAGAAGTACGATGGTAGGTTCAAGGACATTTTTGAGGGGATGTACGAGTCCAAGTACCGCAAGGACTTTGAGGCTGCAGGCATCTGGTACGAGCACCGGCTCATTGACGATATGGTGGCGCAGATGTTGAAGTCTAAGGGAGGCTATGTGATTGCCATGAAAAACTACGATGGAGATGTGCAGTCGGACATTGTGGCGCAGGGTTTTGGGTCGTTGGGACTCATGACCTCGGTGCTCATGACCCCCGACGGAAGGGCCTTTGAGGCCGAAGCAGCCCATGGTACCGTCACCAGACACTACAGACAGCACCAGCAGGGCAAGGAAACGTCGACCAACTCCATTGCATCGATATTTGCATGGACGCGGGGTATCATCCAGAGAGGCCAGGTGGACAAGACTCCGGAAGTGGTGCAGTTTGGAGAGAGTTTGGAAAAGGCTGTTTTGGATACCGTGGGCAAGGACGGCATCATGACCAAGGACTTATCGTTGGCACAGGGCAAGACCGATCGATCATCGTACGTGACCACGGAGGAGTTCATTGATGCCGTGCAAAAGAGATTGGAGAAGAACCTTGCAGAGTAGTGCAACAGAGCCTAGTTACGAGAACAAGATTTATTATGACGTTAAGTTAGTGTAGAGTAAATTATGGTATTATGGTATTAGTATGCAATTGGATGGGCCGGTCACGTGACTTTGCACCCATTAAAGACTTCTTCCCGTTTTTCCCCCACACACCCGGCATATTGGTCCTAAATGAATATGTTTCTATTGAAACCAAGGAGAATGCATATAATTTCTAAAACCTGTAATTTATTGGTTTGTTCGGAGGATAAAACGACCTGAGTCAATAGGTCGGAACTGGACATAAGCCCCGGAACCGCCATGCGACCCTCGGTTCAGTATAGTCTCCTCTAATATCCTCCCAATAAAACCGGTAAACTTGACCTTTGAAAATTTTCCATGGCCCTTTGTTTTTGTTGCTATGGCTCATCGCAGACTTTACTCTCTACAACTTTTTAGCCCATTCTTAAAATCTCTTAGCCTCGACAGTCTCAGACAATATTTCATTGGCTAGTAGCCGAACAATGGGTACAACACTTATTAAATATTTATGAAAATTTGGGTGGCAAATGCAAATGCAGACACAAACACAAAGCTAACATGCAGCAGATCTGAAACAGTAAGTAATTCTCGGGGTATATAAAGCAGCCCGCGACCGCCAAAAAAAAAAATGCAGCCACTTCCACAATTAACATGTTATGATCAATGAAGAAAGTTTCCCATTATATTTTACACGCCATTGACGACATTGAAGACACTTGAAAAGCTTCTCAGCCTTTATGCTTATTCACAGATATAGCAAACCCCAGTCTGCTACAATTTCTGCTTACTTATGATTACTCGTGGCCAGTATTAGGAGTATTGACATTGGGACCAGTATGTAATATTTTATTAGTGTATTGGTGTTCAGACCGACCCTAATCTGCTTACACAGATTTATTATTCCGATGACGAAGACCAATGCATTAGAAGGATAGAAGAATCTATTCTAGTGGAGTGTATATTAGTGGAGTATAGTAGTGTCTGATCTTGGAGGTTTACAACAAAAACACAGTACTAAGTTCATGTTCAGATTATTATTATGAGCAGTATTTTTGGAACAAAAGCATTAGTCAAACTGACCAATCTGATTGGTTCAGAATCTACTGAACTTATTCTACCTGCATCCAATTTAATACCACATACTCTACTCTAGAATTTACTATATTCTACTATGACTATTTACCAAGTTGGGGGATTTAGTTGGAGTAAATTACAAACGTCTTTTATTCCATTGTACTCTAGTCTCCACTACTGTACACTACTCTATGGTCTACTGTGCTTCTTGTACATCCTAACAGTCTAGATTCAAGTGCAGTCTATCAAATTACTAGCCTACTAGTATACTCTGGTACTATTCCTACTATTACTACTGTTCCTACTGTTCCTACTATTAATACTATTAATACTATTACTATTGTTACTACTGTAACAGTCTTCCCACACTGTCTGCTTACAAAATCTAATTATAGTCTTTAAAAGCCAGTTATGCCTACTCTGTCTACTTGCATTGTCCCCACTCTACTACTGTGAATTTCTTTTATTAGACTAGTACATGGCCAAAGATTGCTCTATAATATACCTTCTACTATATTCAATTACTAGTATAGACTATACTGTAAATTACACAAGTCTTAGTATAAGTTAGTCTCAGACTACTATGTAATGTAGTATTCTATAGTACTATACACCTACTAGTAGTAAACCCGTACACCCAACATATACCTATGATTACTTATTTACTATATTACTATATGAATCTTCCTACTCTCTATAATAATAGAAACCTCATTATACTCTGTACTATGGTACTACACCACACACTAATATAGTAGTGTATACTTGATAGTATTCTTAACAATAGGGGAATATAAAGGGGTTGGATAAGATTATTGGCTTACTAATGGACAATGTAAATCACCTGTTTATCCGTATAGATAATAATTGGAGTGGTCTGATTCAATCATTAATTACCATATTTGATTATGGACTGGATACAGGATGAAATGGGAGGTTTGGTTGTACTCTGCAGTATTAATGCGTACTTTGCATAGTAAAACACTCCACCACTCTTTGACCCACCATTAACGTCACACTCAACTTGACATCATAAGGTAGTAAAAAATTAAAAAATTAAAATATTAAAAAATTAAAAAATTAAAAAATTAAAATATTAAAAAATTAAAAAATTAAAATATTAAAAAATGAAAAGATTAATAAATTAATAAATTAAAAAAATGTACATTTTTAATTCCCATGTTGAGTGGAATTGGGACGGGTATGGAAGGGTATAGAGGGGAAAGGAGGAAGACTGGTGATGAATCACTCGCATTAAATGAGTACATTATTAATGTCCTGTACCGTGCGCAATGCAGCTTAATGAGTGACCAGACAATTCCCACCACCAAAGGGGTTCAGAAGAAACGGAAAAAAAAAAATGGAGGTGAATAAATTTGATAAATTTAATAGGCTAAAATTCTTGCTTAATGTTATGGGTTACAAAATTTTGTTAGCACTTCTTCATGGCTAGGTTGATGGAAATAATGTGTAGTAAAAGCTCATGAACTTTCATCACTAGACCCTAAAATCCCTTGCACTTGCACCCAAGCCAGTAATTTTAGCCGAACTAAATTTAGTGCAAGACCAGAATCTAGATGCAGATCCTTGGAACGTACATAATCACGTTTAAATGCTCTCTCGGTATGGCTTCTCTATATATAATTGACCCTATTCTTGTAGAAGTTATTCGCATCCATTTTAAGTCGCCATGAAAATCATTAAGCAAATCAATAGCTTATTTTTAGCTTTTATAATCATAACAACCGCCTCAGAAGAAAGATCTGGCAATTTCTATACAAAAATCGATGGAATAATGAAGCCAGTGACCAGTCTAAAACTACCCAAGTTTCATTACCTTGTACCAGACGATCCCCATCTTCCTCGCATGGCTCCATTGATCTATGAAGATGGCAATGTTAGTAATAAAAACCTCTATAACAAGAGACACTTTGGCATTGTTCAAGATCAGTTGGTTATGGCTAAAAATGTGCGGTTGGAGACCATCATTAGCATGCAATTGGATGAAAAGTCCAAGATTCAGAATATCAGTCCATATTTATGTAAATGGCCTTCCATAAAATTCCCGGGCTTTTTCATGAGTAAAAACCATACCTCCAAATATTTGTCCTGTAAGCCAGCTGATTTCTACTTTTTGAGTCCTGAAGAAGCTAAGAAGTTTATACCGGGGTTTGAGAAGAAGTATCCCGATTATGAGCCCAAAGATCCAAACAATGGGGATATTTTTTTGGAGGATCAAATTAAGGGCCAAACAGGTTCAGAGGAGGAGAGTTTTCTGAGGAGAGAGGATACTCAAAATTCGGCTCCCTTAGTTAAATCTTCAAATTCAGACAATTCTCCTGCTTTATTGAAACAGCCTGACTCGCCATATCGGTTGAGTTTTTCGTATTTTGACGGAGAAATGGAATTGGACATATCTGATATAAGGCCCGACCAGATGTTTGAGGGAGAACATGATGACACCCTGATTTTTGCAGGTAAATGAATGTTTTTTTTTTTTGGGATTACATTTATTGGGTGATCATAATTACATAATCAAATCCACTGTATTAATGATGATCTTCGACTGTTAACTATACAGATCTCAAGAAAGCTATTGGTGCGGAGTTATAAGGCCGTTCCTTTTACCGCAAATTTATTTAGCCATAAAAAGCTGTTGGAAGAATTCGAGGTTAAATTGAATGTTCCTTTTTTTTTTTTTTTTTGTAGGGGTTGGTTTTTTTTTTTTTTTTTTAGGGGGTGGATTTTTTTTTTTTTTTTTTTAGGGGGTGGATTTTTTTTTTTTTTTTTTTAGGGGGTGGATTTTTTTTTTTTTTTTTTTGTAGGAGTTGGATTCTTATTTCTTTATATATATACTAATGTATTTTGGGTTATATGCAGGACCATCGTTTCTCCAGGTTTTTCTATAAATCTTAACATGCTTTGTCAATTCCAAAGATTTCTCTGGATATAGAGGTGTCCAAATATCGATTAAAATCCTCCTCCTTTTGTATATTGCTAGCCATTCTACTACACTAGGTCTGCATTCACATTCCCAAAGTCCTATCTGTCCAGCTCACCTAGATAGTACTCTGACGCCTATAACAAAATAACTACTGGAGTTCTATAGTTCTATAGAGTCGTATACCAGATTCACTAGTTTAGTGTGTGCCCCATTCCTATTCCGGACTTATATCTCTGGTGGTGGGGTCTGGTACTCCCCAGCCAGTGTTCTTTGATTTGCTAACCATACATATGATCTATAAATATCTCATATAGCCAAATTTCTAGACACATTATTAGTCTCGATTTATTAAGTGACTCGTTATTAAGAGTAAATAGTAAGCATGAGAAGATAATTCTAAAAGGAAGAGAGAAGAGAAAGTAAGAGAAGAGAAATTAAGAGAAGAGAAATTAAGAGAAGAGAAATGTCTAGTAAAATGTCCACATCTTCAACACCATTACTGGTGATGGCACTGGTATTGTTATAATGTGGTGCCACAATAGTGAAGGACACAGGACAGTAGTGTATATAGTTATGAAACGGGGTAATTATTAGAGGGGGTCATAGATTAGAGCAGGAGGTATACTGTCCAATATATGGCACAATATAATGTACTCACTAGATCGACTAGTCTAGTAGTATCTACTGTTTACTACCTGTATAGGTATCATCACTAAGTAACCAAGTACTGTATATAATTAGACATGTACTTGTGCTTGGTAGGGTTTTTTAGGGGTTGTGTATGCTATTGGAGAGTAATGGGGAGATTGGTTGGTATGTACTATTGTTATGTGCAGGACATTATATTACGTGCAGGTCGACTTGGGGTATGTTTTCAAGGTTCCAGCCATGATTGCGGGCTGAAAATTTGGAACGAAAGATAAAAACGTGTTTGAAAGACTGTAGCCAAATTTGGGTCTTTTAAAAACCCCGTGTGTGGCCAGAAAACTACATTTCCCTCGTGCAATGTTGGATGTTCCGGCATATAGTCTACGGTGACATGCACTTATAAAACTTCAGAATCAGTGCCGAATCAATAATTATTAGCGGCAAAGTAACCCTTTATACCACTCCTATATTAACTTTCTATACTATTCCACTTACCTCTGAGTTCTACCAGTATAAATAGACGATTCAATACCTCAACAAGCACTGAAAGTCCACTGGTCTTCAGTATCACTACTTCAATGCTTCATGGTGTTTCATGGTTTTATTTATTTCAAATGATAGCATTTATTTATGGTATCATAGTGTTTCAGGGTAGTTTCAGGGTAGTTTCAGGGTGGTTTCAGGGTGGTTTCAGGGTAGTTTCAGGGTGGTTTCAGTGTTTAAAAATGATTTTATGGTAGTTTCATGGTATTCCACTTTATACGAAATACAAGAATAAGTCTATTTCAGATGACCTTCTGGTGCTGGTATCTGCTCCTGCATAGCACTAATACCTCTTATCCTATGGATATGATTTTTTATACCATTTCTTACCTACAATTTTAGCTCTATCATTATACAAAACCATTTCCTACTTTAATTATTGCTCCCGTCAATAATTAGTGACTATTGAAGATTACTTGGGTGCACCTGCATACAGATACAGAGGTGGTGCAACACTGGCCCACCACACCATTTTTCCAGTCAGTTTCCAGATCCAGCTCCAATACCAAATCTATATATCATCTAAACCACAGCAACTCCTTTATCTGATTTTTTTTCTACTGTCCCTGGAAACTGTCCGTAGATCTAGAAACAAATATCGCATCAATCAGCCAATCACATCTCACATCTCTCTCCATACTATTAGGCATTACCTTGAACTTTTGGGTAACTTGGAACCTTTGTGTTACTGGAAAACAATAACTTAAATAATTGGGGAACGTCAAATGTACCTCAGTTACTTGTATTCTGGTTGTCTCTAAGCTAATACTAGGAACTCTCTATTTCCTCTTTTTCAATTAAGCTCATTAAATACTCGTAAACCAAAGAGCGGGATCACCTTCTTATATAGTCAATTTCGGAACTTCCTTCCTTGGAACCTTCTGGAAACCTTCTGTTTCATCTGGATCCTGCATGCTGGACCATGCGAGGTGTGTACACATCTCGCCTATTCAACATAGTCACCAGTCTCCACAGTTACACTATTTAAATTCTAAAATATACAAATACAAATATTGATTAGAATTAGAGTAGTGCTGACTACAACCAAAAAAAAAAGGAAAAACATAGTACATATTTTCTAGTTTTGGTTGGCCTGGTAGTATGCAGATGGGTGGGTGAACGCGCAACACTGAAATCTCAGTCCAGTCTTCAACTACAATGAATGTTGGATCGATCCTCAACGGAGAGTCGCCGCCCGAAGTGCCGGAAACCAAAGCCAAGGCCGGCGGCTCGGACGACTCTCGCCCGTCTGCTCCGCTTCACCAGAGACACTCCATCAACAACCTACTCAATGATACCCCAGGAGAGAAGGCCCGGACCGAAGGTGCGAAGGAGGGAAAGTCTGACAAGAATACGGACGACGACAAGAATACGGACGACGACAAGAACACGGGGCTGGAGCTAAGGAAGGACTCTGTGGATGCCGATATGTCGGACGACTCGATTTCGGAAATGGTCAATTCCACCGAACGTGAGATCAATAAAGTGCTCTCAAAGGAACTGAGTTCCGTTTCTGAGTCCAGGAAAGGGTCGGAATCCCAGGAAAGACAAGTCAAGGATTCGGGAAAGAAAACACTTATTAATAGTGAACTCGAGAAAATCAATAAGCTCAAGGGCGCCAAATCAAAGCCCAAACGCTATGATGAACCTCCCATCTGGGCCCAGAGGTATTACCCTCCCAACCAAGGCCCCAAGGATGCTGTATACAAGAACATGCCCTCCGCCGCTACCACGGCCGCAACGCAGAACCCCGTGTTTGACCGTGAATCCATGTACTCCGCCGACTTGGAGTGTCTGATCACTGGAGTCATTCCTCCACAGTCTACGGTGCGCACCATAGCGGAGTGGCTCTACGCCAACTTCGTGGAGATCCTGCTTGAGAACAGACAGTATGTGGAGCTCGAGCTCAAGTTCGGGTCCATTGTGGGCAAGACCTCGGGGGTCAGGCTCGATATCGGCGTGTCGTCCGAGTGTATCTATACTGCCACTGCAGATACTCGTTTTGAAATGGGCGTGCATGAAGCTGGCTGGGGAGACTTGAAAGAGTTTCTCAATGAACTCGAGAGGGCTTACGTGGACGAGGCCAAGAAGAACCCCTCCAAGCCCCGCCGCAAGTTCAACACCACCGAATCCGATACCACCGACTACTTCTTCCATGTTTCCGAGAGAAACGAGAAACCTCAGAAGATCCGCATCTCCAAAGATAACCAGCTCGTGCCGCCACGGTATGTGGGCATCCAGAAAAAACGCTTGTCTGACATCTACATCCACAGCCCTTCGTGTGTGTACGACCTCCGGCTCTCGCTCTCGCTCGAAATGCCGGTCAACGAGGCCAACGTGGAGCCGCTCATGAAGAAGAAGCCCACGCTCCAGCGGGCTAAGAAGAGAACTTCCTATTCGCATGCTCCCACCGTGACCCGTTTCGACTTCACTGAAGTGTCGTTGCCCAAGAAGACAAAGAACAAGTTCGGCAAGACCGTCGTGGAAAGCGAACGGTCTCATGAGTTGGAGCTTGAAATAGATACTTACCAGATTTTCCGAGGGTTCGATAAGATCCGTGATGGCTCGGATACCATCCGGTTTGAGGAGTTGGTGGAGATTTTCCTCAACAACGCAAGATGTTTGAACAACAGGGTCACCAAGCTCGCCTCCAAGTGAGGTTTCAATGAAAATTAAGATGGAAATGAGTCCAATGGAGTCAACTATGGATCCTGAGACTGGACCATTCTCTATGAGGATAATCTTATGAACATCAAATGAAGCATTACTACATGATGGTCATCATTATGAAGGCATAATATGAAGAACGCTTTATGGCGGGCTAGTGCCTTATTTTGTGAATAATTCACAATAGAGGTGTTTGGTATAACGGTGTGGAATTGACTATGCTTCATTTTAGATGGTGATCTTAATGGTGATATTTTAAGAGGCATCTATGAGACGTCTTCTATGAAGCTGAAGTGATAACTCATTGTTGGCATGAAGGACAGTTCATTGGGTGCGATTAGAACTCACATTATATGAAAGTGTGGATCTTTAGTGGAAAACCCAAGAAGAATATCATTGACAATCACACCGAAGGACGTTTTGAACTTGAAGTTGATCCTAAAATATAATTGACTGAGTCATATGAAGGACAAGACATATGAAGGAGTGACTGGACTTACCTATGATTGTGTGACT
Source organism: Metschnikowia sp. 04-226.1 (assembly GCA_002370245.1). Lineage (NCBI taxonomy): Eukaryota > Fungi > Ascomycota > Pichiomycetes > Serinales > Metschnikowiaceae > Metschnikowia > Metschnikowia sp. 04-226.1. The sequence continues at coordinate 817,058 of NLAD01000699.1, forward strand.
TCATTGTGTGACTTCATTGTGCCTGGAATTACTCATTAAGTGCTACTTTGTGAAGGTGGTGAACTTGTATGACTGGACTTACTCTAAGGTGAAAGAGTCATGGATGTGCACTCTATATGAAGGAAGCCTCAGGAACCACTAAGGACATCAGTGACGATTCTTATGAACACTGCAATAGGGTGAAAGAATTGAATGCTGTGATTGGATACCGAGAGTCACCAGACTATGGAGAACGGTTTCTTATCATCTCTAACTAGGCTAGCTTATATAACTATTCAACTAGGCTAGCTAATATAACCATTCTAGAATATGGGCATAATGTAGGATTAACGTGATCAAGGCGCGGCAGAAAATAAATGTGTCGCAGTCCTGCACTCTATGTGAACACCGAGCCGACTACCACATCCATAACCTTATGTCTGCAAACATGAATTGGCCCATCTGCGTACTAGTCTGCTTCTTCACAGTGCTAGCGATGGTTTACGGCTCCATAGTTCTTTTGGCGCACTACCCTCGCCCGGCTGCCAGCTCAGAAACCCGGTACCAGACCAACGATGGCCAGGGCCCCGTGCACGCGTTGAAACGGCTTGATGACGATGAAAATGAGGTCCAGACCAAAGTCCCCGATTTGGATTTGTCCATTGTAGTGCCCAGTTATAATGAAACCGCCAGGCTAGGCAAAATGCTCCAGGAGGCCGTGGCTTTCTTGGACAAGGAGTACCGGGGCCGGTACGAGATCATGATTGTGGACGATGCAAGTAAGGATGGAACAGGGGAGTTTGCGTTGGAGGAAGCGGACCGGCTTGGACTCCAGCCGGGCGTGTTGAAGGTGGTGAAACTCATAGAGAATAGGGGGAAGGGTGGAGCCGTGACCCACGGTGTTTTGCATAGCAATGGACGGTTGATTTTATTTGCAGATGCGGATGGAGCCACACGATTCAGCGATATCTCCAAGCTCATCCAATACATGGAAACCAAAAACGGGCCAGCGGTGGCGGTGGGGTCACGTGCACACATGGTGGATACAGACGCCGTAGTCACGCGGTCGGTGGTGCGCAATTTCTTGATGTATGGCCTCCATACGTTGGTGTACGTGTTTGGCATCCGGACGGTTCAGGATACGCAGTGTGGTTTCAAGATGTTTAACCGCGAGTCGGTGCGGAGGATCTTTCCGCATATGCATACGGAGCGCTGGATCTTCGACGTGGAGATCTTGTTGTTGAGTGAGCTCCAGAAAATTCCCATTGGCGAGATTCCCGTCAATTGGCAGGAGATCGGTGGGTCCAAGGTGGACTTGGCCAAGGACCTGATTCAGATGGCCATTGACTTGGTGGTGACGCGCATGGCCTACATGCTTGGATTGTACAAGATCAAAGATGCTAAGAAGTTGGTGTAAACTTTTTGATGAAACTTTTTGATGTAAATCAAAAACGTTTCAGTTTCAGTTTCAGTTTCAGTTTCAGTTTCAGTTTCAGTTTCAGTTTCAGAAGTGTTGAATTTTCAAAAGTCAAATGCAGTGCCAGAAGTCCGAGATTCGTTTTGAGAAGTGTGGAATTTCCAGAAGTCAGAAATGTCAGAGTGTCAGAGTGTCAGAGTGTCAGAGTGTCAGAGTGTCAGAAATCAGAAATCAGAAGCTTGAGAGTCAGAATCAGAAATCTGTGGAATCTCTCAAAATTCTGTCTAAAGTCTGTATCTTTGTCTGTCTGTCCATCTCAGTCAGTCTGCAAAATCTGCGAAGTCTGCGAAATCTGCAAAGTCTGCAAAATCTGCAAAATCTGTCTATTTTGGACATGTGTCTGCCTGTCTCTCTGTCTGTCTGTCTCTCTGTCTGTCTGTCTCTCTGTCTGTCTGCCTGTCAATGTCTCTGTGTCTGTCTGCAGTCTTTGTCTGTCTAAGTTCATCACGTGCCCTGGTCATTCAAACCGGGCATAATGACCTGAAACATGTGGTCGCACGAAGGCCACGCAGACGCCGCGTTTCTAAACAATAAACGTTAATATACAATACTAGTGCTTAAAGGCTCCAGTAAATTAAGATCCAAAGTCTAAAAAATAAAAATTAGATTAAATTTTCTAAACAAACAAAATAGGCTTATTAGAATAAGCTTTTAAAAATAGAAAAAAAAAAGTGTCAAGAAGAAGTTGACTGTAAGTTAATGACAATGTGGTGAAGCGTTGCATGAGGCGCAGTGTTGACGGTAGTGCGAGGTCGGCCTACAACACCATTCTTCTTATATCCTCATGGAAGTCCCACTTCCAAATCATCCCCTCCCCCCCCCCCCCCCTGATTACAGCAGACCATGGCGCCCCACCCTCGGAATATTCTTCTTGTGACTCTCCTTCTATGCAATGCCTTTTTTGTATGCAGGCCCATGCTTCTGAATAGCCACTCAGCCAGTGAACTGGATGTTCCAATGTGGAAATTTGATAAGGATGGAAAGTATTATGTGGTAGATTCTGAATGGGCACAGGCCAATACCCAAGTACTGGAATTGAGTGCGAAAGAAGGGCCTTTTTCTAAGGAACTAGTGAAGTCGCGGCTTATTGAGCACGTGCTAAAGTCCAATGGGCCATTAATGGAGAAGATTGAGTCTGAAATCAGGAATAAGCATTCGGATGAAATCAAAGCATCAGTGGAGAAACAGATTGCGGCCGAGCTAAGGGAACAAAAGTCATCGGTGGCCTTTTATAATGCCGAGAAGAGCTATAAGATCTTGGACGATTTGAGGGCCGAGTACCTGAAGCAAAACCAGGAGCGGCTTCAGAATCTCATTCTTAAGGACTACTTGAAGAATACTACGGATATGGCTTTGAAGCAGAAGATGGAGGAGCTAGATTCTATGCATGTGGATCGTCAGAGTTACTTCCATTATGTGATTCGAGACGTGTTGGGGCGTAATGAGCCGTTTGGTTTGGGTGTGGAGGATCTGGGCCAGAAATTTTATGGGATTTCGGCGGATGAGCCTTCTGCAAGGGTGCTTAGTGAAGAGTACTTGACTAATAACAGGGTCAAGTTGGTGATTACAGATTTCCTAGATCTTCAGGATAAACACGAAGCATTGGTAAGGGAGCTCAAGGAAATGCCCCGACCCGTTAAGGAGATCTATTCGGGCGATGGCATTGTGATTGCTGCTCGGAAAAAAGATATGGTGGGTGCCTTTAATGTGATCGTGCAGCTTCGGCAGGAGGGCTCGGAGCTTCCTATTGAGGTGGTGCTCAACTCCAAGGATGATTACAATGAGCACTTCTGCTCCAAGCTTCTCCCCCAGTTCAATGCAAAGTGTGTGTTTGTGGAGACCGAGATTGGCGCGGAGGCGTACGAGTTTATCGACTTTAAGGGGGATGCCTTCCCGTTGAAGGCGCTAGCTCTCGTGGTGTCTTCTTTCGACAATACCATTTATCTCGACGCAGACAACTTCCCCATCAAAAACGTGGACAGTCTCTTCACGTCGCCTCCATACCTCAACACCAGGTGCATTGTCTGGCCTGACTTGTGGCACCGCACCATCTCGCCCAAGTTCTATGAAATCGCCGGGCTTACTCCTGGGGAGCCCATACGAAGGAGCGGGATCTCCAACGAAGGGCTGTTCCACGAGTACATTGCCAAGGACAAGAAGACGGACATTGCGTTCCATGACCTTGCAGGCATTCCACACACCAAAAGCGTGGAGCTGGGCCAGATGGTCATTTCCAAAAGCGACCATTTCCGGGGCCTTTTCTTGGCCCTCTACTACAACTTGAACGGGCCTCGCTACTACTACCATCTCCTCTACCAAGGAAGCCACGGTTCGGGCGACCGAGATACTTTTGTTCCTGCCTTTGCAGTGATGAACGAGCCCTACTACTTGAACGAGTGGAATGCCGTCAACACCGGGGTGGAGCGGCCGAAACCAGATGAAGAGGGCACGTTTTTTGACGAGAGCACGTTGATGCAGAGCGACCCAACACAGCTGGCTAAGTACCTCCGGTCGTGGCGAAAATGGCTCCGGGAAAAGGGCATGGACCTGCGGCTCGACCCCAACGAAAACTCCAAGTACACCAAGGATTTGCGCTACGAGTTCTTCACCAACAACAACAAAGTGCGTCAGCCCACGGCTCTTTTCCTTCATGTGCACGACCCCAAGGTCAACCTGTTGTCCAACGAATTACTGGAAAAGACAAAGTACGACTTCGAGTCCAGATACATCAAGAATATCGGAGAGCACGAATTCGCCATGGGCTCTCGAGACTGGGAGTTGCGTTTCCAGGCCATCAACGCATGGACCACCTGCGAGGCCTTCACCGATGCTCTGTACTGGAAGAGTTTTAACGTGGACCGGAAGAAATTGTGCAAAAAGACCAAGAATTATGTGAAGAAATTGGAGGAAACCAGCAACGATCTTGCCGCAGCAGAACTCAATGTTACCGTTGGAGTCAAGGCTTAGCATTCTACAGTCTATTCAATTCTTCAGTCTAATTAATTCTTCAGTCTAATTAATTCTTCAGTCACTCATTTCACAATGTCACTCATTTCACAATGTCACTCATTTCCCAATGACATAGTCTACTCACAACAGCATCCACTCTTAATCTCTATTCTAGTATACACCAATCATACAGTCATATACTCTCAAGAATTACAAGTACAGACAAGTACTCCCTTTCTGTATTCCGTCATCTAATCTCTATTAATTACCATACATAATAGTGGGTTTTTCAGGACTTACTTATTTCTTGACTTGGATCTTCCGGAAGCCTATAATGTTACTGTGCGCATTTATAGAGACTAATTGTAGGCTCACCAGTAGTGCGCTACCCACACTAGACCTTGGATTGGAGTAGGCAATAAATAGTCCAGGAGATTCCAGAATCTGCCAGGATTTCTAGTAATTTAAATTCTCTAAAAGTCTCCAAATCCGAATCCAAATCCAGATCCAAATCCAGATCCAAATCCATAACAAAATCTGAATCCAAATCCGAATTCAAATCCTAATACCTTTTTTTTTTAATAGATCACTTTTACCCTCTACCCTTTTATCTCTATGGTGGAACTGTGTGCACCGAAGGGCCGCACTTTAAACACCGAGCCATCCACACATCAAAATCTCTTTTAAATTCATTTCAAATTCAAGGCAGAACCAATTAATTATATATGAGTTTAGGCTTAGGGGGCGTTCCGAGAAACTCCGGGGTCGCCCAGGCTCGGAGCTCCAGTACCCGCACACTCCGAGCCTATTAGCCCGGGAGCTGCACACATAGCGCAGGGAAAAAAAACCCAGCAAATTCCAACCACTTCCTACTACAACCCTAAGAAGCAACATGTTGAGATCCAACATTAGACAATTTGTCAGATTCAACTCATCTAAAGCTGGCCATTACGATGCCGTCGTCATTGGCGGAGGCCCCGGTGGTTACGTTCACGCCATCAAGTTGGCCCAGCTCAACTACAAAACCGCCTGTATTGAGTCCAGAGGCAAACTCGGGGGCACGTGTCTTAATGTGGGATGTATTCCCTCCAAGGCTCTTTTGAACAACTCCCACTTGTACCACCAGATCAAGCACGACTCCGAACACAGAGGTATTGAGATTGCTGGCGATGTGTCGGTGAATGTCAGCAAGTTGCAGGCGGCCAAGGACAAGGCCGTGACTGGCTTGACCTCTGGTATTGAGATGTTATTCAAGAAGAATGGCGTCACCTACTTGAAGGGTACTGGCTCTTTTGTTGACGACAAGACCGTCAAGGTCAAGGGTCTTGACGGTGACGAATACGAGGTCACTGCTGACAACATCACAATTGCCACTGGTTCGGAGCCTACTCCTTTCCCAGGCATTGAGGTGGATGAGGAGCGCATTGTTACCTCCACCGGAGCCTTGGCCTTGAAGGAGGTTCCAAAGAGAATGTCCATCATCGGAGGAGGTATCATTGGTTTGGAGATGGCCTCTGTGTGGTCCAGATTGGGCTCTGAGGTGACCATTATCGAGTTCCAGGACGCCATTGGTGCCGGTATGGACGCCGAGGTGGCCAAGGGCTCGCAAAAATTGTTGGCCAAGCAGGGCTTGAAGTTCAAGCTCGGAACAAAGGTCACCAAGGGTGTTAGAGAAGGCGAAGTGGTCAAGGTAGGCATTGAGGATGTCAAGTCCGGCAAGGCCGAAGAGATCGAGGCCGACGTGTTGTTGGTTGCCATTGGTAGAAGACCATTCACCAAGGGCTTGAACCACGAGGCCATTGGCTTGGAGCAAGACGACAAGGGTAGATTGGTGATCGACTCGCAGTTCAGAACCGCCAAGCCCCACATCAGAGTCATTGGAGACGTGACTTTCGGTGCCATGTTGGCCCACAAGGCTGAGGAGGAAGGCATTGCTGCTGCTGAGTACATCAAGCACGGCCACGGTCACGTCAACTACGGAAACATCCCCTCTGTTATGTACACGCACCCCGAAGTGGCATGGGTTGGAGCCAGCGAGCAACAATTGAAGGCCGACGGTATCAAATACAAGGTGGGCAAGTTCCCATTTGTGGCCAACTCCAGAGCCAAGACCAACCTCGACTCCGAGGGATTCGTCAAGTTCCTTGCTGATGCCGAGACCCAAAGAGTGTTGGGAGTTCACATCATTGGACCAAATGCCGGAGAGATGATTGCTGAAGCCGGCTTGGCCTTGGAGTACGGTGCCTCCACCGAGGACATTGCCAGAACCTGCCATGCCCACCCTACCTTGTCGGAAGCATTTAAAGAGGCAGCCATGGCCACGTTCGACAAGCCAATCCACGCCTAAGTGTCCGTTTAAACGACCACGGTTGAATATCCCAAAAGATATGTTCAATAGACGATGTGGTCCGAGCCAAAGTAGATGTTGTAGAGTCTAATCAGTTACACCAAACAGTATAAAACAATAAAGATTAACCAATACAGTTATAACAAGAAGATATATTGCATACAGTTGTAAGGCAAAGAATGAGGACTGAATATATTAGCTATGTACTGTCGTTGACTACCGAGTCAAGATAATGTATAGAGCGTGGATAATACCGGGAATGTACCCAAGAATGGTCAAGATAATGTTCAAGAAGAAGGCACCCCCACAGCCACACTCTAAAAGCACCCCCAAAGGAGGCAAGATAATAGCAACAATGATTTTAAGAATGTCTGCACAAACCATGGTGAATTAATTGATTGCCCCACCGATCCAGTGCGGGCCCCATGCTATTTATACTCGCCCTTTTCCTTCCTTGCTCCTCAGTCATTCCCTGCGGAGCATCTCCAGGCACGCTGCAAGGTGCCGCGCGCCAGCCGCACTCTTCCATCCACAGCAACTACTACAAAGTAAACAAAGCCCAGAGCAACCATCTCCACCAAAAAAAACAGGGGAAAAAAATGGACAAAATGAATCGAATGGCCGAGACAGATTAAGTTGAGAAATAAGTGAAAAAATTAAAATTTAAGGCCCAATTGACCAATTGACAATCGAGTATCAAACTTTTAAACATGACAAAAAACGCGGGTGAGACTTTGCTCGTCAAGCAATCTTCATGAGCCCACATCACACGCACTAAGCACAGCGACTTAAATCTTCTTCGGCCAAGGCTGAGTTAGGCAATTCAAGGTACCAGGTTATTTTTTCGGGCTAATGTAGATTTAGGTCATTCACTTTAGTTTATCATATACAATATAAGGATATTTATTAATAGACGAATGATTTAAATTAATTTACTTTTTTTTTAGTGTAACGGGGCTCATAATCATAAGGTCGTGCGATGCTCATAAGATGACTAGTGACAAAGTTTTCAAGGTGACTGCAAATAGAGCCATTTTTATTCCAAAACAAATTACGTCTATCATTAAATTTTAAAAAAAAAAATGCAGTCATAAGTTCAAATTTTGTATAATTATAAATTTCTATTTAAAAGACGGAGTTCCGTTGGACAATGAAGGACGGAGAATTGTCCACATTCCGTCCTCACCACTGCCCCCATTCATGAACATTCGGTGCACACCTTTGAGAACAATGTCTTGTGTGCAGGCCAACTATTATAAAAAAATCCATGGTATTGTAACTCTATGTCCATAGAAGATTTTTCGGTGAAATTTTGGAAATCAAACCCAGCGATGTGACTTAATGTAATGGTCTTGCGCCCATCTCATTATCTGCCCTGAGGACAAATTTGAATGGGACCTGGTGACTGACCAAGTGGCACTGCATATAAGTTTAGGTCTCAGGTACTGCAGGCAAGATACGTTGATAAGCCTGTGTCTATAAATAGGGAGACGTTCCGCTACGACCAGAAGACACTTTTGTAATTCCCTCATCAAAAACACTCTCCTTTTTTCTTGTTCTTTGGCTGTGGGTATGTCTTGATAGTTCAGTCCATCGTCAGGAATGTGACAATAAAATTGAACCAATTCTAATTTCTGACCTTTCCTGACCTTTTCTGACCTTTGATTGGACCTTTCTGAAACTTCTGAATTTCCTGAAACTTTTGAATTTTAAATTGTGAATTGTGAATTCCTTAGCTTAGAAATTACTGGCTGGTCATTGGTCAAGTCCCTCAATATCAGATACACCAATTAGTCTACCCATGCGAACAGTTCGTATAATTAGGTCAGTTAATTTCGTTTGAGTACTTTCTTTTGGAGTTAATATAATCAGGTTAGTACAGTCAGGCTGATCCTGTGTATGGTGGCCAAGAGTGATCAATGGCTATGATGGTCTAGATTATGGTGATACATTTCAAGGTACTGTGAGTTCAAATGTATATTGAATTAGTTGTATTCACTGACTACATAATGCTAGATTACTATACTAGTATTAGTTTAGAGTAGGCCGACTTTCCATACTCAAATACTGTAAATTCAAGAACTCATCTAATGAGTATATCAGTTGGATCTGGTGTAGTAGAGGCAGTAGTCTATACATTATAGTAGAAATGGGGAAATAAGAAATGAAATATTTATATAATATCCTCTAGATTATTCTGATAATGTTAAGATCTATACTACTCTGAAACCATCCTGTATATAAACTTGTAGTGGACGAAAAGTAATATATAATACTATATTTTGAAATGTGTCCCATTGGATCTTTACATTATAATTAATCCAGTACTACTAATGAAGACTATTGTTTTTATATCTATGGCAAGCACAATACAGATGGAGATTTAAGCCTATACTTCTCCATTTCCACTTATACTTATAGGAATTAGACTAGTATGCAGTCGACTGTACCCTATTTGGCTACCACTATCACCAGTATCTTTAATACTAGTCCAATCTTTGTTCAGTCTTGGAGAAATATGGAAATAAAGAGAGAAGAGAAGTAGAGAATTGGAGCCAGAGATATTAGTATGGAACAGTAAGAAATAGTATGGAAAAATAAGAATAATTGTTTAGAATAGTAAGAATAATTGTTTAGAATTTTAAGAATGATTGTCGAGAATTTTAAGAATAATTGTCTAGAATATTAAAAATAATTGTCTAGAATATTAAAAATAATTGTCTAGAATTAGAGATGTATGTTCGTGTCAAGCTTCTCAAATGGTGTGTTCTGTATCGCAGCTCCTTTGTTTCATATTGTTTTTTATAGTAATCTTCAATATTCAAAAACCAGTATATTTTTATAGTTTTACCTACAAAAACAACTTCAATTATTTATGGAGTTACAATGTTCATGATATCTTGGTGTTCATGCAGTATGAGTATGAGCTCGAATATAGGTCACCAGTCCACGGTATCCATACCATAAATCTAGAATGAATTTTATTTAAATGTTTTTCGTAAAACCAAGAAAAAAAACAAGACAACTAAAAAAAATAATTCGAAGAAATAATACGAAGCTTTTTTAGGTCTCTGGGAAATTGTAGTTAAACTGTAGATTTCTAGATTTCTTAGGTACTCAGTGCGAGGCTCAGAAAAGTTGAGTGCGAGCTCAAAAAAGTTCAGTGCGAGCTCAAAAAAGTTCAGTGCAAGTTCAAAAAATTCCAGTATGATTATTTTTTTTTCATGTTCATTATTAAGTGCTCATAAAAGGAGTGCACTACTAAAACTGGCTTTTTCCACTAAACTACAAACCAGAAATCCAAATCTCTAAAAAACAACAAGTGATGATTTTTATTGATTATAGACCTAGTCTCACGTGACCGTAATATATACTATTCTTTTTTTTTTTTGTTTTTTTTTTTGTTTTAAATGTATTTGGATAAGTACTCTGGATTAGAATGATGGGAGACTGATGGTAATGGAGTGGAGGCATGTGCTGAAGTTTACGCGTACTGACTCACAGGTTCACTGTAGAATACTCTGGCAGTGCACTGGCAGCGTAAATCACAGTACCTTAAAAATTTCTCAAAATCAGGCACTCATTCCCACAGATTTCCACCCACAATGTCCGACATATCCTTGAAATTGTTGAAAGCCGTCGACGAGAATAATGGCATCCAAAATACTTTGGATTTGGCCGAGTTTAAATCCGTCGATGTGGCCACGTTACAATCGTCCTTGACGTCCTTATGGGCCAAGGAGATGATCAACTTTAAGAAAATCGAAAAGGACTTTTACGTGTTGACCAAAGAAGCCGAGGAGTTTTTGAAGTCTGGCTCCCACGAAATCCGTCTTTTGGATGAAGTTTTAAAGTCCTTGGAGGGCTTAAAGATTTCCGATGTTAATGCTAAGTTGGGCCAGGTCGGTAAGTTGGGCCAGGGTAAGGCTTTCAAGAACGGCTGGATCTCCAAGGATGGCGATAAGTTGGTGGCAACCGTCAAGGAGTTGCCAAAGGATGAAGTGGTGGAACAATTGAAGCAGATCAAAACAACCGGTCTTTTGGACGATAAGAAAGAACTCGCCGAGTTGAAGAAGAGAAAGTTGATCTCTCTCACCAAAATCGTCGGCTACAGCGTTTCCAAGGCAGATAAATTTGCGTTGACAATTACAAATTTTGAAACAGACATTACCTCGGATATGGTCACATCCGGCAGCTGGAAGGACGCCTCTTTCAAGCCCTACAACTTCAATTCCGAGGGCTTGCACCCACCCTCTGGAGCCTTGCACCCCTTGATGAAGGTTCGCGAGGAGTTCAGACAAATCTTCTTCTCCATGGGCTTCACCGAGATGCCCGCCAATCAATACGTCGAGTCTGGTTTCTGGAACTTCGACACCTTGTTTGTTCCGCAACAGCACCCGGCCAGAGACTTGCAGGACACTTTTTACTTGAAGGACCCCGTGGCTGCCAAGAGACCCGAGGACGAGAAGTATTTGGAAGACATTAAGGCCGTGCATCAAGAAGGTAAGTTCGGCTCCATTGGCTACAGATACCCTTGGAAGGAGGAGGAGTCGCTCCGAATGGTGTTGAGAACACACACCACGGCAATTTCCGCAGCCATGTTGAAGAAGTTGGCCGAGGACCCCAAGCCTACGCGGTTGTTTTCCATTGACCGTGTGTTCCGGAATGAGGCTGTGGATGCCACGCACTTGGCCGAGTTCCACCAAGTGGAGGGTGTGCTCGCAGGTTACGACATCACCTTGGGTGATTTGATTGGGTTCATGGAGGACTTCTTCTCCAAGATGGGTGTGGACGGCTTGAGATTCAAGGCCGCTTACAACCCCTACACTGAGCCTTCCATGGAGATTTTCGCCTACCACAAGGGCTTGGGCAAATGGGTGGAGATTGGTAACTCGGGTATGTTCAGACCTGAGATGTTGGCCCCCATGGGTTTGCCCTCCAACCTCAGAGTTTTGGGCTGGGGTCTCTCCTTGGAAAGACCTACTATGATCAAGTATGGAGTGTCGAACATCAGAGAGTTGTTGGGACACAAGGTCTCGCTAGACTTTATAGAAACGAACCCTGCGGCCAGATTGGACGAGGACTTGGTGGGTTAGTATTGTCAATGAGATAATGGTACATAGTGAGTAATGCAATCAAAACAATAAACGGCTATTCAAAGTATTTACAAAAAAAAAAGAAAACATTTTGTCTAATTCATATATTGTGGTGTTCTGTATGGCCAATGACTAGTGGTGTGCGCATTAATACAGTCTACACTCCACAGTCTACAGTCTACAGTCTACAGTCTACAGTCTACAGTCTACAGTCTACTACACCATGTCCCAAGAGCCCAAGAGCACCGTAGGGATCCTCCCCAAAAAACCCATCAAACCATCCAGTATGGAGGAACACGTGTGCAAATGGACAGGGTGCAATGCAGGCAGCTTCCCCACCTTGGCAGCTCTAGTCACCCACGTCAACAACCAACACTTGGTGCAGACGTCGCTCAACTTGGCCCAGACCCCTGTGCGCTATGCTTGTCTCTGGGAAGGCTGTTCCCGCTTCGATGTGGAGCAGCCGTCTCGATTTGCTTTGCTTTCCCACTGCAGAACTCATACGGGCGAGAAACCATACTTCTGTCCCATTCCCGAGTGTGAAAAACACTTTACTCGGTCGGATGCTTTGGCCAAACACGTCAAGGGCGTTCACGATTTGCACCAGCATAGAGACTCCATAGCCTTGATGCGGTACCGGGTGCTGAAGGGTAAGGCAGCTGATCCTACAGGAACAGAGCTAGAAACATTGAGTGACGAGCGGTACTCCGAGCTCTTGAACAAGGACTACGAGCTCCGGGTGCCATGGTGGTTTTCCAAGGACTTCACTGAAGTTTTGGGTCACCAAGACCCCACGCTCCATACGCTTCTTGAAAAGACGTTGGATCAACGGCAATTTGACTTGGCCAACCTGCGATACAAGACGTTTCTCGAGAGCAAGAACAGCGACTTGTTTGGCATTCTAGACGTGCAACAAGATGCATCGCTTGTATCTTTACGCAAACGTACGCTAGAGGTGCTTTCACAATACGAGGAGGAGAAGCCGGCGAAGAAGAGCCATTCCAAGACATACGAGGAACTACAGTCGGAGCTCGAGACTGCCAACAAGATCAAGGAAATTGTCAGCAAGAAGCTCGACCAGGCGCTTCGCCAAAAACGGACGCTCTGGGCAGTCAACCAGATGTTGCTAGATGCCAATGTCAAGCTCGGGCTCTCTGAAGACCCCAACGAGGTGGACGATGAGATTCTTCTGGAGGGCATCATCAAGTCAAACTGACCAGAATTACGAGTCAAAAAAAAAAAAGATGAGGCATAGTAACAACACTAATCGGTAATACGACCACATGGCAAGGAACTTGTAGGTTAGGATGTGGCAGGAAATGACTATGGCAGACTGTATGGCAGACTGTATGGCAGACTATATGACTGTATATTGGCCATGATGGCATGAGTGCGTAAGTAGCACGCGAAAAAGAGCATCTCATCTCCACCATCACCATGACTCCCAGAACAAGACTACAAAGACTCAAGGAAGAACAAGTGGAAAGTGGTGAACCCCCCAAAGATGGCCCCCTGCATGAAAATACCCACCATGATGTATCGCTAGATCAGCTTTTCAAAGACCTTGCAGCAGAAACAGCCGCAGCATCAGGCGCCAAAACCAAGGCAGCACCAGACTCCTTGGACAAAATTAAACAAGATTTAAGCAATCTCCCGAAAATCGAATCCAAGCTAGACACCCGTGAAGCAAACAAGAAATCCAAGAGTGGGCTCATTGTGAAAGTCAATGACCCAGTCACGCATAAAGTGGTCAAGCCCAAGAAGGGCCAGGAAACCGATTCCGGATCCAAGTGGTTCAACATGAAGACACAGGAACTCACACCGGAGATTAAGCGAGACCTCCTCATCCTTAAGAATAGAAGTGTTTTGGACCCCAAACGCCACTACAAAAAGGATAACTGGGAAATCCCCAAGTTCTTCCAGATGGGAACCATCGTAGAGGGTAACACGGAGTTCTACTCTTCGCGGATGAGCAAGAAGAGCCGAGGAAGAACCATTGCAGAGCAGATCTTGAAGGACGATAAGTCCACGGAGTACTTTGACAAGAAGTATACCGAGCTCGAGAAGGCCAAGAATAGCGGAGGAAAGGCGCACTACCAGAAATTGATGCACAAGAGAAGAGGCTTTTGAAGGAGTTTGTGGACAAAATAGTTAATAGACAAAAGACAAAAGAATAGACAAAAGAAAAGACAAAAGATAAGACAAAAGATAAGACAAAAGATAAGACAAAAGAAAAGACAAAAGACAAAAGACAAAACACGCATATACTCTTACTCTTAATATTCTTATATTCTTAATTATAAATGCTGATAAATACTCTTAATGTCATTAATTTCATTAATGCACATAGTTCCGGTCACTCCTCTAGGCCAGCCCGCTTGAACACATCGGAACGTATATTCACCCAAAGCTGTTTCTTCTCATCCTTGGAAAGCTTCAACTTCTCGCCCGGTCCCAGTCTCGCCTTGAGCTCCTTCTTCATGGCATCGCTCTGCACCTTGTATTCATGGGCCGTGGTGGCAGCAGCAGCTAGATTCACCAAGTAGTTCCGCACGGCAATCTCTTTGTACCGAAGAGTAAGGTGGGACTGCTCAGGGGTAATGGGAGTAGCGTAGTTTTTGGACTGCTGGCTGATCTGAAGCAAGCGGGATTGCTTGACGGAGATCTCGGCCACAGACTTCTTGAAGTTGGTGTCCAAGTCGTTCTCGTTATATAGGTTCGACGAAAAAAACGTATATATGAGCTCCTTATCGGTGATCGTGGGCAGCAAAAGCGTGATGTGGCACACTTGAGCCAAGTCACCCACCAATTGCGGCAAGGAGTTGGACGAGTAGTGGAGGTCCGGGGATGACGAAACCCGGGGCATATCGGTGAGCATGAGCTTACACCGCGTCACGTTGAGGTTCCACCCCACGAGAAACTCCGGGGTGTTTTGGTAGCTGAGATCGCTCCCTAGCGAGATCTTGATGTCTTCGTATTCGTTATCGTCGATGGACGCTGCTAGAGCCTGGATCAGCGCCCCTGCATACCGTGGATCCCTACTCTTATGGTCAATGAGCTGCTCCTTGCAGTAATTTTCATGGAGAGAAATATCGTTGATAAGCTGCTCCACCGTGGTGGAAACAGGCTCGCTGTCCTCGGGAATGGTGGCGGTGGACGACGAGTAGATGGAAGGGGCCGATCGTACGGACCGTTTCCCCCAGGAAAATACACTCAGCGCCAGCGACTGCCGCAGCTTCAGGGTTTGTGGCGGGTACCGGAGTTGAGTGGGAGCCGAGCGGACTGAAGTGGCGGATGACTGGCCTGCTATCACTGGGAGTTGTTGATAGATTGTATTTCTTGCGGAGTCCCGGAACTGGGACGGGGCCAGGAGCCCGCTTTGGCCATTGATGCGTGCTGGGTAGCCGTACATAGGGAGCTAAGGATGGGATAATCTGGGTGATTTGGGGTATAAAACTGGCGTGGCAGCGGACACTTTCAGCCGTGTGGAGAAAAATGGGGCTGGACGCAAGATGAGGTGGAGAAAATGGGGTAAGGTGGTTCGTGGAGTGCATCAACTGCGAGCGCGGCCGGTGCTGGTAAAGTCGTGGGGAGTCTTTTTTAAAGCGAAAAAAAGATGGGGAATGGAATAGAATGAATAGAGTGGAATGGAGTAGAGTGGAAAGGAAAATGGATGATTTAGGAAATATATAAATGAGTGGAAGGAGAATAGAATGGTGTAATGAGGTGTATAGAATGGTGCAATGAGGTGTATAGAGATGTGTGCATAGTTACAGGAAGAAGTCATACAGGACAAATTACCCAGATACTAGACATAAAAACCCAGAAAACCCCCTAGTATAAGAAATCACTAGTATTGAAATCATTGATATAAGAAATCATTGATATAAGAAATCATTGATATAAGAAATCATTGATATAAGAAATCAATGATATAAGAAATCACTAATATAAGAAATCACTAATATAAGAAATCACTGATATGAGAAATCACTATGCTTGATCATCTTCTAGGAATAGGTGGGTATGGGAATGTGCTGGTGTACGGGTTGGACCATGCTCGAGGTCAGCAAATGCTGCACCGTGCTTTAACGTTTTCTCCCGGTGCGTGGTTTAGGTGCGAATACAATGCTCCACAGCCAGAGCTATTGTTACCTTGCAAAAGAAAGAACGAAGAAATGGGAAATTTAGAGCATTTAATTTGCTCGTGACAAAGCTCATTGTTTATTTTCAATGACTCGCATTTCCCATTCACCACCATTCAGCATTCAGCATTCAGCATTCAGCATTCAGCATTCACCACTCACCGTCAGCATTCAGCATTCACAATCACCACTATTAACTCATAAATTTCCCCAATTTACCCCTTAGTATTTCTATATTTCTCGATTTCCCAATTTCTAGTCCACTTAGTACTTAAGTCCTTGGTTTCTAGGGTCTAGTCTCGTGTAGGAGCTGTAATCAGTACTAACTAGAATAGTATGTCTTGTAGCAGTAGTGGTGGTAATCATCTGGTGGTGGTAAAATTAATCTGGTGGCGTTAGAACAATGAAGAAGTACCAGACTTTTAAGAATCCCACCATACGACTATTAATCCTTAATGTCAAATTCAAACTCTCATAGTTAAGCATCTTTGAAATTACCATTATATGAGGAGGTCATTTATGTATTGTATTAATCATGGAAGGAGTAAGTGTGGTGAGGCGAATAGACAGTCAGTGGAGGAACTGCGTGTAGTGCTATGTTCATGAAAAGGGATTCAGTCTCCTCGTTATGGCAATGTGTGATATGCCATTGTACTAATTAGAATGTGTTTATTGGGGTAGGACTGGACTTAGTGGTTTTCTGGTGGTGGTTTTCTGGCACTGTCAGGCTCACTTTTTCCATCACGTGCCTTGGCTCGCATCATACTCAACTCTTTCACCATACACTACTGCTCCACCACTACTGCTCCACCACTAATTCTGGACCATGCAAGAAATCGAAGAGGTCGTTTCGGATAACCTAGGGTTTCGGCTTCTAAGCGAGAAGAATGGAATAGCGCTTTTCGATTCGCCCATTGACTTTTCTCTTCTGTTGCATCGACCCTTACAACTACTCCATGTCTCTCACACAAAACAGTTGTACGCTGCTTCAGACTGCACCAAAGTCGGGATTGGCCACTTACGTGTTTTTGATGCTTTGTCCGACTCCGCTTCGGCAATTCAAGACTTTGTGGCGGTGGATTTGCGGGGGGTTACCGCTCTCAAGTTTGATGTTTCGGGGTCTCACCTCTATGCTTTGGCCGAGGGGCATCTACTCCGTGCCCCAGCGGCTGACATTTTGAGGGGGAATGCTAATCTGTTTGCCAAAGTGTCGGATATCTCCGACATTGCCACCTTCGACGTTTCTCCTACAAGGGATAATGCATATACTTTGGTGACCAGTGCTGGTGACCTTTATATACATCAGGATGGAACTGACTCTGCAGTCACTGGGGAAAAGGTCAATGGCGTTTGCTGGTCTCTGGACGGCTCTCAAATTGTGGCCGTGCATGCTCTGCTGGTATCAGTGTTCTCGCTCAATGGAGACAAGAAGACTACATCTTCTCTTGAGGAACGTGGCCGATTGTTCTCTGTTTCCATATTGGACAAGAACTCTTATTACGTGGTCGGTTTACCTGAAGATGGCGAAGAGGATGAGTATCACACTCTAGTGAAGTTCTCGTCTGATAATACCCTACTGGCAGAGATACTCCCGCTTGGCCCTGGCTTTGCTGATGCCGAACGTGGCCCTGCTGCATACTGTGTCAGTCTTTCCAACTGGATAGACCAGACAACATATACTATCGTCACGTACTCCTTGACGACGGAAATCAGCACCGTGGTGGTTGCTTCGGATACTGAAGTGGTGCTGCCGCTCAACGATACTGACCGTGCTGAGTTGCCCATGGATGAAGATGAAAACGACACTTTGCCTGTTGGCTTAGCGTTGGACGTGAGTGGCACTCTGGCCGTGGTGAAATCTCCGAGTCCTCTGATTGAAGAGGCCAAAGGCGTGCTTCCTCGTGTCTTGTGCTTGAACTCAGCAGGTCGTCTTATGGTGTGGAACTTGTTCGATGTCAAGGGCGTCAGAAACGGCACTGCAAGTCTTGAAAGGGCCCAGAAACTATTACTGGGTGGACTTGTAGAGGGTACTGGAGCCTCTATCAAGGAGGAATCAAAGTCTGAAACTACACAAAATCCAACTCCTAAATTGGAAGACATGCCTAAGTCTGAAGGACCAACTGCCTTTGGAGCCAAGCCTAACAGTTCATCATTTGGAAACACTTCCTTTGGAAACACTTCTTTTGGAAACACTTCTTTTGGAAACACTTCCTTTGGGAAAACTGGGTTTGGCCAGCCTGCATTTGGACAATCTTCTTTCGGATCCAAACCGGCAGCAAGTGGTTTTGGTGCAAAACTGGGTTTTGGAAGTACAGGTGGTTTTGGTAGTACCAGCGGTTTTGGTGCAAGTTCCAACTCGTCCGATTCTCCATTTGCCAAGTTAGCATCAAAGAACCAAGACTCTGGTGATATCTTTGGTGGTGGAAATACAGATAACTCTTCGCCTTTTGGAGCATCTTCCTCTACATCAGGCAACGTTTTCGGTGGAAATAGTCTGCCATTTGGTAATTTCTCCGATACATCCAAAACGAAGAGTATTGGTGACTCTGAAAAAGTACCCAAAGAAGCTGTGGAGAAGAAAGAGGAGGGTAAATCTCTCTTTTCTTTGGAACGCTCGAAGAGCTACTCTCCCTTTGGTTCAGTCAAACCACAATCTTCTCCGTTTGGTTCAATCAAACCAGAACCTTCTCCATTTGGTTCAATCAAATCAGAGCCTTCTCCATTTGGTGCAGTCAAATCAGCACCTTCTCCATTTGGTGCAATCAAATCAGAGCCTTCTCCATTTGGTGCAGTCAAATCAGAGCCTTCTCCATTTGGTGCAGTTAAACCAGCACCCTCTCCATTTGCTGTTTTGAGTGACTTCAAGAAAGATTTACCTGCCAGTCTGGCACAAGGCCCTACTTTTATTTCGGGCTTCAATCCGCTGAAAAACACCACATCAGATAAATCGGACTCGAGCGACTCAGACCATGTACCCAACGTACAAGAAGGGGATGAGTCTAGTTTGGAGTTTAGCGAAGAGGAATCTAGTGAAGGGGAATATAATGAGGAATCCAGTCCATACAAATCTAGTGAAGAAGTTAGCAAGGAAGCTAATGAAAAATCTAGTGGTTTCGGAATAAGTGACAAGGAAGATGTGAAGAAGCTTGGTGATTCTCTCAGCCAGACTTTGGGCAAACTAGGCACACCAACGGCAGAAAAATCTGCCACGCCAGAAAAAGCCACTATTGGTTTAGAACCGGCTCAAGAGTATAAACTGGTGGCCAGGTCTGCAGATAAAGTACAAGCTGAACAGACTATAAATGCACCACCACTTGAAAAGCCAGTTTACGACGGACAGATTATCTCGGAGTTTATTCAGAAAACAGTTTTTGAGAAATTCGGCGGGTTCTCAAAGGAGCCTGTCTTTCCTAAAGACCAGGACAAGACGTACGTCACTAAACTTGTGCTTAACACACAAGGCCATTTCGACATTTTGAACGAGAACCTTAAAAAATTGGACGATATTTTCGACGCTGCAAGCTCCAAGCCCGGCGAAGCAACAGACATCACCGAAGAGAGTAATATCAGTTTGGGCCATGTGGAGGAGTTGCAAAAGAGCATCTCCAGAAACAGGTGCCAGGTGAGACAACTGCTTGAAGACTACAAGGCTCGGGACAAGCAGGTGCAGGAAATCATAGCCAAATCCATCGAGCAAGAGCAAAAGAGAGAATCGGTCGAAAAGTTGCTCTGCCAGCTTGCAGCTTTCAAGCAGTCCACCATCAAAAACAACCATGACAAGAACCAATTGGACGCGCGAGCCGCAGCTCTCAGGTTATCATTGCGCCAAAAACTCGCCCATGTGGAGAATCTCGAGAAGCAGGCCATGGAGCGCCTCGTGCCTCTTGGCATCCAGGCCAACCTCGGCGACTTGAGCAAGTTCGAGATGATTGCACATGAGATCCACTACAAGACCAATGAGTATGCGCACCAGGTGGAACAGCTCCAGAAAGAGGTGCAAGCACTAGCACTTCCCGACATCCAATCGTTGACGCTCAACCTGAGCCACAGCACCATCTCCACGCGCGTGGTGGCTGCAGAAAGAAAACACTTGAGCAGCTTGGGAAACATGGCCGTCCGGGCAGTTGCACCCCAGGCCATTGAGTGACACGTGACTCGCGCACGCGATCTGATCTTGGTACGCAGCCAAGTAGTAGCGAGACTCCCATACTCCACTCTTCATACATATAATAGCTAGTATAAACATACTGTACGAGTACCCAATACTTTGCCATGAACAACAATTTGGGCGCCATCGTTAGCGTTCCCGGCACAGTGGCAGCCACCGGCATCGTCAAGTACGTTGGCTCTATCAATGGAAAGCTGGGGATGTTTGGAGGCATTGAACTCCAGGGCCCCCTGGCCACGGCCCGGGGAAAGAACAGCGGCGATTTTAACGGCACGCTCTACTTCGAAGTGGCAATTCCCAAAACAGGCCTTTTTCTCCCGTGGGATAGAATTGTGCAGGCCAATCCACACCTCCTGCTGCTGATGAGCAGACCTGTGTCCAGCTACAGAAGAGAAGCCACGCGTACACCCACGCCGACGAGGCGGTTTTCGTACGAGAAGGGCGAGATACTGCTAAGGCTGGAGTTTGAAAGGCCGGAGTTTGAAAGGCTGCAAAGAGTGGATCAAAAAGGGGAACCAAAAATGGACGAGAAACTGGTGAAATTAGACAAGTTGCCTAGAACAAATACTGCAAGAAGCGTATCTGTGGGTTCAGAGAGGAGCCTACTGAGACAAGGCACGGCTCGAAGGCCTGAGTCCAAGAATGATGGATCGAGACTCGGGTTTAGGCAGACCAACACGGACAAGTCCCTGTTCTTGGGGCGTAAGTCTGATCATGACCTCATGGAGTGGAAGCTCAAGTATGAGCAGAAGTGCAGGGAATACGAGCAGAAAGAGGCTATACTTGCGGACCTACAGAGCACCGTGGATAAGCTACAGCCGGTTTTAGAGGATTACGAGCTCAGCATGGATGAAAAGGACCGCAAGATCAAAAAACAGAGGTTGGAAAACGAAAAGGCCCGTGAGGAATGGCGCCAGAGTCTAGAGCTCATGATTAGCTCTCAGCAGGAGGCAGAGAACTTGTATGAGATGCAAGTCAGCGACTTAAAGGAACAACTTACTCTTTTGGGTCTTTCTAACTCTGAGAATAATATCGGAGGAAGAGACTTGACCGAAGACTCGGTGGAAAGTAAAAAATTGGTGGCTAGGAATGCTGAGCTCCATAAAGAAGTTGAGGAGCTTCGGAAAAAGAATACATCTACATCCACAGACTCTTCAGAGGGTTGGCAGGAAGAGAAAGAGCAGCTCCAAAAGAAGGTGTCCATGTTGACTCAAGACATATCTTCCATAGAAATGGTGATGCAGGATATGCAGGGCAAGATTCGTGCCAAGGACTCACAAATTGTCAGTCTCGAAATCCAGCTAGAGGAGGCTTCTCTGAAGGAATTGGATGGTCTACTGGGTGAATTCGGGAAGATGTCTGTGGAGAATGGGGAACAGGGTGAGAGCATGAGAGCACAAATCACCGAATTGGAAAAGAAGGTGAAGGAGAAATCAACTCAGGTTAATTCTTTGAAGAACGAGTTGGATGAGTCTGCTAAAAACTTGGCTACTCTGCTACAAGAAATCGAGCGTTTGAAAGATACTATTAAAAGGTTGGAAGAAGGCTCTGGTGATGGTGATGGCTCTGGCTCTGAAGACACTTCTCAGCTTCGGAAGACCATCGAGGATCTAGAGCACGAGCTCAACATGCGGCCCTCCTTTGAAGAGTTGACCGAGCTCCAGAACTCCTTGGAAGATATTGAAACGTTGCACCAAAACGAAATCGAGGAACACGCGATGGCTTTGAAGAAGACCCGTGAGCAGAATTCCGATTTGCAGGAGAAAATCGCCAAATTGAATGAGCTCTTGCAAACAAAGACTCCTGGCACTGAGGCCAAGAAAGAACCGGGAAATGGAGATGAAAAGACTGAGGAAACTGCGCGGAAAAAAGATGGGTCGTTGCCAATCTACTCCCCAAAAACAAAAACAGACCCCAGTCTCGGGCGACCCCAATGGTGTGGGTTGTGTGAGCGAGATGGCCATGATAGTCTCAACTGTCCTTATGAAAATGACATTTTTTGAGTTCTAAGATTTTAGCTTTCATGGTGCCTCTTTCAATGGATTGGCCATCTTCTTGATCAAATTTTGCCGAACCAACTCGGGATGAGAGTTCAACGCTACGGCGTTGTATGCAAGCAAGTTGTCATGCATGGCCAAAGATGCTAGGGTGTCACGGTGGATATTGGTGATGAATTCCTCGCGAGTAGTGTCTGGGTTACCAACACCCACGTACTTTGCTTTCTGGTTGAGGTACTGGTGGGAGTCCCGAACTTTATCAGCCATTACAGAAGATGAGAGAAGTGAGGTGAGCAGTAAGGTGCGGTGATCTATGCAGGAGGATGGAGTCAAACTCAAGGTGGACAAAAGCGGTCAAGCCAACGCGGACAAAAAGCAGTCAGAAGTTGAATAACAAGATGCGACGGTGTGATTTATAGATGATGAAATTAGGTGATTGTACATTTATGAGATTCTGGAATGTGATGGCAACAAAAGGGTTAGTGGACGGAATAAAGTGGAGGTGTGGTGATGAGCCCTGCAATTGAGAGTCCTGCACATTGAGACCCCTGCACATTGAGAACCCAGAGTTATGGACCCTGTCCGCGCTTTAGATATAGTCTAATGAGTGCGCTAGTGGAGTCAAAGGCCAGTGCTCAGCACCACACAACATTCCAGTCATCTGCCACAGCAACATCAAGATCATCCCAAATAAGGAGTGATCCCTTATGCAATGTAAAATTAGTATATCCAGTATATAATGGAGCATTATTGTCACTATAATAAGTGGGTGGGAAGTAGGTATTGGGTGTAGGTGTAGACAATAGGCTAGAAACTAAGGTACTAAATACAGGACGTAGAAATTACCTACATCAATTATATTTCTTTGAATCCTGCATATCACTTTATATCACTTCTATACTTTTAAGGAGGGCAGAATGAAATGGTAGTAGGGAGAACGTAGTGCGTAGAGAGATGACAAACGCCTCGCAAGTTAGCAGTGATAAGACATCGGGAAGCGCACGGGCCATCCCAAACACACTTGAAACACACCGTCCCCCAACTCTGTACAGGATTGCTTATTAGTGTAGTTTGCTTTTGTACTATAAAAGTCCACAAACAGAAAAATATAAATACTTCAATTATCCCCCAATTATTCCCAAGCCCCAATCCACGAATGTGGTGGCAGTCAAGGTTTCCCCTCAGATTTGCATGCATCGGGCCGCGCGAAATACTCCGCTCTCTCCACGAATTCTTGACTCACTACCCATCAAAGCACCAACGTCTTCACTCCACAATCACCACCGCCACCACCAAACTATAAAACCCCCCAAACCCCCCGCCGTGAAAACCACCCTGAAATCACACATTCTCTAGTGCACAAAAACAATTCCGTCCAAATAATCCGTCCAACGCCTATGCCCATGCTGCAGAAAAGTCGCCCCGATCTTGCTGATCTTGTTCATGACCTAGATGACTCAGCACTCAAGATCTTCTCCATGTACCAGAACAAAAACTACTTACCGCACAATGAGCGCGTGTCGAATATTGCATGGCGGATCCAGAACCAGAAGATCATGCGAAGGACTGTGCTGGCTGCAGAGAGCCCTGTTAATAAGCAGATCCTGGGCATGAGCTTGGGGTTGAGCCAGGCCCAGGCTCATAAGCAGAACAAGCAGAAGGTGGGGAAGCCGGCCCACTCCAAACAACCATCTTCCAATGTGGATGACTTTGACTACGTGGCCCATATACGAAAGATCTCCCAGGAAGAGTATAGCAGTACACCCATGGCCAAGAGTGCTTCGGTGCAGTTTCCTGTGACCAATGGAACACGACCCAAATCTAGCTCGCAAAACCACTCCAGCTCCAATTACTTTGATAATTCCACATCACTGAACTCCCTCAATACCACTCGCTCCATGGCTCATTCCATGTCTCACAACTCGTTCAATTCCAACACCAATACCAGCCTAACATCGGCTCCAGCGGTAGACCCATACCTCCTGCATTTCTCGTCGGAAAGCGAACGCCATGCGCAGAAATCCGCCAGACGGCCCCAGGGTGAAAAACCCTCCGATGGCTCGTTCCTATCATCGTACATCAGCCTGCTCGAATCGACGTTAAAGGGCGATGCAACGGTGTCGTCTTCTGCATCGCAGCGTCACTCCAACCCCAGCACACTTGCCCAGACGGGCTCGTCCTCCGTGTCCCAGAAAAGTTCGGGCTTGGAATGTTCTAATTGCCATACGCGAACAACTCCGCTCTGGAGATCCACCAGCCATGGCGATACCTTGTGCAATGCGTGTGGGCTCTTTTATAAGCTCCACGGCACGTTGCGCCCGGCCACTAGCACACAGAGCCAGCGAAATAAGGCCTCGTCCCGGGTGGCACCATCCAATGCTATCAAACCCACCGACTCCCTTGATCATATGGTGTCGTCATCTAATACTGGCATATTCACGGAAATGGGCAGCACGGGCCATCGCTCCCTAGCTCCTCAGAGTATGCAAGACCCCACGCCCAGGCCCGACTTGGCAGCTTCCATGGTACAGGCGAACGGAGAGTTTGGGTCGTTCGTGGACTTTGACCGGAGCTCACAGCAGGGGCCTTTTGGAACGTTGGGCCACTCGCAGCTGGACACCACCTCCGATGAAATCGACAAGCTCTTGAACTTAAACTTGTTCCAGCTGGAGAGCTTTGTCATTGGAGCATCCAAGATGCCTGAGTTTAGCATGGGAGGCTACAACTCCAAGGGCCTCGAGGCCACGGACGAGATTCTCATCGACGAACCTCATAACCACTCCAACAACTGGAACTGGCTAGATTTCGACCCCACGCCAACGGGCCATTGATTAGTGTACTATATGCACATCTTCAGATCCAGAGATAGTCGTAGATAGTCGTAGATAAAGTTTTATTTATGTAGAAAATTGACTCTAATTATCAGGCCATATACATACAGATGATACATGATTCTTATCTGGTTGCCATACCAACATTCATACCCACTTGACACAAGGACCAGTGGATCCTATATGAAGGACATATAGTCCTATATTACTACCCTACACTATACTCTTCACACTATACTCTCCAGAAAAGGGCTTTATTAAAAGACTGGTCGTCCTGTATACAACATGGCCAATATATACTATAGATTCTTGTATTGAGAACTTTGTAGTATTAGTAAAGTAGAGTATAAACCTACTGATTACCTAATATAGTGTACTTGGAAGAGTATATGCAGTTTGGTATACAGTCACTATCTAGTCTAGTCTATTATACAGTCACTGTCTAGTCTAGTCTATTATACAGTCACTGTCTAGTCTAGTCTACTGTCTAGTCCTGAAGTGTAGTCTACTGTATATAGAGTAAAGTACTGTAGAGTACTGTAGAGTACTGTAGAGTACTGTAGAGTACTGTGGAGTCTAGAAGACATAAAGCAGTATACAGGTGGTGAATAGACTTAGAGAATTTAATCTAGGATATATTTCTACTTCACTACTTCTACTTCATTAGAGTACAATCTAAGACTGGGTTATGAGGATGACTCGTGACTATGAGTATATAATATATAAACTAGCTTCAGTGCACCTTGTCCAGAGATGAAGTTCTATTGAATTCTTCCAGTTCTATACAGTCTCAGTTCTATACAGTCTCAGTTCTATCGAGTGATTTTTAATTCGATTGAAAGATTTATTTGTCTAAATAAAAAAAAACGAAGGTTAAATGAAAAAAAAAAACGAAGTTGATTAATAAAGAAGATGAAATCAATTCAGGGCTTGAAAGGGCTAAGTGTCTGTTTATTTAAACTCTGCATGGTATCCTGCACCCAAGACCCTCAGAGTAATTTCTGGCTCATTTAGAATACAAGTTGATGGTCAAATTGCATTTAATGAAAGAACAATAATAACTGGTTTTTTAATAATATTAGAG
This sequence comes from Metschnikowia sp. 04-226.1, assembly GCA_002370245.1. Taxonomy (NCBI): domain Eukaryota; kingdom Fungi; phylum Ascomycota; class Pichiomycetes; order Serinales; family Metschnikowiaceae; genus Metschnikowia; species Metschnikowia sp. 04-226.1. Next base: position 843,131 of record NLAD01000699.1, read on the forward strand.
TGTTTTTAAAAGAGGATATTATAAATGATAATCTGCAGGAATCTGAAAAGAATAAATTTAATGACCATAAAATGAAGACTTCCATGGCAAGGTATGTTGGAGACCATGAAATGAAGACCTCCAATGCATATTGGAGAAGGAGTATCTGCACTCCGTAGTTGAAGATCACAATTGTGAAATTATCAACGATTTGCTGACCAAAAAATTCTGAAGAACGCTTTAATATATAAGAAACCAGTTTGGGAAAAACTTCATAGTCTAGTATTATAGTATAGTATTTAGAAATCTACATTTTCTGGATCCTGGTCTATATATTCGGGTATTATCTTCTAATATAGAGCTTTAGTACAGGATTTTTGTATAATCAGTTTGGTGTAAAAGAGTAGAGAATGGTGCAATAGTACAGTAGTATATAGCAATACGAGTGTATATTGTAGACAAAGTATTTTTTAAAGTCATGAAATCAACCAAAGATAATCTTGCCTTTAAATAAGTAAAGTTTAGTGTAGTACAGTCTTGTCTTGTCTTATCTTGTCTATTACAGTTTAGTCTTGTCTTGTCTTGTCTTGTCTTGTCTATTACAGTCTAGTCTTGTCTAATCTAGTACAGTACAGTAGTACAATACAGTCTTGTCTAATCTAGGGTAAAAAATAGATCTTGTATAGATATAGTTTTAACTATAGCTAGATAGACTAGACAATATGTGTACCGTCAGGGATTCTAGACAAGTATTAGTATAGGTTTAGATAAGATTACATATCGTATAATGGGTATATGTAGACTATACAAAGAGGTTATTATGGTTGGGATACTCCCACCACCTTTCTACTATTAATATTGTAGTTCACTAGCTAAAGTAGTTACTGTACAGTGCTCATAACCAGTGCTCATAACCAATACAAATACTAATACAACCAGTCATACCAATACAATCAGTTACATCGACACAACCTGTACTTATATACATACACTTATTTTAGAAGTGCATTGGAGAGTGGATAGGAATAGGTACAGATATAGAATATAGGTGTAGATTAGTATTAGACATTAAGAAGTATTATTGATAATACAATAATGGGAAGAATGTCTCCACGTGATCCTACTTGGCTTCAACCAATTTAGTAGTATAATGTAGCTATACTTTAAATGATATAATTAATCACGAAATCCTTTGTACCACCTTAAAACAAAGAAATGTAGGTATATCTTATGATCAATCTAAGAGATACAAATCTGGAATTTATTTCAAAACATTTAATTAAAATAATTATATTGACTAACTACTAATCCATTTATAATTAATAACAGATAAATAGCTACAAAATCATAGACAATATTATTTATAAATCATAATAAATCCACACTTAGTTCATAAGAATTAATTAAATGAAATGGTATTAAAAGTCATAATATCCTAGATACAGGATCTTAATAAGATAACTAGGATTATACTGATTAATATATAAATTATTAGACTATAATTAATACAGGTATACTGATAATAATAATAATTAAGGCCCCCCTCCCCCTCCCGTAAATATATAAGTAATATCTATAGTTTAGGTGTAATATCTATAGTTTAGGTGATTTAATTTCCATCATTTTTAACCTTATTATTTTTTCAACTTTTAAAAATCCTACAATTAATAAAACTGATGGTAATAATAAATTATCTCATAGTTGTATCTAGTAGTTAAATATGAGACTTACAAAATAACTATACATGGTAGATAGTAAAGAGATGGTTATATTCTAAAAGTTTATTCTATGGTTATATTCTATAATTTTATTCTATGGTTATTCTATGGTTATTCTATGGTTATTCTATGGTTATTCTATGGTTATTCTATGGTTATTCTATGGTTATTCTATGGTTATTCTATGGTTATTCTATGGTTATTCTATGGTTATTCTATGGTTATTCTATGGTTATTCTATGGTTATTCTATGGTTATTCTATGGTTATTCTATGGTTATTCTATGGTTATTCTATGGTTATTCTATGGTTATTCTATGGTTATTCTATGGTTATTCTATGGTTATTCTATGGTTATTCTATGGTTATTCTATGGTTATTCTATGGTTATTCTATGGTTATTCTATGGTTATTCTATGGTTATTCTATGGTTATTCTATGGTTATTCTATGGTTATTCTATGGTTATTCTATGGTTATTCTATGGTTATTCTATGGTTATTCTATGGTTATTCTATGGTTATTCTATGGTTATTCTATGGTTATTCTATGGTTATTCTATGGTTATTCTATGGTTATTCTATGGTTATTCTATGGTTATTCTATGGTTATTCTATGGTTATTCTATGGTTATTCTATGGTTATTCTATGGTTATTCTATGGTTATTCTATGGTTATTCTATGGTTATTCTATGGTTATTCTATGGTTATTCTATGGTTATTCTATGGTTATTCTATGGTTATTCTATGGTTATTCTATGGTTATTCTATGGTTATTCTATGGTTATTCTATGGTTATTCTATGGTTATTCTATGGTTATTCTATGGTTATTCTATGAGTGTATTCCATAATTTTATTCTATAGTTATATTCTATGAGTGTAGGTATAGGTAGAGTAGTCATATTCAGTGATTTATACGTTTTTTAATATTTTCTAATTTTTTCTCTACTTCTTACTACTCTACTCTAAAACCTATTACTCACTACAATTATTAGTATACACTACTTAATATACTGACTATACTATGGAGACCATGAAGGTAAATTAATAGAAGTAAGGTGTATGTAGTTGGAAGGAGATAGATGTAGTGGAGATTTCTATGTCTATTACGTCTATGTCTATTATAGGACATTTTATTATTATTATTATTAAATAGATAAGGTATATTAATATTGAGTTTTTTTTTATATAAGATTATATCATTAAACTCATAGTAATATCAATGCTCATAACCAAAGTCGCACAGTGCTCATAATTAAGGTAGGCACAGTGCTCATAACCAAAGTCGCACAGTGCTCACAACCACAACCACAACCACAACCACTATCATTACCAGCACTATATATACATTACCTTACATTTTGGTGATTACTATGATTTTGTCTAAGTATCCTTTTTATTATATTGTAATTTAATTCGATAAGAAGTACTAAGTGTAACATCTAGTAATAATAATCATCAATTAAGAATTATTGTAGATTTACATTATTTAATAATTGATTTAATTTAAATTCTTATAATTTACCTTTAATTAGATTAATAATTTTATTAATTAGAGGTTTATTATACTGAAAAATAAGGGGTCAGTTCACATAAATGTGAGATACTTTTAACAGATTCCAGGAAAAGAATTATATTTAGATGAGAGTCTAGATATACATATGTAATTACGGTTATGAGTGGTCCAAGATCATGGTAATCAAAATTATACAGAAATTCATGTAAACGGTCAAAAATGTATGAGTCAAAAATGTATCAGTCAAAAATGTATGAGTCAAAAATGTATCAGTCTAAGGAGATTTCAAGGAAGAAGATTTCAAGGAAGAAGATTTCAAGGAAGAAGGTCTCTGAGGGCAGCAAAGAGACAATATGGTTGAGAAATGTCTTTAACAAATTAGAAATTAGAAATTGAACAAGAGGAATGTCCTAATTTGGTGTGACATTGTCAACTTAATTGATCGAGGTTTCAACAGAATGTTCAAGAAAGGTAAAAAAAAAAAAAACATAGTGAAACAAAATACAAAATATACAGAAATATTCCCGAATATGAAGAGAAGTTGATTCCGGGAATAACGATTAAATCAGAGTAAAGGACAATTTTAGCTGGTATACTTACGAAAGGATTATCGAAGTAAGTAACAGGATTTTATGATTATTCTCATCATTTAATGATTTATTTATTTAACTTACAAAGTAATTCTTTATATTTATTAATTGGTTTACATATTAGGTTATATAATATATCTAGAGCTTTATTATTATATTTTTTAATGACGTGTACTAGCATTTTCTATAATTTTATTAGCTACAGGAGTGAAGTAGTGACATATATTAAAGTAATGGATTAACACTTTTCTCAGTCCTGTACATAATCATACTCCACCTTCATCTTTAGACTTAACCAATGTCCTACTATATTGTCTCCTTTTTTTGTCTCCTTTTTTTGTCTCCTTTTTTAATTTCATCGCTTATAATACTAAGGGCATTAATTTTACTAAAATCTAAGTTTTTAATCATACTGCGAAACTCACATATATCCATGAATTCTACACGATTTCTAACTAAAAGAACATCTAGTATTAAAAACATTTAACCAATTTTTAAAACTAGAAATGGCTGCTAAACCATCCTTTTTGCTCTGGTCAGTTTTACCGTTGCTGTTGTAGCCAAAGAAGACATTTAAAGGAACTTGAGACGTATCAAAACTACAAACATTATTAACAGATTTAAGTAAAATGTTATTTGTCAATGTTAACAGATTTAAGTAAAAGGTTATTTGTAGAATTATTCCATTTAAGTGCCAAAAAGAGGTATTAGCGAAAGTAATAAGTAACAAAAGAGCAATGTTCATTTTTGTATAAATTAAGAGCTCACATTATTGAGTTATTCAAAATAGAAAGGAAGGAAGCAAGGCTAAAAGTGTATCCTCAACAGTAGACAAAAATCACTTGAACTTATACGATGCAGCCAGAAAGGGCTCAAATATATTGACCCATTCAAAAAATAGAGAAATGGAGTCTAGAGAAAGGGACTACTGGAACCTTTTTGGGGCTTAGGTACAAAAAAAAAATAGATTCCCGTCTTAAAAATAAATTAGGGTTGTAGCCCTCGGTCGGCCCCTCCGGTATAAATGTTCTGGTGGTTTTTTTTAAAATCGTTGCCTCATAAATAAACCCTCTTTGTAGTTCTAAAATAAAGTAGTGGATTGTCGAAATTGGTATAGAAAAACCCTTGATAATAATTTACTTATTTATAACTCCACTCCACCCACTAACCCTAAAGATTGTCTCCTTTTTTTGTTTCTCCTTTTTTTGTCTCCTTATATTGTCTTTCTACTATATTGTCTTTCTACTATAAGCAAGAATAGAATAGAGTCGATTAAAGTATCATTTGTACAGATGCAGGAAGTATAGTATAGAGTGATTGGGACAGTAAGAATCAATGGGGTTTCCACTCTGTGCAGTATGGTTTCATAAAGGTAGATAAATATAAATTAAAATTCTTGTCTAAATATTGTCCTTGTCTAAATATTGTCCTTGTCTAAATATTGTCCTTGTCTAAATACTCTACACTACTGACTGTACTTAATAGTCATCTAGGAAATACTATGGATGACATATACAGCCATAGGTAGAACCATTCAATTCCTATCATATATAAAGCCAAATGTATTTTATTTCGAGGTGTTTCCATTTCAGTATATAAATCTATTTTTTTTTATCCATTACTCTCCACTTTCTCCCCAGACTTTTTCTTCTATAGCACCTCTACTCCTCATCATTCACTTTTCTCGTAAATGATCATTTCCTTTTTTAACTCTTACACTGTACAGTATTATAATGAATACTATACAGTTCATAATAAACACTCTACTAGAAGCACATGCTTAATTTTAGTTAGATCGAAAAAGCAGTACAGTAGTCATGCAGTAGACTAAGGTCACGAGCTTCAAGACCAATAACTTGTAAGGCCGAAATCCTGTATATTGATAGAGTAGTATATAGCGTTATGTAGATTTTGTAAATTTTGTAAAGTTATGATTTTGTAAAATAAAATTATGTAGATTTTTTAGAGTTATGTAGATTTTGTACAGTTATTTATATGTTTAGGGTATACTCTGGAAGTGTAGAGTGGGTGCAGTACAATTAGAATCTATTGGGTAGAGCTAGACCCAGCAACTATACACCGTTTCCCAGGGTAGTGTATTTACTTTTTTTTCTTTCTTTGTTTGTTTTTTGTCTTATGGAGACTTATAAAGATACATAAAGAGTATAGACCAGAAGATGTGGTGGTAGTAGATTTGGACAGTATTTGTAGATTTGGACAGTATTAATAGATTTAGACCGTATTAATAGATTCGTACAGTGGAGCGTGGTAGTAATTTTTCTATCTATTATTAGTGTACCTATCTTGTTTATCTAAGGGTAAAGAAGAAGACTCGTGTGAGATTTATGGAAAAGGAACAAAGGGAAATGTCTGAAAAGTATATTATAAATCTTATGTGCAGCCATAACGCCTTATGTGCAGCCATAACGCCTTATGTGCAGCCCGATTGGCTTATATGCAGGCACATCCATTTCCATAGTGTTCCCGTAAGACTAAAAAGGCCTGACAAGGTTGTGAAAATCAGACTATTTATAGGTTCAAATGTCTTTTAAACTGATAATAGAAATCTAAAAAAATCCAGATATTACCTTATTAATTAATACATAAAGATGCCCCAATCCGTCGGTTCTATTTATTACCCAACTGTTGATATTTCATTTTAAGCTAGATTGTTTCTGACCTTCAAAACTTACCTATTAGTGTTAGTACAACTTTAGTACGTTATAGAGGTAGTGTAGTATACATAACAGTAATAGACTACACTACCATGGAGGAGTGTGGAGTGTGGAGAGTGGTGCGAACAATACTCACAAGTTGTGTTCCTGCATACAAGCAGTGTACCCTATGGGTAAAAATGCACTAGTATGCTGTATGGTGTTGCGTATAGTGTAATACTTGTCATATGCAATGCCCTGAACCCAATATTAATACTTAATATTGTATAGGCCTGACTGGACTTCTTGCTTGACACTAACACGGACTGCACACTTCGCACCTGGCTCATATCCTGTATTCTATGATCCATACTTGACATTTATTTTGTACATTTTGTACATTTTGTACATTTTGTACATTTTGTTCCTGAGAATTCTATGAAGTGTGATTCGCAGGAGCATGGACAAATCATGAATAGAATTCGGATGCCTGGATTTTGGTATTCACCAAGGTGGATGTGGATGTGGTGCTCTGGTTCGCGTCTTGGTGCGGTTTCGCAGTCTCACCCACATACTCGTCTTCAAATTGCATGATCCATCCATGTCTAGATTGTCTCAAACATCTGTCAAGATTTCTGAAAATCCACATTTCTGGCTTATCTGGAAGCCCGTATATATTGGATCTTCATCTCATTCGTTAAATCGTCTCAAGTTTGTAATTCGTTTCATGTTCGTAGATTTGTATCATGTAGATATGCCTGGGTGTCATGAGCATTGGGTGGCATTGTCATGTACAACACCATAACAGTATCAGCCAGGAATTGTGTCATGTAGTTATTACACATAACCCCGGGCTCTGTAAAGACACCTAAATCACAAGTGGCCCGGAAACATCACCACATGCTTGCCACCTTTGGCATTGATGGCCTGGAGGAACAACTGGGTAAGGTCTGATTTGCCGTCCCAGTCGAGGTGGTTGAAATTGACCGGTTTGAACACTCCGGCTTCGAAAAGCTCTAGGAGTGCTCCCACAGTGTCCACCTTGGACTGGGGGTTTTCCCGGGTGTTTCGGGTGAGCCAGTAGCTCTTCAAGGTGATGTTCTTGGCCAACTGCACCGCAGGCGAAAACAGAACGTTCTGGCCCGTCAGCGCCCCATAGTTGACGAAGATTCCATTGGCTGAAAGTGAAGCCACCAAAGTTGCCGTGGTAGGACCCCCTAGCGAGTCCAAAGCAAGTCGGACTCTGGCTTCACTGCCAACTAATTTAGGCAAGGTTTCCAGCACGAAATCATGCTTTAAAAAGTCTTCATCGGAGATAACCTTGGAGGCGCCTAAAGTGCATAATTCCTGGACCGTATCTGCGAATGCCGAATTGCTTCTAACCACAGCCAAGGTATTTACACCATAGTGGCTTGCAATTTGAAACAAGTACTTGTTGACGAAGGAGGTGCCCGCATTGACCACGATCCAGTCTCCAGCATGCCAATCGGAGATGTATTGGTGGTACAACTGGTACGCAGTGCAAGGATTGGTGGAAATGGTCGAGGCCTGGTCTATGGAGATCTTGTTTTGATTACCATCGGCGATAACAATGAGCGGGTCCGGGTTTTCCTGCGTGAGGCTAACAATGGCGTGAGATCTCCAAGTGCCGAAACTGGTGAGCTTTAAAATCACCCACTGGCCCACTTTATACCGCTCCACATTCTCCCCTACAGCCAAGACTTTGAAGCAGCCCTCATTGCCACCCACGGCCACGCTAGGCTCCGAGGTATCTTGGCCCAAGTGTTGGAAATTGATCGGGGTCTTGTACGAGCCCTTGATTTGGAGGCAATCAGACGGGTTTACGGGGATGCCCAAAGCAGCAATAAGCACCTGGTTTTGACCAAGCAAGGCAGGGTCAATGGACGCTTTGGACGTAAAAAGCGCCTTGTTCAAATCAGGGTTGGTTTCGGTGAAGGAGGCGGCGCTAACCTGAATCATGATGGCGTAGAAGGGAAATCAGTGGAATGCACCAATAAGGTTAGTAGGCGTGGAGGCGAGCACTTTGCAGGATTAAAAATAGACCGAGCACTAGACAAATTAATGCGAGCGAAGTAGAGGCGAGCGAGAAATAAGGCCGGAGAGTTCGGGACAATAGTGCTCGGATGCAAACCTAAACGAGTGTCGCATCTCGGTGAATGCGCGCACTTAGTTCTCGTAGCCACCACAGCAAGCACGCTTATTATAAGCATGCAGTGAGGCGGGTATATTATAACCTCCCCCACGCATTTGTCCGCCAAAAAACCTCGGTAATCCTGCGTCTATTGTTGGGGTGCTGTAGTTAATAGGGCAATCTTGGTATGGCAGACTACTGTATAGTATAGATACAGTGGATAATGAATAAAAGGATGAATTGTTTGAGATTTCCTATTTGGATTTAAACATATTTCCTGTTTGGATTTTAAGTTGAATTCTTGGAGAATGAGGGTTTTCTTGGTTTTATATATATTAGCCTTTGGAGCGCCTTTGGAGCGCCTTTGGAGCTTTGTTCTTATTGGAGGGGATATGTTTTGTGGAATTTGGTGGAATGAACAACAAAAGGTTTCATAACTGCAACCAGTGTTTGGGGCGCACACCTCCGTTTCAGGCTGGGGGTCAGAAACCCAGAAATAAACTGCGGTGTTTCACATCCTCCTCGAGGCCTAACACGACAGGTGAAACGGAGTGTATCAGCGAGGCTTGGGCAGTAGGATGTATTTACCTACGCACCGAATATGGAAAAAAGTCCGCTCGCATGCCTGAAATTATGCACCTCGATGCGGAAGTATGCATTACCTGCCGTCCATACAGCTGGACTGGGTCGGCAAAATGGGTCTTTTTTTTTCCACTCTTCCCGTTCCTGCTATATTTTTAGCTTCTCTACGCACACCTCCTTCGGCGTCTACTTGGGTTTCTTGTTACTTATTTTTCATTCTTCTCCATCTTCATCTGCATCATCATCTTCTCCTTCATTTCCATCCTACTCCTTCCATCCTCCTCCATTTTCCCTCCATCTTCCTCCTGCATTTGTCCTCGGTTGATCCTCCTTCATAGACATCCCGGACTATTCTAATGGGGCTTTTGACACGATTCAGAAGCCACGAACGCACAAGGTCCCATGACTTGAAGCCTTCTACAAACTCTAGCCAAGCACTCCATTCGGCGTCTTCTTCCGGAGGCAGTGATTTCCTGTTTATGTCTCTGCTGTCACAATCCTCGGTGGATAAGGCGAGATCTTCTGATTTGCCAATGAAGGAGGCGGGCGTACAACGTCGCTTGCTGCGCCGTGTTCTGACCCGTAGCAACCGTCACAGCATGCCGGCAGTATCGTCTTCTCCACTACGCCAAGCTTACCCTGTTGGAAAAGATCCTAAAATTGGCATGCAAGGCTTCCGAAACAACTCCATGCAAAACATTGGTCAAACTCTTGGTCAAAACCACTCCATGCAGAACCTTAGCGATTATGCCTCCTCTAATGATGCTCTGTACGCATATAATTCCAATGGTAATGGATATCCTTCGCAGCGAACCCCAACCGAGACCGTCAACACCGTGAGGCCACCCAATAGAATCCTCAGCAAGCGTGTTGCCTCGGGCTTGTCCACTTCGCTGTTTGATGTGTCCAGTGCTGATATTTCCGGTGTGTCAGGCAACTCTGGAAGCAGCTCCGACTACGATGAGGAGAATGATACCCTCCAGGAATCGCATCCTTACTATAAACAATGGAAAGAGTATTATGAGGCTTTGGAGAGACAAAAGTTGGACCCCACGGTGGTGGTGGCTCAGCAAGTGTCACAGTTACCATCGCAGTCTCATTTGAAAATCAGCCCGGAGTTTCTCAACCAGGCAAAATCAAAGAAAGACCTGGATAATTTGGTATTGAACTCCCGCAAGTCGACCATCAAATCTAATCGGTCGGCTTCGGTTCCCCCTTTTGGTCATGCCGCTGCAAACCCTCACTCTCGGTCCGTGTCTGTCAATGCATCATCTACAGGCGAGCCTGTAACGTCTGCCACCACTTCAAACTTTACTATAGACGGCGGACCTTATGAACAAGAGCAAATCGGGAATGCTGTAACACAGGAGCTGCCGGTCATGAATGGTAATAGCATGCTACCTGTTATAGATGGTCCTGCAGCTCTGTCTACTAGAAATGAAATGAATGCTCCGCCGGTTCCAGCCGGCCAGGATCCCAAAAGAGATGTGAGTCAGATCTCTGACTATGCTGCATACATCTTCTACGATGAAGAGGACCCGGAGGTGAACACAACTGTTACCCAAAATGCATCTATCCAAAAGTCAACTCCAAATTATACAGTTAACCCAATTGCAACTCCGCATATTGCTAATTCCCAAAGTGCATCACCCCAAGATGTTTCTCCCCCGGACGAGATGAGCAGAAAAAATTCCACTGCATCCGCGAGCTCGTACAATTCTTTGCAAAGTGAGAAGCAGTTCAGTGTGGGCCGGCATCCCAGCAGAATCGCCACGCCCTCTCATAACCCCAAAGGGCCTAGAAGAAAGTCCTCATTTAGCCCTCCATTGACTGGTCCGCCTCCTCCCATTTACCCCAACATGTATAGAGGGGCACATCAGCTGACCGCCAGCATCTCTGACTTCAACCGCCAAAGCATGGTGGGCATGCCCGTGAACACTGTGTACATGCAGCAAATGCAACAGCAGTTCATCCAGCAGATGCAGCAGATGCAGCACCTCAACACCGGGCAATACCAAGGGCAGTTTGGCAGTGCACCCAAAACGGCAATTTCTTCGGACTCCAAGATCAATGCCCGTATACAGGAATTCGTTGCATTGCGTCAGGCCATTGCTTCTGGTAACAAAAGTCTTGAGTTCCGTCTCGAGTGGTTGAAGATGTTGGTGTGCGCAGTCAACTATAAGCTTTTCTCGTACATCAACATAAAAGGCGAGCCGATTCTGCAGGAGCAGATCTCGCCCAACAAGCAGTTTTTCATCAAATCCGTCCAGACTCATCTCCAAAAACTCTTGAGAGAGCTCAACAGCGACAGAGTCAAGAATAAGGAGAAGGTATTTGGCGAAATCTGCTTCATCCAGGGTTGTCTCTACCTGCAGGCATACGCAGAAAGATACTACCAAGACCTTGGGTATGACCGAAATGATGAGGAGGCAGAGCGGTTTTTTAATCTTGCAATTGAGTATGATCCATTGTGTTTCAAGGCATTTTACGAGTTGGGTGAGTTATACGAGAGTCAAGATATGGAGGATAAGTTCGATATGGCCTTGGAAAACTATAAGGAATCCGCCAAGTTGGGCTACAACCGAGCCATCTATAAAGTGGCGCTCATCTACTTAATAGTGCCCAAAGTGCGGCTGATCAAGTACTTCCGGTACTTCAAGAACTTGGCCGACATCGATATGGACTCGGGCGAGATTCAGCTCAGTGGCATTGATCTTGAGGAGCTCGAGCAGGTGGTTGGGTTGGCGCAGTTCCAATTGGGAAAGGTTTACGAGGGCATTTACCCCGGCGACTTGACCATTGAAGACCAGTTTGTGGTGGAGTCCTTGGAGCTTGCACCCGTTAATTACTCCAAGAGCTTGTCGTACTACAACCGTGCAGCCAAGCTTTCGTGCCTCCAAGCACAGGTCAAGCTCGGACATATCTACGAGCAGGGAGAGTTGAACCGGCCGTACAATGCAGTCAAGTCGATTCAATGGTACATCAAGGCGGCCACATCGCCGCTCAAGTTCAAACGGCATGCCGAGGCCATGTTGGGAATCAGCCGTTGGTTCATGAGAGGCACGAACTCCGAAAGTAAGCACATTCCTTTCAAGGACACGCAGATGGCGGTCCAGTGGTGTGAGCGGGCTTGCAAGGAGTTTGGGTCCGCTGAGGCTCTCTACCAGATGGGCTTGTATATGGAAGAAGGCTTGACGTTGGGAGACGAAAAGCTGTACTTCCGAGAAGCAGCTGATATGGGCCACGAGCTTGCCATGCAGAAATTAGGCGAGCAGTACTTTAACCAAGAATAAAATAAAGTTATATGCATAGGTTGAAATATGTAGACGACCAGTTGAAGTAGTCAGAGTAGAGTAGATGAAAATAAAGTATGGAGTATAGAGAGTAGAATATGAATAAAGTAGTGGAGAGGAAGTAGAAGATCATGAAATGGTTGAAAGATGGTGATTGTGGAGACAAAGTAGAAGATCTTGAAATAAAGATGGTGATTGTGGAGAGAAAGTAGAAGATCTTGAAATAAAGATGGTGATTGTGGAGAGAAAGTAAAAGATCTTATGAAATGGAGTGAAAGATGGTGATAGTGGAGTGGAGTGGAATAGTGGAGAGTGAGGGTGGTGTGTGAGGGTGGTGAGGGTGGTGAATTTAGGTGGAGTGAGGGTGGTGAATTTAGGTGGAGTGAGGGAGTGAGAAACATAGTCAAGACGAGAGTCAGGATGAGAATCTAAGATCCCGTCAGTGAAGGTGCGCATCAGTGCAGTCCGAGACGAAGCAAAGGTGAAGGTGAAGTCGCACTGAAAGACGAAGACAAAGTAGAAGAAATAGAGATAGAGAGAGGAAGTAGAAGACGAAGACGAAGACGAAGATAAAGTAGAAGACGAAGATAAAGTAGAAGACGAAGATAAAGTAGAAGACGAAGTCGCATTAAAACTAGAGGAAGAAGAGTAGAAGAAAAAGTGAATGAGAATCTAAATGTTTGACACGAAAAGAGGGAAAAGGGAAAAGGGAAAAGGGAAAAGGGAAAGAGGAAAGAAGAAAGAAGAAAGAAGAAAGAAGAAAGAAGAAAGAAGAAAGAAGAAAGAGGAAAGAGAAGGGAAGGGAAGGTAAAGAAGAGAAGAAGAAGAAGAAGAAATAGAGAGAGAGAGAGAGAGAAATAGAGAGTGTGATGGAGAAGTGAGTGATGGAGAAGTGAGTGATGGAGAAGAGTAGAAGAGTAGAAGGGGAACTGAAAGGGAAGAGAAAAAAGGAACAGGAAAAGGTCAAAGAAAAAGAAGGAGTAGAAAAAAGTAGATGAAGAAGTTAAGGAAGGGTAGAAAAAGAAGTTAAGTAGGGTAGAATTAGTTAATAGTGTAGTTTTGTCTGTCTATCCAAGAGAATATCTAGTATATTAGTGGGTTGATCAATGATCAATGATCAATTATCAATTATCAATTATCAAAATGCTCCGAGATATGACTCTTATATGGAGGAGCCATGCTATAATATCCAGAAGTACTTATTAGTTACCAAGTCTTTCTTGATTACTTCAATATACTATTTTGTATAATTACTATTTATTACATTTATTATATTTATTATATTTATTATCTTTATTATATTTATTATATTTATTATATTTATTATATTTATTATATTTATTATATTTATTATATTTATTATATTTATTATATTTACTGCCACTATGAAAATCCAATACTATGGTTTTTTATGCTAATCATTTTTCAATTCTCTTAACTACTGCTTAAGTAATGCTTTAGTACTGCTTAACTACTGCTTAAGTAATGCTTTAGTACTGCTTTAGTACTGCTTAACTACTGCTTAACTACTGCTTAACTACTGCTTAACTACTGCTTTGGTACTACTGGGTACCATCCCACTCTAAGCTGCTTTGGATTGAAATTATACTTACACTGGTTCTTCAAGCGAAGGGGATTTAAAGTACCAGTTATTCAAGAGTAATTAGAATCGAACGAATATTAAATATTTACCTTGAAGTTTTAGGATTAAACTTTAGTGTTTATATAGACCTGCATATACCATGAGACCGACTAGGCAAATCCATGCTACAACCTTCTGCCACAAGTCCTTAATTGGTTGAGAAAATAATGATGGTGAAATATTCATCTTACTTCACCTCACACTAATCCCATGGATCCGATCCATGTGGTCTAGATCTTTGAATTGACGTTGTATTAAAATATTGTCATCTGACCCTCGGAATGGTCACGTGACTGGGTCCCATCTCTTCGTGGCTGCCCACACAAACAACTTATAGACTTCTCCATGATATAGATTAATGGCGAAATTGAGGTGATTCCAATCATACAAATCATTTTCAAAAATACTTTTTTGTGGGGAGGATGAAACGACCTGAGTCAATAGGTCGGAACTGGATATAAGCCCCGGAACGGCCCCCAATACCCTCGGAACAAAACAACCTATTCCGACCCGGCCACTCACTAAATTAACCGAACCAGACCAGCCAAAGTCTCCAGCTGACCTTTTTCATTTCCACTCTACCATATACTATAAACTTTAAATATTCACTATCCCATACTCTCCTACTGTATATACCAGTGTACTACTCCACTCTTGGGTCATTGGTACTGCATATAAGGGAAGAGCACTAGAGTACAGGTAGTACCAAATGTATCCATCTATACGACCTATAACCATAAATAATTGAAAAAAAAAAAAGACTAATGTCTAAGCTTTTAAAGTGTCATATAAAAATTAGATGCACGTTTTGGAGATTCACTTTGGATTTTCGTGTGGGTTGGAGTTGCAAATCTCAGTTGTACCGAAAAAAAAAGTCAAGGTTGGTAAGTTGATCTCACCAAATCAAGAGTCTTTTCTGGGTGCTTCTAGTGGACGTAAATATACAATGACTGACGATTTTTTTGAATTAGTCATTTAAAGATTTAATTACTTAAAATCTAGTCCAGTCTAGTCCCATGTCTTGCTTTAGCACAATGCAGGATGATATAGAGTGGTAGTATATTACAGTATATTACAGTATATTACAGTATAGTATTTTATTTATAAAATTATAGTATCCTTAAAATTAAGACCATCACTTGCCATAATATTTCTGAGTCCATGACATTATCGCATGTCTAAATCTATGTATCTTCTGTGCATCTCTCGTATATCAATTTAATCTTTTTTTCCGCACTACATCTTATTCTCGACTGTCAAAGAGTAAAGTACAGTATACAGTACAGTATAGAGTACAGTATAGAGTATAGTATAGAGTATAGTATAGAGTATAGTATAGAGTATAGTATAGTATAGAGTATAGTATAGTATTCATAGTAAAGTATTGGAAAACATAGATTCCCATTCTGTTTGTCTTCTGTCTTCTGTCCTTTGTCCTTCTGTCCTTTGTCCTTCTGTCCTTCTGTCCTTCTGTCCTTTGTCCTTCAGTCTCTCTGATGCTTTTTCAGTGTACTATTTGTTTTCTCATTGTGGATTCCTGTCCATCATTTAAATTCCATCTTTTAGATTCCATCTTTTGAATTTGATCTTCTGGATTTTAGGTATAGACCAATTAGTCAGGGTGGTTAAAAAAAAATCCAAACATTCTACTCTCTTCATCATGGCTATCCTGTCTGTTCTTCTCTACTGTCTGCTCTTACTGTCTGGTCTGTCACCAGTATCTCTATACCAGTATCTCTATACCAGTATCTACTCTACTAGTTCTAACTGTTTCCACTATTCTGTCTCTTCTTGACTTCTCTGCAAAGACATCAGTATTGCATAGTAGTATAGTATAATACAGTAGTATAGTGTAGTATAGTGTAGTACAATACAGTAGTATAGTGTAGTATAGTGTAGTACAATACAGTAGTATAGTGTAGTACAATACAGTAGTATAGTGTAGTACTTTAGTGCGGGTTTGTATGGTGAAATTGTTCAGTGCGAAGTACAGTAGTAGAGTAGTACAGTACAGTACAGTAGTACAGCATTATAATGAAGTACGGTAGGACTGTATAATAGGACTGTATAGTAGGACTGTATAGTAGGACTGTAACATAGTGTATTGAAATGGTGTGTAGTAAATAGTGGTAAATTAAAGTGGTGAAATAGCAATACAGTTCAGTGTAGTCTGGGAATATTGTAGTGTGGGAATATTATAGTCTGGGAATATTGTAGTCTGGGAATATTGTAGTCTGGGAATATTATAGTCTGGGAATATTGTGGTCTGGGAATATTATAGGGTAGTACTATGATGAAGGATTATATACAGTCATGACATAGGATACTTGAAATTTAGATTAGATAGTTTTATAGAAAGAAGCATCCTGTATACTAATGTGGTCGAAAATAGTACATAGTTTATAAATTTCAAAATAAATGGCTACAAAATTGAACTCATTTGGTATGACGTGGAGCTCGTCATAATCTTCTTCACTCATCTCAACTGACCTACACCAAAATATAGCGCGAAGTCCATTCTTTCCGCGCACAAATTTTTTCGCCAGTCTCTGGTTCTCTTCCCACACCATGTCCCAAACCACTCAATTCTTCTGTATGTAAACCTGATGATAATTGACACGTGGCGATGAATTTGGGGTTTATATTTAAAGATCTGGTTTCCGTTTCTATATTTCAATCCTAGGTCTCAAAGTCCTCCTCCTCATTCAAACAGACTCAAAGCCAAAACCCACTGAATCTCAAAACTACACTTTAATATAGATCCCAAGATCCCGGTGTTCCCCTAATCTTGGATTTCCCTTTTAGGAATCTATTCCAAAACATTATACTAACCCCAGGCCGGCAACCCAAGTCGATAGACCTTTTCCAGGACTACACGGAAATCAGCACCTTCCCCAAGCCCACGCTTGAAGTGCGGTGCGCCCTCTACAGTGCCAATGGCTCATACTTTGCTTACACACAACCAACGCATGTCACGATAGTAAGCACCAAGGAGAATAGCACTAACGATGAGCTTGTGGCGCAGATCGATATTAAGGAAACCTTCGATCTCCATTTTTCTCCCGATGGCAAGTACTTGACGCTTTGGACAAAGCCTACTTTGCTCAATAAGGAGAGTGGCGTGTGGTCAGAAAATGTGCTCTTGTATGATGTGGAGCGTAAGGAGGTTGTCACCAAATGGTCCAGTAAGCACCAGGCCGGATGGAAGCCTCAGTTCACTCAGGATGGAAACTACATGGCCAAGAACCTTAATAATAAGGAGATTCACTTCTACGAGTTGGCCGACAACTTGGACATCAAGAAGCCGTCGCACAAGTTTAAGACCCAGGATGGGGCCACGTTCCAAAGTTTCCAGATCAGTCCAGGTTTGAACCCTGCTGTGGCCGTGTTCATTCCCGAAAAGAATGGTAAGCCTGCTCAGGTACTTATTTATAGTATCCCCAACTTTGCTCAGCCCATTTGCTTGAAGTCGTTTTTCAAGGCGGAGAAGTGCTCTTTGGTGTGGAACGCGTTGGGTACGGCTTTGCTAGCCTTGGCCTCCACCGACCATGACTCCAGCAACAAATCCTACTATGGAGAGACTAACTTATATTTGCTTGGCATTGCGGGCTCATACGAGAGAATTGACTTGAAGAGAGAGGGGCCTATTCATGATATCACCTGGTCGCCTTCTGCCCGGGAGTTTGCTGTTTCTTATGGCTATATGCCTTCGGAAACCACGTTTTTCGATGCTAGAGGCAACTCGATCCATTCATTGCCCACTGCTCCCAGAAACACCATTCTCTACTCTCCTCATGGCAGGTTTGTGCTTGTGGCCGGATTTGGTAATTTGCAGGGCACGGTGGACGTGTACGACCGTCAGAACAAGTTCCTCAAGGTGTGTAGTTTCGAGGCCTCCAACACCTCAGTGTGTGAGTGGTCTCCATGTGGCCGTTTCATCCTAACTGCCACTACATCTCCACGGTTGCGTGTGGATAACGGCTTGAAGGTGTGGCATGCCAGTGGAAAGTTGATTTACTTGAAGGAGTACCCCGAATTGCTTACCATCTCGTGGAAACCGCAGAGCATAGACAAGTTTCCAGCATTGAGACAGTTGGAGCCCAGCCCCGAGCCTCTTCCTTCTGCACAAGAGTACCTTGCCAAGAAAGCCAGCCAATCTGGAGGTGATGTGGTCAAGAAGGCTGGTGCTTACAGGCCGCCCCACGCCAGATCCAGTGGCGCCTCGACTGCATCTACTTCTTTGTACCAGAAGGAAATGCAGTCGTCGATGGCTCTGACTCCGGTGTCATACGCCCCAGGGTCCAGAAGAGTGATTCCAGGTTTGGCAGTTCAGCCCGAAAAGAACCGCAAGAAGAAGGGAGGCAAGAAGCCAGATGTTACAGAGGATGCTGGCGAGGTCAAGGCCGAAGATGCTTCGGACACCAGTGCTGCCAGCACTATTGTGTTGTCGGACGACAAGAAGATCCGGTCGTTGTTGAAGAAGCTTCGGGCCATAGAATCCTTGAAGATGAAGCAGGCGGGCGGCGAGACTCTAGAGGCCACGCAGGTCAGCAAGATCAATAAGGAGGACGAAATTACGTCCGAGCTTGCTTCCTTGGGTTGGACCGATTAGTCTTAGGTGTGTATCTTAAGAAACGATCACCTGTAGAATCACTACAGCACCAGCTCAGATCATAGTAGGTATCATTTTATAGTACACTATTAAGTACAGTTCTACACTGTTTATTTCCACACTATTACTTTTACTGCTGACTCTTCCCATCGAATCTTTTGCATCACGTGACCGACATTTCCATTGTTCGTCGGAAAACCTGAACGGTGTGCGGTATTAATAATTCCGAAGCCGATGCACCCGCACTGTTTGACGTAGCAATGTAAGACCCCTTCCCGCGCCCAATAAAACAGACCGAGAAGATGATCCGAGCCAAAGGGGCACAAAAAGGGAATTTTGGAATTTTTGATTGAAGATAGTCACGTGTCACATTCTCTTTCTTCCAAGTCATATGCAGCACCTCAACCCCCCCTCTCCCTTCCCCCTTTCATTTGTCACAGTCATGACACACGCTGTGGGTCGGTCAACGCACCCGAGGTTCGACCTGCACACGGGTGCGCAGGCGGCACCACTCGCAGGCCGTGTGCACACCCGGAGCTACCTTTAACTCCTGGCGCTCCATCGCGCCTCGCACTACGAAAGCCCGGTCGTGCGCGCCTCGTGTTTCTGATCCGCTTGATCTGAAATCGCGCCGCTGATCTAACTGCTTCTTCTTTTCTTCATCAGTCGCTGTTCGTTATCGCAAGGTATGTAATAAATTTCAAGGGATAAGAAAATAAGAAATTGTTGGATCCAAAGAATGTGAATCAATGCAAGCAGTTTTACGGGCAATTTTATTATGCCATTTCCATGTTTTGTTTCTGCTTCGACTACTAGTACTGAAACCTCATCAGTCTCCCACACACTCTCCAGAGTACCCAGCCATGATGCAAGACCAACCCATTTAGGGATGCCTTAGGGACAAGTTTACAAAGAGCGTGTTGCAAAGAGGATCATTGAATTTCATTTCTGTGTTTCAAATTTGTTTCAAATATGTTACTTGCACCCTGATGGCATTCGTGTGGGCCGGTCGTTGCTCAGCCTACAGTTTCATTTCGCACTGCCCGAGAGTGAAGGTGCGACGATGGGGCACGGGCTTTTTCCCAATCAATTTCCCTTCTTGGGACATCTGAGACCTGATTGAAGCGTGCACACGTGACACCGTTTCTTTTTCGCGCGCTGTATGCAGCATCCAAGGCGCAGCGCCCTTGAAAGAGAACACGGTGGGACTGGAGGTTATCTGGAGAATAATGGGGTCTCTGAATGGATATTATTTGGGCGAATTCGGTAACTACCGGGTCTAGCCGAAACTCAATCAAACTTGGAATTAAAGGTATTTTTTAAAGGGTCTTTGTTCTGCTGAGCGGGTGTGTATCGGAATGTTTTCATGCAATTTGGCCGTACTGCTCTGGCCAAGAATTCAAGCATATTGGCAGTTGGTACGCCCTGCCGCGAGAAACACCAGGCGCAAAACTCGCAGCGAGGTTTTTTGGTCGATTAACTGCCGCTTTCCGAAAAGCGGTCCTGCGTCTAACCAAAGGGCCTTTTTGCATAACATACCCGAATATCCGCTCCGCATTCTTATTGTCGCATTGTCAACTTATATCCCACCCACCTTGCTCTCCTTTACTAACGAGTGTGTAGATGTCTTACGATAACAATCACAACTACTATGACCCGAACCAACAGCATCCTGCTGAAGGGGAGGGTTATTACCAGCAGGGTCCTTACAACGATATGGGCCATGCTGGTCAATATCAGCAGAATGAGTATTATGACCAAGACCAGCCTTATGATCAACAAGCCTACGACATGGATGCTTACCAGAACTACGCCCAGCAGGGTGCTGGTTACAACGCAGACCCGGAGGCTTTTTCGGACTTCAGCTATGGAGGCCAGAACCCGGGTACTCCTGGCTACGACCAATATGGCACCCAGTACACCCCTTCGCAGATGAGTTATGGTGGTGCCAGATCCTCGGGGGCTTCCACTCCCATTTACGGAGCAAACCCCAACTACGACCCAACCCAGTTCCAGTTGTCCTCCAACTTGCCTTACCCTGCATGGTCGGCCGACCCTCAAGCTCCCATCAAAATCGAGCACATTGAGGATGTCTTTATTGACTTGACAAACAAATTTGGCTTTCAAAGAGACTCCATGAGAAACATGTTTGACTACTTCATGACCTTGTTGGACTCCAGGTCCTCCCGTATGTCTCCTGCTCAGGCTTTGTTGTCTTTGCACGCTGACTACATTGGAGGTGACAATGCCAACTACAAGAAGTGGTACTTTGCTTCTCAGCAGGATTTGGATGAGTCCATTGGTTTCGCTAACATGAATTTGGGCAAGATTGGAAAGAAGGCCAGAAAGGCTTCCAAGAAATCCAAGAAGGCCAGAAAGGCCGTGGAGGAGCATGGCCAAGACTTGAGTGCCTTAGCTTCTGAACTAGAAGGTGACTACTCTTTGGATGCCGCCGAAATTAAGTGGAAGGCCAAGATGAATGTGTTGACTCCCGAAGAAAGAGTCAGGGACATGGCCCTTTACTTGCTTGTGTGGGGAGAAGCCAACCAGGTCCGTTTCACCCCTGAGTGCCTTTGTTACATTTACAAAACCGCTCAGGACTACTTGATGTCGCCACAGTGTCAACAAAGACAAGAGCCCGTTCCTGAGGGAGACTATTTGAACAGAGTCATCACCCCAATCTACAGATTTATCAGATCTCAGGTGTACGAAATCTACGAGGGTAGATTCGTCAAGCGTGAGAAGGATCACAATGATGTCATCGGGTATGATGATGTGAATCAATTGTTCTGGTACCCTGAAGGTATCTCTAGAATCATCTTTGAGGATGGAACCAGATTGGTTGACATTCCTGCGGAAGAAAGATACCTTAAAATGGGTGAGGTGGCCTGGAAGAACGTGTTCTTCAAGACCTACAAGGAAATCAGAACTTGGTTGCATTTCATTACCAACTTCAACAGAATCTGGGTCATCCACATCTGTATCTACTGGATGTACACGGCCTACAACTCGCCAACATTGTACACCAAGAACTACGTCCAAACCCTCAATAACCAACCTACTGCATCTTCGAAATGGGCTGCTCCAGCTATTGGAGGTGTGATTGCTTGTTTTATCCAAATTTTGGCCACTTGTTTTGAGTGGATGTTCGTGCCAAGAGAATGGGCCGGAGCTCAGCATCTTACCCGTCGTTTAATGTTCTTGATTGGAATTTTCATCATCAATCTTGCTCCTGTGGTGTTCTCTTTCTACTGGGCTGGTGTTTCTTCGATTTCCAAGACTGCTCACATTTTGTCGATTGTGGGATTCTTTATCGCCATTGCCACTTTGTTGTTCTTTGCAGTCATGCCTTTAGGTGGTTTGTTTACTCCTTATTTGGACAAGAAGTCGAGAACCTTTTTGGCCCAGCAAAACTTCACTGCCAACTTCTACAAGTTAAAGGGTTTGGACATGTGGATGTCCTACCTTTTGTGGACTGTTGTTTTTGCTGCCAAGTTGTCTGAATCTTATTTCTTCTTGACTTTGTCTTTGAGAGATCCTATCAGAAACTTGTCCACTATGACCATGAGATGTAACGGTGATTACTGGTTTGGTGACAAGTTGTGCAGACAACAAGCCAAGATTGTGTTGGGTTTGATGATCCTTGTTGACTTGCTTTTGTTCTTCTTGGATACTTACATGTGGTACATTGTTTGTAACTGTGTGTTCTCGGTTGGCCGTTCTTTCTACTTGGGTATTTCGATTTTGACTCCTTGGAGAAACATTTTCACCAGATTGCCAAAGAGAATTTACCTGAAGATCTTGGCCACTACTGAGATGGAGATCAAGTACAAGCCAAAGGTTTTGATTTCGCAGGTTTGGAATGCCATCATCATTTCGATGTACAGAGAGCATTTGTTGGCCATTGACCACGTTCAGAAGTTGTTGTACCATCAAGTTGCATCCGAGGTGGAGGGTAAGAGAACTCTCAGAGCTCCAACCTTCTTCGTGTCTCAGGATGACAACAACTTCGAGACGGAGTTCTTCCCTAGAAACTCTGAGGCTGAAAGACGTATCTCTTTCTTCGCTCAGTCCTTGGCTACGCCTATTTTGGAACCTTTGCCCGTTGACAACATGCCCACCTTCACTGTGTTTACTCCTCACTATTCCGAAAAGATTCTTTTGTCTTTGAGAGAAATTATCAGAGAGGATGACCAGTTCTCCAGAGTTACCTTGTTGGAGTACTTGAAACAATTGCATCCTGTTGAGTGGGACTGTTTCGTGAAGGACACCAAGATTTTGGCCGAAGAAACCGCAGCTTTTGAGAACGGAGAAGAAGAAGAAAAGGAAAATGAAGACGGCTTAAAGTCCAAGATTAATGACTTGCCTTTCTACTGTATTGGTTTCAAGTCCGCTGCTCCTGAGTACACTTTGAGAACCAGAATCTGGGCTTCGTTGAGATCGCAAACCTTGTACCGTACGGTATCTGGTTTCATGAATTATGCAAGAGCAATTAAGTTGTTGTACCGTGTTGAAAACCCCGAGTTGGTTCAATACTTCGGTGGTGACCCAGAGGGATTGGAAATGGCCTTAGAAAAAATGGCCAGAAGAAAGTTCAAGTTCGTTGTTTCCATGCAAAGATTAGCCAAATTCAAGGAAGATGAAATGGAGAATGCTGAATTTTTGTTGAGAGCCTACCCAGATTTGCAAATCGCTTTCTTGGACGAAGAACCACCATTAACCGAAGACGAAGAACCCCGTGTTTATTCCGCCTTGATTGATGGTCACTGTGAAGTCTTGGAAAATGGTAGACGTCGTCCAAAGTTCAGAGTGCAATTGTCGGGTAATCCAATTTTGGGTGACGGTAAGTCCGATAACCAGAACCATTCGATTATTTTCCACAGAGGTGAATACATCCAGTTGATTGATGCCAATCAAGATAACTATCTTGAAGAATGTTTGAAGATCAGATCCGTTTTGGCTGAATTCGAGGAACTCAATGTTGAACACGTGAACCCATACGCCCCTAACTTATCCAAATCCGAGGATGTGCAAGCATCGCCTGTCGCCATTTTGGGTGCCAGAGAATACATTTTCTCTGAGAACTCTGGTGTGTTGGGAGATGTTGCTGCTGGTAAGGAACAAACTTTCGGTACTTTGTTCGCAAGAACTTTGGCCCAGATTGGAGGTAAGTTGCATTATGGACATCCTGATTTCTTGAACGCCACTTTTATGTTGACCAGAGGTGGTGTTTCCAAAGCACAAAAGGGTTTGCATTTGAACGAGGATATCTATGCCGGTATGACTGCAATGTTGAGAGGAGGAAGAATCAAGCACTGTGAATACTACCAGTGTGGTAAGGGAAGAGATATGGGTTTCGGCTCCATCTGTAACTTTACCACCAAGATTGGTGCTGGTATGGCGGAACAAATGTTGTCCAGAGAGTACTACTACTTGTCGACGCAATTGCCCTTGGACCGTTTCTTGTCGTTCTACTACGGACATCCAGGTTTCCACATTAACAACTTGTTCATTCAATTGTCTTTGCAAACCTTTATGTTGGTGTTGGCTAACTTGAACTCCTTGGCCCATGAGTCTGTCTTGTGTGACTACAACAAGAATGTTCCTATTACCGACAGATTGAGACCATACGGATGTTACAACTTGGCACCTGCTGTCGATTGGATCAGACGTTACACCTTGTCCATCTTTATTGTTTTCTTCATTTCCTTTATTCCATTGGCTGTTCAAGAATTGATTGAGAGAGGTCTCTGGAAAGCCACGCAGAGATTCTGCAGACATTTCGTTTCGTTGTCTCCATTCTTTGAGGTGTTCGTTGCCCAGATTTACTCCACTTCTTTGATTACCGATTTGACTGTGGGAGGTGCCAGATATATTTCCACGGGAAGAGGTTTCGCCACGTCGCGTATTCCTTTCTCCATTTTGTTCTCCAGATTTGCTGACTCGTCCATTTACATGGGAGCAAGATCCATGTTGATCATTCTCTTTGGTTCCGTTGCCCATTGGCAAGCACCTTTGTTGTGGTTCTGGGCTTCTTTGTCGGCCTTGATGTTCTCGCCTTTCCTTTTCAACCCCCATCAATTCGCATGGGAGGATTTCTTCATTGACTACCGTGACTTCATTAGATGGCTTTCTCGTGGTAACACCAAGTGGCACAGAAACTCGTGGATTGGATATGTCAAGCTTTCCAGATCGAGAATTACCGGCTTCAAGAGAAAGATCACCGGCGATGTTTCTGAGAAGAGTGCAGGAGATGCCTCCAGAGCTCACAGAACAAACATTTTGTTCGCTGATTTCTTCCCTTGTGTCTTCTACACTGCTGCTTTGTTTGTTGCCTACACTTTCATCAATGCCCAAACCGGTGTTACCAAGTACAATGTTTCCGGAAGATCCTCCTCTGATCCTATCACGGTCAACTCTACCGTCAGAGTGCTTATTTGCGCTTTGGCTCCAGTGTTGATTGACATGGGATGTTTGGGCGTGTGTCTTGGATTGGCATGTTGCGCAGGTCCATTGTTGGGCATGTGCTGCAAGAAGACCGGTGCAGTCATTGCAGGTGTTGCCCACGGAGTGGCCGTGGTGGTGCACTTGATCTTCTTCATTGTCATGTGGGTGTTGGAAGGCTTCAACTTCGCTAGAATGTTGTTGGGAGTGGTGACCATGATCTACATCCAGAGATTGTTATTCAAGTTGATGACGTTGCTCTTCTTGACCAGAGAGTTCAAGAACGACAAGTCTAACACCGCCTTCTGGACAGGTAAGTGGTACGGCAGTGGTATGGGCTGGATGGCATTCACCCAGCCATCCAGAGAATTCTGTGCCAAGACCATTGAGATGTCAGAGTTTGCTGGAGACTTTATTTTGGCCCATGTGATTCTCTTCATCCAGTTGCCAGTGATCATTGTGCCCTTGATTGATAGATGGCACTCCACCATGTTGTTCTGGTTGAAGCCCTCGAGACTCATCAGACCACCTATCTTCTCGTTGAAGCAAGCCAAGTTGAGAAAGAGAATGGTGAGAAAGTACTGTACCTTGTACTTCTTGGTGTTGGTGCTCTTTGTGGTGATCATTGCTGCGCCAGCAGTTGCTGCCAGCCACGTGCCCGAAAACATTGGCACGAACTTGAGTGCCACTTTCCAGGGTCTCTTCCAGCCTAGAGGAACCAGCCACAACGATACCGGAAGAGTGTCTTCGTGGTGGCTGAGTGACGGTATCAAGATCACTTTCTGGTCCTTTACCCCATCATCGCTTGCGACGCCTTACAAGTCCAAGGCCTTCTAAGCCCTTAGACGGTTGATTTTGTATAGAGCGATTTATAGTTATCAATTATTTGTTTGAATTGTTGTAGCTTGTACTAAGTCATGGTGAAACAAAGGTATGTCTAGAAAGTATATCCACATTCTTTGTAACAAGTACAATTAATGCATAGACAAGTAATATTAATATAATCACAATAAAAATATTATGGGTAGGTCAGATTTCAAGGCTCAATGGTAGATTCAGCGTATTATTACGTCACAATAAAAGGTGAATATAGTGTAGTTATATAATATAGAAGAATAAAACATCATATCAAGATTTTAAAATACACGATATAATATAGAATACAGGATATAATATAGAATATGGAGTATAGACTATAAGATATTACTAGTAATTACTACAATTACTAAACCATAATATCAGTAATAACATAGTGTACTCTGTATACTAGAGTAGCACTATCTGTCTACTGTCTACTGTCTACTGTCTACTGTCCATTATTCTATTCCTCCATTTGTCTGTCTAGACTTTGAGCTAATTCTACTGCCAATAAGACTAGTGCTACTGACGGATACAATACGAATGATGATTCCAAAAATAACTTGGTTGGGGATGTGAAAGATCTAGAGGAGAGAGAGAATTTGGAATTTGGCTTTAGTGCAGGATATCTTTGAGAAATCCAATTACGTCCTCAATGCAACAAAACCATTTCCAAATCGCTTGTAGATTATTGGATTATCCGTTTCTTCCCTTACTTACTGCATCCACTCAACATCTTCCCCAAGAAAAACCATAAGACTACGTTGGTGCTATGTAACCGGTCCGGCATAGAGGACGACATAGTATATGGAGGCTCTTTATGTATCCTACAATTTAACCCCTCTTCCAAAGGGAGTGCTTCTACTGGTATGGATAATCCCAGCGTTCATGTGTTGGCATCTGCAGGCATCTGCAGGCCAAGTGACTGAGGAGGTGATTTACCATGGAGTGGAGTTCTAGTTCTGCATAGAGTCCAGGGTCTAGTGAATTTAGTGAAAGGTAGTGATAAGATAATCTACGTCTCTGGATCACTGTAGTTCCTCCAGGTGTTAATATTATGTAGACTCCAGGTGTTAATATTATGTAGACTCCAGGTGTTAATATTATTAAGATTGAGTAATATGTAAAGGACTAGTTTGGAGACTTGAGTCGGGGCAAGTGGTTGGGGCCATGGTTATATGCAGGACCCGGTTCTGGAGTCACCAAAATTACCAAAAAAAAAAAAAGTCCACTGAACGGAAGTAAAGGAATCTAAGTATTTCCAATTTCCCATTTCCAATTTCCAATTTCCAATTTCCCATTTCCAATTTCCCATTTCCAATTTCTCTGCAATTAATTGAACCGTAGAGTTCATCCCATTGTTATGCTAGACACTACTTTATGGAATAGTAGTTATAATATCATGTGATAATATCATGGATGCTCAGTGGATGCTGTTCCTGTATAACTAATACTACTCTTACTATTACTACAACTACTAGTGATCCTACTAACTGTTACTATCTATGGCTAACCATTACTACTATTACTAATACTGAGTACTTACTACTTACTACTTACTACTTACTAATACTTACTACTTACTATCACTGCTAATGACCAGTACTACTTAGTATTACTATTACTAATCTTGATTACTTACTACTTACTGATACTGACAATAAGTGACGAATACTGCTTGACTAATAATTACCAATACTACTGACTACTGACTACTGACTACTGACCAAGACTCCTTTCTAGTATACTTTTACTATTACTACTACAAGTGAATATATAAGATTATGTAGTATAAAGTAGTGCAGTAGACTTAGAGAAGAGTGGATTAACTACTACACTACTAGTCTATACTCACTAGTATTCTAGAGTCTTTACTCTATACTACTACACTGTATTCCTCTAGTATATACTACTGTATACTCATACTAGTATATACTACTATATACTACTATATACTACTGTATACTACTGTATACTACTGTATACTACTGTATACTACTGTATACTACTGTATACTACTGTATACTACTGTATACTACTGTATACTACTGTATACTAGTATATACTACTGTATACTCATACTACTGTATACTCATACTAGTATATACTACTACACTGGACTACGCTGTACTACACTGGACTACATACTACATACAAAAACTTATACCATAGATTGTCTGAGGTGTTTATGATGAGACACTTATTCAAGTATACATAATACCTGATACTCCATCTCTATACTCTACACGGTACACTTCTCTATTATTACTATTCTAATTAATCTTATATCATCATTTCTATTTTGTTCTTACTATACTATCATGCTATACAAATACAGTTCTAGTAGTGGCCCATGTATCAGTACTCTTGATGTTCTTGAGTGACTACTTTCTTGGATACTTGTAGCTTTTTTCTCATGTCTGGTTTCCTGGATACTTGTAGCTTTTTTCTCATGTCTGGTCGCTTGTAGATGCATTAATATACACTATTCCTTGCTATACTTGTCCAAGACTTTAGTGCAATCTTTCGAGGCAAAGCAATTAGACCACTGTGCCACCAAGTCGCCGTTGAAGTAGTGCGTGTGGTCGGTTTTGGGGTCCAAGGTGGGCGCCTCACTATCTGCCGAGTTGATGGTTCTACCCTTGACGATGCCCATTTTACTCAAGAGGAATGGGTGCCATTGCAAGATGTGCGAGATCGCCAGGTCGGGCCCGTAGGGGAAACTGTTGTAGTTCAAGAAGAGAGGGTCCACCCAAATGTCCAACATCGCACGGCCTATTTCGTTGTTCTTGACCAAAAACGAGTTTGTCTCGATCTTTGAATTCGACTGCGTGAATATGAGATTCACGTTCTCTGGCTTCAAGTTGCGGTACGTCCTGATGGCTCCCGTAGGTGGCACCACTGGCTGCTCTTGTAACAAGGCTCCACCCAACGATTCGGTGTCCAAGAGGTATGACATGATGTCCACCTTGCCGTTCATTATGAGTGCATCTTCATCGAGGTACCAGAACCATTCAGCATCTGGAAAAGCAAACATGGCTGCACGCATGGCATAGATGCGGGCCCACTTCTTCCGTTGGGCTTCAGAAAAGTACAGAAACGAATCCATCATGGGGCAGAACTCTTGGTGGTACCGCACATACACCCCACAGTTGTTGGAGAAGCCGTAGTTGACTCTGTTCTGCAAGATTTTGGCCAATGAGTCCACGCTATACTTTTCGTAGTCCACAGCCGTCACCACCACCACCTTGGGGTAATCATTGTTGGACTTGGGACGGTACACAAGCTTCTCGTGATTCTTGAACTGGTTGCGAGCGCGAGCCTCGGGCGAGGCCGCGTTTTCGGCCTCTTCCTTGACCTTCTGTTTCTGCGGTTTTGGGTCATCCAACGTGTTCAAAGACATGATGGCGTTCTTAGCAGTATCCAAGCTAAAGAGCCCCTCGATGCCGATCTTCTTAAGCAGATCCACATTCTCAATGGCTGGGTATATGAAGCGCGACGTCACTTCTTCCACGTGGGAACTGCCGTATGGATGACCAAGAGGGTATTTCGGAGATGTGCCAAAGACCAGGCGGACCATTTTGAGAGGGCTGCTGATCCATATAACAAATAAAACCACAAGCATCACCACCACCTTGTTTTCTCTCAAAGTACGGAAATTACGCGGCGCCGACGACGAAAACGGGACCGACGCCGAAGCCCCGCCTGATGTGTGTTTGGGACGGAATCTCATGCCTGCTAGCATCAAGAAGAGAAGAGGTGCGGTGGAACAACGAGACACATGTCGCGCGATCGGGCCTTCTTTTTTCGCACCTCTACCTACTGTTATCTCTATGAGAGCTGGCTTACTAGGGATGGAAATGATATACTAAAAAAAGACCCCGTTTCTTGTTTGTTTGTTTTTTTGATAGAGGTGTGTTTAATATTTTGAGTATTCAGGTAAAATTTCTATTTATGAAATTTTGGAGTTAGCACTTTAGATTTGGATTTTCTATTATTGCTTGAATCATCCATGACTGTGAAAATCTTGAGAATGTGAGAATGTGAGAATGTCCATTGAAAAAACCGCACCTCCTTCCGTATTGGTGCGGATCATGCAAGTTACTGATTACGTAAAGATGATTTTATTCATTTTACTAGACCATTATTAGAAAAGTCTTTACTTCCATAGTTAACCAAAATTTGAAGTTTCTGAACCTGCATAGAAATTTAGATGGAAAATCCCTTTATATAATTTTCTGGTGAATGTCACTGAAATGGTGAGACGGTTATGAGCCCGGCCATCGTCTTCTGTTTAACAATATCTCCACTCCTAGAAATACACTAGACAAAGACATATTTGGTCAATTATCTATGCTTAGTTTTCTGTCTTGGACACTATCTTCTTTTGGTCACTGACCATCTCTCTAGACTAGAAAATCTCTATCCGACTATATACTACACCTCTATTATTTTACAGGACATTCCATAATACAGTAGTTGATGGTAGTTTATCCTAATTTTGTTTTCAAGAGATTCTGGGTATACCATGCCTTGGAGTTTTGGGGTGTTGTGTTGGGGTGAGTTATAGTACTATGGTAGTTTGCCGAGGTGTCTATTCTAGGCCTGCGAGCCCCGGTCCTCTATGACCTGCAAAGCAACCTGTCTTCTCCGTTCAGCCACAGTATTGGAAAGCAGCCTGTTGGCCTGCTTCAATTGGAGAGACAACTTCTGTGAACGGGCATTACTCTGCTCAATGGCCTCGTCGTTGAATGGAGTAACGAGTCCCACAAACACACTTAGCTCGTAAACGGCCGAGAACACTGGGCCCAAGTACGGCTTGGTGACATTGGGGAAGAACTCCACCAATTGGAACGCATCCGAAGCATCGCCACTGATCATAGCCGAGTTGCTGTTTTCGCCGCTGGCACTGGTGATTGGAAGCAACGGGTCCAGGAACACCGACTGGTAGAACCGCAAGTAGTTGTATGCAATGAAGAACGAGAGGAACGAAGGCACAGCTGGGTAGAGCGATTGCATCAAAAGGGACCAGGCCAACACCAAGGTCAATACTATGAACGGCAAGTGTTTAGCCCGGAAGTTGATGAGGCCCTGGAAGAGCACCACGTTGTGTTCCGGTATAAGCTGCTTCAAAACAATCAAGAAGCCAACGTAATAGGAAATGCCACCGCCTATCGGTTGGTCCATGCCCAGCACGTCGCCCCGGAAGATATTGCTGACGATTGTGACTATCACTGTTAATAAATTGGTGATGGAGCCAATCAAGAGGAGGAACTTGACCAGTTCCTTATAGCCCCAGAACTTCTCCACGTAACCCGTGGCAACAAATAACACGGCGAACGAGAGCAAGAACGAGAAGATGGACACCTCAGCAAAGATGGCCGTGACAAATACCCACGGGTAGAAGATGGCATATCGGGGCACCAACTGCACATATGGAATGAAGAGCTTCAGGATGGGGGTCTCATCATCGGGTGGACGTCCCGCGAGCTTAATGATGAGGATGGCACAACTGACGGTTACAAGCGCCAGTAGAGCAGTCCGGGTAGATTTGGGTGTGGATCTCCACAGAAGCCGGGCCATGTTGGGGATGCGTGTAGAATGGGTGGGTCAGCTAGCTTGGTTTTTCGCGTCTCGCTGTACTGCGTGTGGCCGTGGTGCTTCAAGTAGAATTATGGAGATGAATATGGAGTTGGATTATGGAGATGATTTTGAAGATGATTTTGGAGATGATTTTGGAGATGATTTTGGAGTAGGATTTTGGAAGATTATTATGTAATCAATTTTAGGGTGGATTGTAGAGTTTATTAAATTGTATAGTGGAACTTGGGAATGTACATATGCAGTTTTTGGATCATTGGAATTATCCACTCATCTGCTCACTCCCTCACTCACTCACTCCCTCACTCATACTTAACTGCTCACTCATTACTCACTCATTATGCCACGCATACTAAATACTCTACCACTCATCTAGTGATTATGACCCAGTATTAGGAACTTTATTGACTACCAATTAAAAGCTATGAGTATGGACACTTCTAATGACTACTATATGAACTACTATATGAACTACTATATGAACTACTATATGGACCACTGACGACATATGGATCTCTATATACCCCTCTGAACTACGGATAGACTAGTAATTGTGGATCACAATTCATGAATACTGATAATTGATTACTAATACTTTGGACTACTAATAATATTTTAGTATTGACTGCAATAGAACTCATACCATACTTATCTGGCCCATTAGGAGGAATGGGACTGCACAATGTGAGACAAGCTATAGACTATTACTATTACCTTGCCATATTTTACTATTGTTCTATACCATACCAGACACTATTACTATACTATTCCTGTACTATTCTATTCCTGTACTATTCTATTCCTGTACTAGTACTTTGAGCTGAGTGGGGTGGGTACTCATAACTGAGGAGCTTGAATCACGTGTCTTGGTTATCTGGGAATATCCAGGCTAAAAGTGGGTGTTAAATGGACATGAGCTAGACTCCAGATGATTATCTTTAAGTTATGAAAATTGACATGAAGTTGTTTGTTCGTTGTATGCAGAACCACAGGTATTCAAGTCCCAAGTCACAATCTAAAGTAAGTCAGGTTATTGAAATTGTCCTTACGTCACTCAAACATTACTAGTACAGATGTATACTAGTATAATAATACAGTACAGTCTCCTAAATGGTAATTTATTTTGAGCTATGATTTTTATAAAAAGTGGGGATTGTGCTAATATGCAGTATTCCATTCATATACATTTACTAGGCTAAATGGCATGGATACTAAAAATGGTTGTGTAATAATGACATGAGGAATTGGAAAGTACTGTATTATGGGAAGTCATTATGGTGCGCATTGGCTGCAACTAGTCCAGTCACCCTCACCCAATACACTCCCCCAATACACTCCCCCATTTAAACTTGACCAATAAAAACTTGGCCAAAAAACTTGACCAAAAAACTTGACCATTTAAAACTTGACCAATTAAAATTTGACCAATCATCTATAACTTGTATTTCTAAAAAAAAAATAGTATGAGTGGTAAATCTGGGCACTGAGTGTTGGTATTTTTTCTTTCTCCCTTTTTAGTGGTCTACCTTTTGGACAGGAACACGACTGGTCACCACACGACCCAAACCAGTAAATATGATAATCTACACGACTCGAATAATAATTTATTGATATGTACTTAGATAGACTCCAAAGATAAATCACGTGACCTCAACCAGAAACATTTTATACTTAAATCCTCACTATTAGTAAACTCTGCTCACGTGTTCACATACTCACCCATGGTAGTATATTATGTAGTCGCACCGCACTAGACACTACACTACACCATACTATACACTATACTACATACTATACTACACACTATACTATACACTATACTATACTACACTATACTATACTAAACTATAATATACTAAACTATAATATACTATACACTAAGTAGAGTAGTATAGCAGTAACTAGAGTGGTGGTATAATATTATGGAGTGGTATATTATTATGGAGTGGTATATTATTATGGAGTGGTATAATATTATGGAGTGGTATAGTAGTGGTGAAGTCTTTATGCCTGTATCTTGAGTACATGCTGGTACTTTACTATAGTCGAGTATACTTCCTACCTACTTAATCACCAATCCTGTTCTCGTTAGTAGTGTATAGAAGTGTAGTGTATAGAAGTGTAGTGTATAGAAGTGTAGTGTATAGAAGTGTAGTGTATAGAAGTGTAGTGTATAGAAGTGTAGTGTATAGAAGTGTAGTGTATAGAAGTGTAGTGTATAGAAGTGTAGTGTATAGAAGTGTAGTGTATAGAAGTGTAGTGTATAGAAGTGTAGTGTATAGAAGTGTAGTGTATAGAAGTGTAGTGTATAGAAGTGTAGTGTATAGAAGTGTAGTGTATAGAAGTGTAGTGTATAGAAGTGTAGTGTATAGAAGTGTAGTGTATAGAAGTGTAGTGTATAGAAGTGTAGTGTATAGAAGTGTAGTGTATAGAAGTGTAGTGTATAGAAGTGTAGTGTATAGAAGTGTAGTGTATAGAAGTGTAGTGTATAGAAGTGTAGTGTATAGAAGTGTAGTGTATAGAAGTGTAGTGTATAGAAGTGTAGTGTATAGAAGTGTAGTGTATAGAAGTGTAGTGTATAGAAGTGTAGTGTATAGAAGTGTAGTGTATAGAAGTGTAGTGTATAGAAGTGTAGTGTATAGAAGTGTAGTGTATAGAAGTGTAGTGTATAGAAGTGTAGTGTATAGAAGTGTAGTGTATAGAAGTGTAGTGTATAGAAGTGTAGTGTATAGAAGTGTAGTGTATAGAAGTGTAGTGTATAGAAGTGTAGTGTATAGAAGTGTAGTGTATAGAAGTGTAGTGTATAGAAGTGTAGTGTATAGAAGTGTAGTGTAGTAGTAAGTCTGGTAGTGATACTATATGCTGCTCTCTCCCAATATAGACAACATAGACTCTATATGGACTACTATTCTGTATTCTATATTGTCCTGTACTAGAGTCAACTATGGCCCTTGTAGCATTATACTGGTGTGGATGGTAGCCTATTCCAGTATATTAATAGGATATCATTCTAGTACTGTTGAGAATTAATTGGTGGGTTGGTGGTTGTTTGACCTTTTAGCTCCATTAAAAATCGTCTAGTGTTAGTTTTTCGCTGGCCAGTCTCACCAAGCTCATCTCTCGGATCTTCTCCCAGCGTGTTATAATTTCGTTCATCCGCTTTATACTCCATTCGTTGCCCGTGTTGACCGTTGGAATGACCTTTTGGATCTTGAAGAAGATCGTGAAAAACGACAATTCTCGGAACGACAGGTGCTCGCTGTAGGGCACGGAAAACAGTCGGTAGAGTGAACTATCCACTTTGCCGTACCGTTTGGGCGTATTCTGCTGCACAATGTCCAAGTACGAGTACTCGGGGTGTTTTCGTAGTATGCGGATATGTTGCAGAAGTTCATCCAGGGTATCTTCTTCTATAGTATGGACTTCCACTTTTAACGACTTGTCCTCCATCACTTTGTGGTCTTTCTCCATCGATTTGTACTGCACTTCGTCCTCGATTGTTTTCCCCTGTTCTAGCTTATTCCCCCCGTCGTCCTCATTTTCAGTCAGCTGAAATGACCAGCCCGTGGGCCGGATCCCAATACATCTCTCGAAATTCTGGTGGTACTGGTTGTGGTTGAAGTACTTGGCAATGTCTTGGATGTTGCCTGCAGTACCCATGGGCACCAAGTGGATCATCACACTATGGTCTCCAGCAACGGTGGGGTCGCTGGTAAGAACCGAGTCCATGTACTCGTCCCGGTAGCTTCGGATGATATGCTCTTTGTCTCCTCTACTTCCGGTGTTGGAAACATAGATGGGAGCATTGCTCATTCGTCGCAGTATAGCCGTAGCGAGCCGTTCCTTTCCAATCAAATACGTCCCCACCAACACAAGCAATTTCTTCTTGGACTTGCCTAGTGATAGGAGGTCCGTGAGCCTGCTCTGGGTGGACTTGCCGAAACACTGGCGCAGAAAAGGCTCGTCCTTGACTAGCTTTTCTATCAAGTCTGCTATGGACCCGCAAACCTGCTCCTGTTTTGGGAAATTGTGTTTTGGAGACATGTAAGTTGTGTCGAGGTAAACCTTATTGAGTTGGAGATCTCCATCGAGCAGAAACCGCTTTAAAAGTGGGTGTTTCATGATCATCTCGCACACCCGGAAGTCTCCGCAGTGCAAGTAGTAAGTTCTCTCCCCCACCAAGGAAATGCTTTCAAATAAAAAAATCACTGCTCCAGGGCAGTGGTTTGCATCAATGGCAGTAACATACAAGCCGGGTTCATTTTCTTCTGAAACACATGCTTCGGATGAAGGGTCTTTGTAGCTGCGCACTAGGTACCGGAGATTGTTCTGCATCAGGAAGACAAAGCACAGTTCGATGTTGTAGCGAATATGGAGGAGCCTGGCGGTGATTTCTGAACAGTAGATGATTTTGGAATCAAGCGTCCGTTCTCGGCACCACCGTTTGGAGATGCCTCCATAATGGTCCGAGTGGAAATGCGAGAGAAAGTACTGGTGGATATACTCACAGGGTTTGAAGTTGAACGCATCCACCGACACACAGTAATCGTTTTGAGGAGATACGCTGAACCGCATGACTTTTAGCTCGGGAATAGTGTTTTTTCGGCTGCTGACAAGAAGTTCCGTGGGTGGATCCTCCATTTTGGCCTTGCGAGGTCTTTTGACCGAGGGCTTTGAGTTGATATACTTGAGGTTCTCCTTCTGGACAGCGCCCAAGTCTCTTTTTTTCTGGTCCTTCTTTTGGTCCTTTATGTCCTTATGCCCCTTTTTTCCGTCCTTCTCTGCCTCCTTCTTTGGCTCCATTTCCTTCTTTGGCTCCTCTGAATCTGATACTATGATGGCTTCGACCTGCTGGTAGTGCATAGTATGCCTTGAAGTTAAACTCTCTTCTTTAATCATCTCTTTCTTCATCCCTCCCGTTTCCTCTTGTAGTAGCTGAAGAGTAAGACACGCCTCTACATGCTGGATGCGAAGGTGCATGTCTAGAAATGCCATGGACTTGCTGCACACCGGACACAGCACCGGAGCCTCATCTCCATTTCGGCACTCTTGAACCAAAAGCAGCGGCTCTTTTTTTTGGTGCCTTTGTACACTGGAGAGGTCGAAAAGCAGGTGCTGTTTCTTCCCTGACATGGTAACAAGTAGAAGGTGCAGGTGCGAATGCAGTCTCATGGCAATTCTCAAGGCGCACTCACATCAGAATC
The DNA here is from genome assembly GCA_002370245.1 of Metschnikowia sp. 04-226.1. NCBI lineage: Eukaryota > Fungi > Ascomycota > Pichiomycetes > Serinales > Metschnikowiaceae > Metschnikowia > Metschnikowia sp. 04-226.1. The sequence continues at coordinate 879,975 of NLAD01000699.1, forward strand.
CGGGGAAGAATGGGGCTTCTCAGCATCATCCGCAAACAAAAGCTCAAGGACTTGGAAATCCGAGTTCTTGTACTTGGTCTAGATAATGCGGGCAAAACCACCATCCTCAACCAAACCATGGGCCGAGATGTGGCCAACGTGGCCCCCACCATGGGATTCCAGATCCTCAGTTTTCCCTGGTATGGCTACAACATCAATGCGTGGGATGTAGGGGGGCAGACGACGCTCCGCAGTTTCTGGGGCAATTACTTTGATAAGCTGGACGTGATCATATGGGTCATTGATGGTACGTGCTTGGAGAGACTCCAGGAACTGTATACAGAGCTCCGAGAGAAGGTGATTCAGCAGGATCACTTGACAGGCACGCATTTCTGTGTGATTATCAATAAAATCGATCTCATCGCGCTGCAAGACCGTCCGCAGGTTCTAGAAACAGTTTCTTCGACCTTAAGGTTGCAGGAGGAGATTCCTAGCAACAAATATATTATAAGCATGACCTCGGGGCATACGGGGGAAGGACTTCGCGAGGTGATGGATTGGATAGTCTCCAAATGGGCCTATTAATAGAAAATGGGGTTACTGGTGTTATTTTTGGCTGTTCCTGGATTTCTACGTCTCTGGTTCGTGGCCCTTTCCTCTCACTTCTTGGCTGGTTCTTTACTGGCCTGCAACCTGGGGTAATTGAATGCACTACCCAATTTCACATGAATCAACTTGACTTTTTTTTTGGCTTGAAAAGATCACGAAATCCAGGTTCAAAGGAAGATTATCGGTGTTATGTCCATTGAGTTATCAGGTCCATGATAAGAACGTCGTAAGTTCTGGCATCAGTAAGACAAGAAAAGCGGAGGAGTGCGGATCTAAACATAAACAATTGCTTTTTTTGACCATGTTTCATTAAATCTGGATTCTACTGTACTATAGTCTCACCCTACTCTCACACTGACTCCACTCTTACTCTGATTATAACTCTTTTTTAATAGACCACATGAGCACATTCCCAGTTCACGGTCTGGGGGATTCCACAGTCCTCCTCCAAACCATAGCTCGTTATTTACAGTCAGAGACATCGCCTCGTTCTCCTTGGCACTATGGCAAGTACTGCGGCACACTAACAATAGGCCATGGTATTCGACGCGCAACCCACGTCTAAAGACGCGCATGTATTGCACATAATTATAATGAGTGAGCTTAAAGAAGCGAGAGGGAACCCAATTTAGTAAACTTATCTAATACGCGCATTGCTCTATATGCAGTGCCAGCGCGCAGACCCTTGGACCTCCTGCGAACCAGTATAGGTGCAAGGAACACGTAATAGGTAGACACAAGTTCGAAAAGTACAAAGGCTTCTTTTTGGGATGGTCAGTACTGAAATTGTTACCGGGGACTGTATCCAATTGCCTTGGATCGGAGACCCCTCCTATGTGGCTGGGTCTTTGTACGTGCACTTGAAATCTATCTCTCCTGTGAATCGCGACGCGATCGTGCATTAATTTCGCGTCTTGCCCGTTCTACTCATCTTTATATATCCATCTCCGCCTTTGCTTTCTGGCCCCATATCTCGGATTCGAAACTAATTCAGCTAAACTAGCTTCTTCGCTTCCAGGTTCTTAAACCCAGACTTTTTCCCCGTCTGAACAATTTCTCCCCACTCCATACTATTGGTTGCAACTCTTTGTTGATCTCATCTGCTAATCTCGTCTGTTTACCAATGGCTTCCATACAAACTTTGCAAGAGTTCGTTGAGGCGGAGCTTACACAAAAAGAAAACCTCTTCAAAGTTTTGGGCACATTTAAAGGCTCCAAGTCCCCCGACACAAAAACCAACATTGCGTCCATAGTCCGAGGCCTATGCACTAATAACCAGAAGATCCTCCGCTTGGCCCAGCAATGTTTGGAGGAAATACAGCAAGACTCCGATGTCGAGCTGCTCAAAAACTTTGCCAATGAGATGGTGTTATGGTTTGACCTGAACTTCGTGGTGTTTGAGAAGTTCTTGTCGTGTCTCTCTTCTGAGCAACTAACAGCAGATACCAAATGTGAGAAGGCATTGCTCCATTGTGAATGCTACATCCGCTTGATCGACTCCATCATGACACGTATACGAAACCCATTTGTGGTTTCCAAATTGGGGGAGGCCAAGACTAGGGTTGAGAAGCTCCTCCTGGGCTTCCATGCTGCCCGTAATCAGTCGGATCTCGATAACATCACCTTTGATCACGTGCGGTCCTTGAGTGGTCACAATGTGTCGTGTTTCTTTACCGTGGACCAGATTGTCCATAGAACAGCCAATGCTGTGTTACATATGGGCAATCGCCGGGTGGAGTTATTGCTGTTGAATCTAGATCGGTCTCCGGGAGGCCAGCTGCAGGCATTCAATTCATTGGCCATCTTGGGTCTTCTGCTGAGTGCACAACCGAGGTCGGTGGTTTACCCTCCTTTTCGGGTCAATGAGCTTTCCATGGCGCATTCTTCTGGTCAGATCACATTCTCAGCCTTTGATGTTGATGTCAACAAGTCGTTTGTCATTTCTGGCGACAAGAAACTCTTAAAAAGGTGGTTTCGGAGCCTCACCAAGATTTTCCCCACAGACGATGTTCCTCTCATAAGCTCCAGTATCCTGCTCCATGGCCTTGGCATCAATACCCACCAGATCGGAGATGATTCTGGATGTAGCTCTCCCAATGCGCTGATAGGCAGTGATGAGCCACTCACGACGTCCAATTCCGAGAGTTCGCTTCAAATCATGAAGAAATCGCTTCTGGACGATGGAATCGAGCCGGAGGTGAAGCTGCTGCTCCTCAGGGTCATCCAGCCTTCGTACGGACGTGAATCTATAACTACAGAGTACGACTATGTGAAGGATGTGGAGCCAAAGAGAGAGGAGGAATTGAAGAAAGACCAGAAACAACCGGATTCAGAGAAAGAATCAGATTCAAAGAAAGAATCGGATTCAAAGAAAGAATCGGATTCAAAGAAAGATCCGGGTTCGGAAGATTCGAAAATGAATTCAGAAAAGAATAAACCTAAAAACAATGGGTCTAACTCTCCCTGTGATAGTATTGACTGCTTCGATATCATCACCACTCTTCCTAACAAAAAGACCGAGACCCAACACAATGAAATCTCCCAAAACAAAGCTGCTACAATGTCCATGCCTGACTTGAGTGCTACGCAACCACCCACTTCCATCTACATCAATGCGACTGGCTCTGCTATTGATGTCAACCAATTTGGAAAAGACTACAATCCCACATTTGGCTGTGAGCCCAAACAGAGACGTAAGTCGTTGTTCAGTCTCTTCAAGAAGAAGCGTGGAACTAACGAAAAGGATCATGTCTCTAAGGGTGAGGATCAAGAAGAACTGGTTGAAAAGGATAAGGTGCTTATAAAGAAACAGCTGAAGGAAACGCTTATCAAAGAACCAAGCACGCAAAAGGTTCGGCCCAGGCCAGATTTGCAGATCGAGATCCCCAAGATCGGAGCCTATGATGCAAATATGAGTCAACCTTCCAGTGCAATCTCTACAAGCAACAGAACACTTCCACTGCCATTTGCTATGCCGTCTTCAACGTCCACATATTTCTTCAAGCCATATGTGAACAACAACAGCAGCAGTACTCTTCCTATGTCGGCAACAGAGGAACCCAAAGATAAGGAGGAGATCAGCTTATCGATTCCTGACGATCTCAAAGATATGATCAACTCTGAGCGCACTCTTGACTATTACATGTCACCTGTGTCGTCGACATCGCTCAAGGTGTCGAATTGGAAATCTGCATGTGCCAAGTGGGAGTTAATGACCACCAATGAAAATGTGTTTGTCAAGATCGCCAGTCATGATACCACACGCAACTGGTTGTTGGTGTTCAAGGAAGAACATGATGAGGAGTACGATGAGGTGGTGGACAAGCCGCTTTTGATTCTTGAGATTGATGATTCCACCAAGGCTAGACAATCCAACGCCTTGGATATCGAGATTAATGCCGAGAATGCCATCACGCACCAGAGAAACATGATCATGATTCGCTGTTGCAGCTCCAACTTGGCCAAGGACATCTCCAGTAGCTTAACAGATATCATGGAGCTCAAGGGACAAAAGGCCTTGACACAAACGTCCCATTTTGAGTCCAACATGACTCTCACCTCCTCGCTTATGAGCAAACCCAGTGCATCATCCACCATCTCCAGTATCTACACGCAATTGGACAGCACCACGCACGGAAAGGAGCAGATCAATACCGACAAGCTTCTTCTTGATCGTATGACAGTCCGAGTGCATAAACAAATGGAGTCTTACGAGCATATTCACCTGCCTTCATCTTGGCAGACCATGTCCATGTACTCGTTGAGTATCCTGCATTCCATGGGCCAGGACAAGGGCCTCTACCATTTTGACCTTGAAAGCAAGACCGATGAAAATGCACTGTCTTTTCTGTGGACCTTCCACGATGACATGCTTCTTCTGCAGCTCGAACGGATCGGTAAAGCTGGTATGTTGGTGAGGGTATCGGAGCTGGACATGTACATGTTGGAGTGTAAGGGTCGCAAGGAGTTCCAGCGCCTCGTGGACTTGTTTTAGACAATAAGTTATATAAATATTCAATCATAAAGGTCAACATTAAAAATCAGTCCTACATTATTCAGTCCTACAGTCATCTGTCCTACATTATGTAGTATATAGTAGGCAGTATCCAGTATACGTAGACAGTATCCAGTTTACGTATCCAGTCATGAGTCAATATACAATGAAATAGCCATATAAAAGAATTTAATTAAAGTGGAGTCTACTAAATTTATCTTAAAAAGGAAATCTGATTTTAGACATGTAGTTAAACTTCTTTGTTATTCCATGTTTCCTGCACATTTTGTAGCCGCACCTTTTTTGCACCCATTTGTCAGAACTCTTCTCAGTCGCAAACAACTACTCCTCCACCCAACCCAATGAAGCTCCACTCTCTTGTTGTGTTACTCTATACATATCCCCTTGTTTTCGGAGGCTTCTCTACGCAAGAAGCCACACCCATTGAAATCATTGGCACCAAGTTCTTCAACAGTTCCAGTGGAGAGCAGTTCTTCTTGAAAGGTATAGCGTACCAGAGAATGAGAAAGGAAGGCGAAGTCTACGATGGAGAGGCTGAGCCCGGCTATATCGACTCGTTGGCCTCGCCTGCAAAATGTTTACGTGATTTGGAGTACTTGAAGGAGCTTGGAGTCAATACCGTTAGAGTGTACCAGATCGACCCCAGACAGTCACATGATGTGTGTATGGATGCATTTGCCAACCATGGAATCTATGTTTTGGCCGACTTGTCGGAACCCGATCTCTCTATCAACCGCATTTCTCCTTCTTGGGATACGTCACTTTTCAATAGGTATAAGGCTGTGGTGGACAGTATGCTGAAGTACACCAATTTGCTTGGGTTCATTGTCGGCAATGAGGTGGTCAATGCCGTTTGCACTTCGGATGCCGGTGCTTTCGTCAAGGCTTCCGTGAGGGATATTAAGCAATATATCCGGGATAAGAAGTACAGAGAGATCCCCGTTGGGTATGCTAGTACAGATGAGCTGCTCACGAGAATGCCTGGAGCACAGTACTTGACATGTGAATCCAAAGACTTGAGTGTAGATTTCTACGGAATCAATATGTTTGAGTGGTGTGGATTCTCGTCGTATCAAACTTCTGGATACCGGGAAAGAACTCACGAGTTTTCACAGCTTCCGGTGCCGGTGTTTTTCAGTGAGTTTGGTTGCAACGCAGACCAGCCTCGGCCGTTCACGGAGATCGACCTGATCTATGGCCCAACCATGACGCAGGTGTGGTCTGGTGGGGTGGTGTATGAGCTCTTCCAACATGAGAACAACTATGGACTCATTGAGGAAACGGCCCATGGCAAAGTCGTCAAGCTTAGCGATTTTAACATTGTCAAGTTGCGTCTTCTCGAAGCCATTCCTGAGGGCACTGTCAAAGGTGAACTAGCCCCCCAGCTTCCTGTTTCTGAATGCCCTGAAGTGTCTGATGTTTGGAACCTGCTGCAGATTCTTCCTTCCACCCCAGAAGAGGGCATGTGTGAATGTATCGAAGCAACCCTTCTGTGCATGATCACGCCCTACTTGCGAGTTGACGAGAACAGGTTGATCTCGGATGTATGTTCCAAGACTGACTGTCTGGAGATCCTAGCCGATGGTTCTCGCGGTGTATACGGCACCTTTTCCGGGTGCACTATTCGCCAGAGAGCATCGTATGCCTTGAACAAGTATTGGGAAGATAAGCTGAAGAAACCCGAGTCGTGTGATTTCGACCGCAGGGCTATCTTGATCAATATACAGCCGGATATCTTGAGTACCCTCACCACTACCGACGGGCGCTCATGCAAAGTGGCATTGGGCTTGGAGCAGGAGCAGGAGCGCAAAGAGCCCGAAACCGAAAAGCACGAGGAGGAAAGCAGCAAATCGTCCACCTACGCCAAGAGTAACGTGACCGCCAAAAGTGCCGCGCAAAAACCAGGTCAATTTGGGTTTCTCATGTTCTTGATTTTTATAGTGTCGTTCATCTATTTCGCCACATAAGCTAATGTTCAAGCTCATCTTTCACGCAATTGAACTAATCCTTCTTTGGACCCCACTTCAAGCCCAAGAAACCCCCGGAGCCCGACCTTGGAACAAAGTTCTTGGATGCAAACTTGGGCTCCACAATGTAGATGCGCTTTTTCGACGGCAAGTCTAACGCAATGTAGGCGAACTCCGAGCTCCAGAACGAAGTATCGATTTGCTCGAGGTTCACCGTTCCGTGGTGACCCGATGCAGACTCCACATGGAACCGCATAGCCAAGTGGTCTCTGCCATCGGCCCCTTTTTGGCGCACACTCTGCACCGGTCTATTTCTCACCCACTTATCCCCAGCAACCTCACCATAAGCCTTCAAGCGTTCGCCCGGTTGGAAGTCAAGCACTTTCTGTACGGTCTCGTTCTTCTCCGCAAGCTTCACGGCCTTGTTGAAAGTTTTGGTGTCTCCTGAGGGCAAGAAAAGCTCCGAGAAAATCAAGTAGATTACGAGCCCGGACAACCCGATTGCTCCCACCACCATCACCGACAGAACCGAGAACGTGAAGATGCGGCTGATGCGAGAGAGAATGGCTCTACCCTTTGCATTGTGGTCTGCGGAGTGTGGAGGAGGAGGTGGGGGTGGTGGTGCAGTTTTGGTGGAGTACCGTTTCCTTTGCATGGAGAATGGGTTTATGAGAGGTGTAGGGCCATACCTGGGTTTCACGGCCCAGAGGGTTCTGGGCATGGCGATCCGAGACAAGGGCAATGCGGTGCTTTTCAATGAATTGACGCATCTACCTGCGTGAATTCCAATCATGTTGATTTAGTGAAGGTGGATATTGGTGAGAATAGATGGAGAATTTTTGGTTTTATAGAGCCTTGAGAAATCTTGGGTTATTTTCGCACTGTCCAGTGAGAGGTGAGAGGTGAGAGGCTCCATCCACTGAGGCCTTCACTGCAAGGACTACTGCGAGTAGACTATATTGGTGGGTATAGTGCACTGCTAAACAGGAGATGCTATTGTTGTTTGACACTACTCAGACTTTACGGAGCATAAATTAGTATTATGAAAGATTAAACTTAGTTTGTTTGATTTGGCGCAAGCCCTTGTCAAGGTTCTGCTTGTTCTAATTCTTCCTTTTAGTTCTGTTAATTAACAAAAAAAAGTAATTTTCAAGATCAGCCCGCGTGGCCTAATTGGTTAAGGTACCGTCCTCCGGAGACGGCGATTGCGTGTTCGAGTCCCGCCGTGGGTTATCTTTTTTTCTTGATTCCACTCTCAGGGAGTGTAATCTTTTTTTCTGAAAACCTTTTTTAAAAATCAATTTTTGAATCTTCTTTACAATTACTCTTATCCCTTCAACCCTCCCAACTATACTTAGTACTTTAGGGATACTTCAGTGTCTTACTATTGTTGGTAGAGACAATGTGCAGTGTCGCGACTAGGGCTTGAGCCCTAAAGATGCCAATGCCGGGACTCCTGCACATCAAGCGCGGAAAATTTTCGAGTACCCTCATTTTATCGAGCTTTCAAAAACTTGTCTCTTATCCCACTTATTTGCAAACACAATGGTTAAGATCAGCAAAGGTATGTGCCCATTCGTCAAATCAAGCGGCCAAGCAAGAATAAAGAATCGTCATCCATTTTATTTCATGTCAAACAGTCTATGCCAAAATGGCCACCCCTAGTCCCGATGGAAGTACCCGAGACATCAGTCACCATAGAACACCAGATCCAATGGAACTCCATACACTAAAACACCAATAGACACAAATAGAGAAACACACAACCATGGAGAAAAAGACTGAAACAGAATAACAAAAACATGAAAAAGAAACAGTACTGGTGGAACTGGTGGAAGTACCCAATGAAATTCTTCAGCTCTAGTGTTAGTCAGTACCCTAGCATTTATTTGGCGTGTTTCATGTTATCATATTTTTGACATCTCCTCGTTCTCTCTTTTTCCAGTTTCCTTTTTCCATTTTCTGTGGTCGCCCGATTCTTCAGTATACTAACAATTAGACGTTTCTTCTTCTCGTTCCAAATCTAGAAAGGCTCACTTCACCGCTTCTTCTGCCCAGAGAAGAGTGTTGATGTCCGCCCCTTTGTCTAAGGAGTTGAGAAAGCAATACAACATCAGATCTCTCCCAATCAGAAAGGAGGACGAGGTGATTGTTGCCAGAGGCTCCAAGAAGGGATCCGAGGGTAAGATCTCCACCGTGTACAGATTGAAGTTCTCTGTTCAGATCGAGAAGTTGCAAACGGAGAAGTCGTCCGGTGCTTCTATCCCAATCAACTTGCACCCATCCAAGGTTGTCATCACCAAGTTGTACTTGGACGACAAGAGAAAGGCTTTGATTAAGAGCAAGGGTGGTAACTTGGAGTAAATCTCATGTAATATTTGAAAATACACATCTGAACGAGTACTAGTAATTAATCATGCATCAGTCATGATGCTCTCAATTCTACACTGCCATAGTCAGTTACTCTAGTATACAGTATCACTAGATCCACTGGCACATAGAATTAGCCTATATTGAGTGAATTAATCATCCATAGTAGACTTTGAAAAAGTCTAAAAAAAAAAAATATTCTGAAATAGCCAGCTCTTTAGCTATGAAAATGGCTGTTGGCTGCGCACACCGTCTAGCAGTGCGAAGACTACTAAGTAGCCCTAAATAGAGTCCATAGTTCAACATACCGTACTTCTACCACAACTCCACATTTACATGCTAAGGAGTAGACTATAGAGTATATAGTGGACTGTAAAGATGGACCATCTAAATTTCCATATCACATGCCAATTAAGAATCCTCCCCTGGTGTACAGCATAAATATAGAGCAATGTACAGTAGAGTATAGTACAGTATAGTACAGTACAGTATAGTATAGTATAGTATAGTAGAGTAGAGTAGAGTAGAGTAGAGTAGAGTAGAGTAGAGGTAGAGGTAGAGTAGAGGAGTCAGTTAACTGTTTCATGAGGTCTGGTCTACTCTACTCTACTCCCCTACAATTATAACTGTTAATGTATTGCTTGAAATGACTTCCTATACTGACATTAAGGTCTGGAAAGCTCCACCAAATTTCTATTCTATTCTACTCGACTACTTCTAAAAAACCGAACGTACCCTCCACTGTTTCTATCTACTCACTATACTCTACGAATTACTCACTACTCACTACTCTCTACTCTCTACTCTCTACTCTCTACTCTCTACTCTCTACTCTCTACTATATTGTCTACTCACTCTGTCTACTCTCTACTATATTGTCTACTCACTCTGTCTACTCTCTAGTGTATCCACCAGTTCTATACTCTACCTTTGTATCTTCTTGGTCTACTCCACTCCACTTTATGAGACGACTATTCCCAGAATTCTATTCCCAGAATTCTATTCCCAGACTTCTACCACAGACCATGACTAAAACTTTACTATGGTCATTCTGAGTGACTGTCCCTGGGACAACTGAGTAGACACTAACACTAGTAATCTTGCAGTCATACTTGTAGTACCCAGACAAGTACTACCAGTACTACCAGTACTACCAGTACTACCAGTCTAGTCTACTCTCTCTCTATATACCCTTTACTCTATACTCTATACTCTACAATCTATAATCTATACTCCCTACTCTCTCTATACTCTATACTCTATACTCTATACTCTATACTCTATACTCTATACTCCCTACTCTCTCTCTCTAGTGACCCACTAATTTCCTAGTCTACGCACTCCCTCCCTCCCTCCCTCACTCTCTACATCTTGTCTACATCTTGTCTACTCACTCTATAGTCGCATTCTAGTCGCATTCTAGTCGCACTCTAGTCTCACTCTAGTCTCACTCTAGTCTCACTCTATAGTCTCACTCTTCACCTTCCCTTCGCACTACACAATACTCTTTACTCTACACTCTACACTACGCACCACACTTTCGCACTGTACGCACTTCTTTCTCTCTAAGGTGTATTTCTCACTTTATACTCTCACTCACTCACTCACTCACTCACTCACTCACTCTTCACACTACGTACTATCCCTACACTATTCCACTACTAATTTATACACCTTTAAATTACACCTTTAAATTACACTTAATACACTTAATACACTTAATACACTTAATACACTTAATACACTTAATACACTTAATACACTTAATACACTTAATACACTTATACACTATTCCAGTTTCTTTCTATTTCTTCCATTCCACTTACGATTGACTTTGTACTATTTCGGTATACTCACTTCTCACTTCTCACTATTCTATAGTCTACACTCTACACTACACTACACTCTACACTCTACTCTACTCTACACTACACTCTACACTATACTCCCTGCATATCATACATACTCACAAATTAGTATTCTAATGTGGTCTGAACTTTTACTTGATATCGATCTAGGTACTAATTGTAGGGGGGGGAGGGGGGGGTGGAGGGACATGACTTGATTACTTCTACCTGGTCCTGCATCCAGCCGCCCCTCGGATCTCCCTTGAGTCCGAACCCTCAAAACCTTGAGTCCGAATCTTGGGTCCTGAATTCCGTCTGGTCCAAAATTCCATGTAAAATGTACTACTCTGATTTTAATGTATTATCTGAAATCCTATTTCGTCCATTGATATTTATCTGGATGGATAGTATGCACAACTCCACAGTCTACCTCAATATCCAGAATTCCATAAAAAAATATTCAGAATCAGACTTTCTCTACTAATCCACTATAAAATACTCTTTCTGAACATAAAATTATATTCACTCAATAGTCGTATCTTTCACAATAGACACTTGATGGGGGGGAGTGGCCTGCATGCAGCGCGCCTGGGGTAATCCAATCTACTCTCATTCTCGGCGTGCACTATCTCCTCCTATTGTACGCCATGTCAGCCATCGATTCCGACCACGAGGTGGAAGCCGACCACGTGGCCAAATCTAATCATCTACTGCGTAACGTGTCGCTCGGCCGAAGAACTAAAAAACGCTGGTCTTTTCATAACAATACTAAGCCGGATTTGGTGTCTCGTCCTATCAACTTCAATCGCCGCAGACGTCTAAGTGATGTCACGGGCATTGATCGGGTTCACAAGGAAATCGACCCTTATCACATTTCGCCAGCCCAACTTTACTCCACGGAATCGGGGCGTCTTTTCCATGCGGGCAAAATCTGTATCGTATTGGCGGGTTTGCCTGGAAGAGGAAAGACTCACTTATCGGTGTCGCTCACCCGATACTTGCGGTGGTTGGGTGTGAAAACCCATAGTTTCCATTTGAGCGACTATCGCCGGGCCAATGCGCCGGATGAAGACCCCGATTATGCGTTGACTGTGGCGTCCCCCGAAAAGGCCTCGCAGTTTGTCAACAAAACTGTGGACGATTGCTTGAACGACATTTTGAATTTCTTCGAGAACGATAAGGGACAGGTGGCAATCTACGAGGCGGTCAACGCATTGCCGGAGTACCGGAGACAATTGAACGATAAGTTTACCGCCTCGGACGTGCAGTGTATCTTCATCGAGTCCATTGTGACCGACGACAAGATCTTGGCTAAAAACATCGATTCTGCAGCTCGCTCGTCTCCTGATTATGAAAACTGGGACTATGGCAAGGCCTATAAAGACTATGCTGATAAGATCCTGCAGTTGACGTCGTACTATAAGGAGATGAAGGCCGATGGGGATGATGCCCAGTTGTCGTTCATCAAGATGATCAATTTCGGTCAGCGTATTGAGTTGAACAACTCCAACTACGGCTACTTGATCAACAAGGTGGTGTTCTTCCTTATGAACCTGCGCATCAAGCTGGGCTCCGTATATTTTGCCCGCTGCTACAAGAACGACTTGGACTATTCCAAGGACCCTCCATTGGACGATGCTGGAGCACAGTACTCGAAGAATCTCAGTGGCACCATGTTGAAGATCTTGGAGTCCAAAGGCCGCAAGTTCCACCCAGCCGTGCCTGACCAGAAGCTTCTGGCTTCGGATCTCCGCAGAACTTTATCCACCGACGATAAGCACCCGCCCACCGGAGCAGATGGAATCAACGAGGACTCGTTTGTGGTGTGGACGTCGGTGAAGAGACGCACCATCGAGAGCACCAAGATCTTCCGCGAAGCAGGAGTCAAGATCAGGCACCGCATCCAGTTGTCGCAGAAAAACCCGGGCGTGGTGGCCGGCATGAGCGATGAGGAGGTTGAAGGGCAGTATCCTCGCGAATATGAACAGTACCTCAAGGACCCGTACCACCACCGGTTCTCGCGGTCGGAGCTGTACCATGATCTTGCGATCAAGATCGAGCCGTTAATTCTCGAGATGGAGCGCATGAGCGGCGATATCTTAATCATTGCCGATGAAACGGTGTTGCGTGTGTTGCATGGGTACCTCATGGCATGCTCGTGCTACGATATTCCGTGGTTGGAGTTTTCCACCAACGATATCATCGAGGTGAAGTTCAATGCGTACTCCAACACCGCCAGGCGCATCCCCATAGAGAAGTTTGACCATTGAAGGATCAAATGCCGGTCAATCTGAGATCGATCAAGATCATGCCAGATGATTCATTGACCAGAGATATTGAGATGGTCTTGATGGTCAGAAGGCATTAGCCAAGTGCGAATTGAGTATTGACAGATGCGCATTCCTACGCAGTATCGTCGCTAGCTCATCTACTACAGTTTTCTATACACAATACATTCACGTTCAGCCCACAGAACCACATTACAGAATCACATTACAGAATCACATTACAGAATCACATTGATACTGGACACTCAATCCGGTATTATACATTTACCCTTTGTCTACTTGTTTATTCTAGAATTGAATGACTAGACTAGTACCGTTTGCAACGTATAGTTCACCCTCGGAACCGGCGGAGGTGCAGATTGACCCCGGACAAGGACCGCATTCCACCAACGGGCAAACCACACAAATCTCCGAGGTCGTCATCAATGCCGGGGGTAGCGACCGCGACCGCCCCAGCCATGCCAAACCCTCCGAGTTGGGATCACTCCGCGCAACTCTCACCACCCTCCAAGATAAATTGAACGAGTTCTTGACCCTGAAAATGAAGAGGAAACTGGACGACGATAATCTTGAAAAGAGAATCTTGGATGACGGCGTCGATGAAGACAGTGATTGATTCTCCATTACATACCACTCCAAAACTCCATTCTTTCACATACATCACACATCACACTCTATACTCTACACTATATACACTAAACTGTCAAGGAGGTTCCAAGGGAGTTTCAAGAAAGCTTTAAGTCGGTTTCAATGAGGTTTCAAGGGAGTTTCAAAAGGTTTCAAGGGGGTTTCAAGGGGTTTCAAGGAAGAACTCCAGAAATGGACTAGAAGAAGGTGCCGCTCTTTCAGTTCTCTATTTCCAGTATTAACAGACAAATACAAATGACTGAGACAACCAAAGTTTCAGAATTCTTAAGTTAATGGGAGATAAGTACACGTGGATCCAATCTACCAAAGGGTTTGGGTAAAGCCCAATAAGTAGATCCATAAGATACTAGAGTCCGCTTATGTGCAGTACCCGGTAATTAACATAGGTTCATGGGTTCATGGGTTCATAGATAGTATATTAGTATATCACCAGCTTAATTAGTAGTATAGTACCAGTTTAATTAGTAGTATAGTAGTAGTGATACATAGTAGTCTAGTATAAAGGTAATGAGGCCTGAGATTTGTCTGAAGTTATTCCGAGGGGGACCGAGTCACGTGACATGTCCTTTACTTATCCTGTAGTAGTTCCCACACACACCAAATACCCCAAATACCCCAAATACAGGTTGCCAAGAATAGATTTTTCTGATAATACCCCGCTCATTCTATATACCTTTGAAATTAAGTAATTGACTTTTTTTTGGGGAGGATGAAACGACCTGAGTTAATAGGTCGGAACTGGATATAAGCCCCGGATCTCGCCATTCCGGTACCCTGCAACCCCCGGGTCTCTCCCAATCTCTACTCACTCATCCATACACTCCCCACTCGCCTTCCATTCCATTCCATAGAATCACCCTACTCCCCACCAAATAATCCCAGATATTCAACTATTAAATGATAATCGACTAGAGCGACTGCCCAACGTCAACCTAAATCGTAATTAATTTAGAGTGATTATTTATGTCATTTATCAATAGGCTTAGACTCGTTTTATACCTCTAAAGGTAGTGAACCTGTAGCTGCCGGACACTTACAGTTAATTAACGTGTGTAGTGTATTGTAGTATAGTGTAGTCAAGTACATTTAGTGTAGTGGTAGGAAATGTCTATTTTGGTGCTTTCGGCTTAGATCAGACACTATACCCTTCCACATAGATTTTCTCAAACTTATGTACATCCTAGTATGGTTGGTCATATCAAAAAATAAATTTTCGGTTGCGGCCATACCAAGTGGAAAATACTGTTTCCCGTCCGATCAACGTTAGTCAAGCCACTTAGGGCCACAGTGAGTAATGCAGTGGGAGACCATGTGTGAAATTGTGGTGCTGCAATCTTTTTATTCTTCTTTTTTAAACATCCAACTGTACTAGTTCACACTATACTACACTTTATTATTATTTATTCACACTTTTCCATTTTAATCACTCTATCCTACATTACTTTTGTAGCTCCATCTATTCCTGATGTTTGATCTATTTTTATCATCTATCATGAGTTCTCATTGGTGCTAGTTTCCCTTGCCCACGATATCGGTCATGTTCTTGAGCGTATTCTCTAAGGTGGTCTCCAAATAATGTTGCTTGGTCTTCAACAGCTTCTCTGTTTCCAAAAAAGTTTTCTTGTCGTCAGAGATCTGGCTCAAGTAGTCCGACACATCGTTTCTGACAAATGCACGACCCACACCTTTCCACACCGAGTCTCCGGGTTCCGTGAGCTTGTTCAACCTGGCAGTGCTAGAATCGATGATCTTGACATTGGTGTCTACCCGGTCCAACTGGGCATTGCACAAGGATAACTCCGCACGTGACTTGTTCAATTGATTGTCCATCTCAATCAAGAGTTTCTGGAGAGCCTGAGGATCTAGCGACATATTGACGAAGGATTAAGTGTACTGTATATTGGAGGTACTGGACTGGTACTTAATGAATGTACTGGACAGGAGTGCAGACTGGGCGGGGGGGTGTACTGTACTGGAATGTACTGGAGTGTACTGGAGTGTAATGTTGATGTGAGTGAGATTTTCGTGCGCGACTTGTACTACTCTGCTCTACATGCTTCCCGGACTCATTTGCAGAAAAGGCCAGGGACTCGCCGCCAAAGTTTGTGTTGGACTCAAGGCAGTCCGCTGGGCAACATCTGCCATTCCCGATACCCCCAAAGTGGCCGTGGGTGGAGACACCAATAATGTCCGGTCAGAGACCAACCGGTTGGAAAAGACGCTCAGCAAGTTCTGGACTCAGGTCAACAGTGAGTTAAACCAAGAAACGGGCCATTACGAGATCCGCCTTGACCAGAAACCTCTTAAGACGCCGCTTGGTCATACTCTCCAGATCCCCAAGCAAAAGAAACAATTGGCATCGCTTGTGGCTCATGAATGGGATAGTCTAGCCGACTTGAAGATCAAACCAAATCTGTTGCCGTTAACGTCGATGGTGTCACGTGCCGTGGACCTTATTAATGTACACCATGCTGAAAAGGTGGATGCCAATTTGGTGTCGAAGATTGGCGATTTGCTGGACATCAAGCATAATATGTTGCGGTACTTGGATACTGACACGTGCTTGATTTTCACTACTCTCGACGATAATGAAGGCCGCTTGCGGGCTCGCCAGGATGAATTGTATCGGCCTCTTATTCTGGAGTTCGAGTCGTTTTTCACCGCCTACGGCCGCTCCAAGAATATGTTACCCTCGGATGACTACACGGTGAAGTTGACCTCTTTGGACTGCGAAACTGATGGTCTCCAGGGCAATGGCCAGGGGATCACCACGCAGAATGTGGTGTTGCTGTGGTTGGATGACTTGCCCATGTACGACCTTATTGCTTTGGAAAAGGCCATCCTCTCCTCCAAATCCTTCTTGTGTGGTGCTACTATCTTGAGGTCCAGTGGCTCCGATCCTGCCAGACACCACTTGTACCAGATCAATAAAGCAGGACCTGAGGACTATTTCACAAAATCCGTGGAGGAGGTGGTGGAAATGGGCAACTTGGAGACCATTTTCCAGACGGCCGAGTGGGGCGAGGTGGAAGACACTCATGATGTGGATAAGGCAGACTGGTTGAGAAACCTCTCCAGCGCTGCCCTTGTGTGCAGATAATGTATATAGACTGTTTATTGAGTTGTATAACTTAATTTATAGTATTGGATTGAATTAAATGAATCTATTATTAGAAATTCTAGTCAAACAGTTCTCCACGTTTAATGTATTTTGGACCATTACTATGTTCCTGCATATATCCATCAAAACACATCCAAGTACTGTTACACTCTTACAAACGTTAAATAGAGTATATAAGATCTTGAATCATTGACCAGATGTTTGATATCTATTTCCTGTATATAGTTGCCTTTGTAGACTATACTTCTAGTTCGGTGGCCGTGTTCCGGGGGCCGGAATAGTTCGTTCCGGGGTTTATACAGTTCATTCCGGGCCTTATATCCAGTTCCGACCTATTGACTTGGGTCGTTTCATCCTGTCCCCTAAAAATTATTTTAGAGTAATTTGGACATATTTGAAGTTTTTATAGCTTCAGGATTATCATACCTTTTTGGGAAAGTGCTATATGGCGTGAGTGGAGTGCTTGGTGACTTGTTTTGCACATCACGTGACCATTCCGAGGGTCCGTCCTACTCCAATCCCAAGATCTTCTAAAACAAGAAATTCAAACTAGTCACTCATAAAAATATGCTATTTCCAAAAAACCGTAGACCCGAAAAAGTCTCTTTTTTAAAAATTTTTAAATTTTCTGGTATTCACCGTACCCGGTCCCTTCCGGCCTCAGTTCCTACTTTTCCATATATTCTCAACCACTTTACACATTGTAGTAAATGAAACAAGCACCATAAATTCCAAATTGGGCCGAAAAAGTCCAAAATCCCACCAAATTAACCAGGGCTCCAAACTCTTCCCCAAAATAACACAAGAATCAACAAAAAGCTATTCCCCCCAAAAAAGCCTTATAATTAGTAGGTTTTAAGCCTTCAAAGACCCGTACACCGTCCATGACGCGCCGCGCACCTCTGCAATGCGTGAAGCATAGGCGCTCAGTCAAGCTATCTACAGTTCCCCAGACATTCTATTCGAGCCATTTAATAGTCCGAAACCCCTACCGGCGTCGGCGCTAACCTCTGTGGTCCTCATATTATTAATGACTCAAGAAAAGGCCAAGGGCCCCGCTGAAACCTCGCCATCCACGTCTCCCTCCCAATCCTCAGATAATCAACCTTCCGGAGACACAGGAGGCCAAGGATCAAATGAGTGCCAGGAATCCAGCCCAAATAGCAACTCCAACTCAGCGTCCAACTCTCCTTCCAACGCGTCCAACTCAGCGTCCAACACCAAGAATTGCGTGGACCAAGCGCTACTAATAAAAAGTAAGAGTCCCCGCAGAGTCAAGGTTTACTTACTTCAGGGCGACGACTGGCTAGATAATGGCACGGGTTATTGCATGGGACAGGTGGACAGCAGTTCGCGCAAACCATACTTCATAGTGAGGAACGAGCTCGACTCCGAGCTGGTCATTCTACGGTCCTACCTTGAGGGAAGCATCCAGTACCAGCGACAGCAGGAGACGCTTATAGTGTGGACAGACTCGCTGGGCAAGGACTTGGCGCTTTCGTTCCAGGAAAACGAAGGGTGTGCCGATCTCTGTGATTTTATTGTACGCGTGCAGCAGGAGAACCTTAGCCCGTCGATATCGCTTTACTATGTGCTAAATGCCATCCATGACCCCAGTGGAGACGTGCCACGTGAAATCACCGAGCTTATCACCGGGCCCATCACTTACCCGCCGGAAAACCCGTCCCGAGAGTCGTTGGACGAGATCCTTGACATTGTCACCCAGGGCTGCAACTCGCTCTATACTCGCTACAAGATCCTGAAGTACATGACGGAAGACGCCTACCTCCAGAAACTCTTTCACATCTTCCACCTAAGTGAGCAGCTGCACGACTTGCCCAGTCTCCACAAGCTCAGCGAGATCTTTAAGGTTCTAGTGTCCTACAATGAGGCCCATATCTTTGAGAGCCTTGTGGCCTATGAGAGTACGGTTCTAGACTTTGTGGGCATTCTAGAATACGACCGCGATTACCCCGACTTCCGTGCGTGTCATCGCCAGCACTTGCTAGATGTGTCAAGCTTCAAGTGTGTGGTGGATATCCCCATGCCGTCCGACTCTAGTGACGACCACTTGAACATTTTCAAGAAGGATTTCTACTTGAACTATTTGAAAAATGTGGTCTTGGCCCGCGCCCTTGACGACCAGGCTATGAATTTCCTCTCGGGAATGATCCACAGCAACCAGGCGGAGATCATCAAGTTCCTCAAGGACTCGCAGGCCAACGATAACTTTCTTGACCGCCTCTTCGACGTGTACAACTCGTCCGGGTGCTCGCTTACCGTGAAACGAGATGGAATTCGCATGTTGCATCAATATGTGATTGTGGCCAAGGGCCTTTCGGTGGACCAGAAGCCGGAGTTTTTCAGCTCGCTTGCCAAAGATGAGTTCCTCAATCTTGTCAAGTTTGCGCTCAATGACTCAGACAGCTCCATCCGGAGCATAGGCACGGAGATCCTTGTCACTGTCATTGACCAGGTGGTGACGCTAGCGCAACCGTTTCAGAAGTCCAACACCCATGAAATAGATGAGGTGGAGATCCCGGCAGACCATGAGCCTCCTCAAGAGAAACTTGGACATAATGCGCAACCAGAGGTTTTCCATGCGAAGTTCATCAATAACGCGTCGTTGACTCTGGTGCTAATCGAGCTCCTCCTCAATGATAAGGATCTAGGGTTGAAGCTCCAAGCGTACGAGGCCTTGAAGACGCTTCTTTCTTCGTCGCGGTTCATGGAGGCCGGAGCATTTGAGCTTTTCCCCAATTCTGCCAATGAAAAGCATATTCCAGAGGAGGAAGACGTGGCCTTGGAATACTTCAAGTCCTTCTACAACAACCATGCTCTGAGGATGTTCCATCCTTTTGTGCAGCTTCAAAACGGGTCGCCAGCCGAGCAGGAACAAGCAGCAACACACATGAAATACGAGCCACAGTTGTTCCAGTATCTTTGCGAGATCATCGCCTTCTGTTGCCAAGAACACGGAGCCTCGATATTTGTGCCGTTCATGACGCAGCAAAACCTCATGGAGGGCATTCTGAAGGTGCTTACACTCAAGGTGAACGTATCGCTCAAGCTTGCAGTGATGAGGTGTATCCGAGGGTTGATCCAGCTCGATAACCGGCGGATCATCACACATATTCTTGAGAACAATGTTCTTGAGAACTACTTCGAGTTCTTCTCGTCAGTGGCGGAAGAGAACGCCATGGCCAACTCCGCGTGCTTGAATCTTCTTGAGGTGATCACGCTGCACTGCTTGAGCTCCAACTTCAAGCTCTTGATTCTCTACTTGCAAAAGCACTTTCTGCATTTTCTCGAAACCAAAATCAGCTATGTCTCTGCGGGCACCGACTTGCTACGGTTGGCGGACGCATATATGGATCCGCAGAAAGACGTGACTACCACGAGTGTGGACCTAGAGTCGGAAAACGGCATGGTGCACAACCTATCGTCACCCATAGCGCAAAACCTAGGCAGCACGGAGCTTGTCAACGAGAGCAAACCGGGCTCGAAGCGAAACCTCTTTGAGAATCTCGCCCTGGAGGCCTGCAAGAAGGCACATACCTAGTCTTCACTGTACCATAGACCACATGAGTTCACACCAAACCACCACACCATCATCACTGCCATTACTACCACTTACATCACCTAACACAATACCATCGCCACAGCACGTGCCCTATACTATCATTACCAATACAAACCCCATTACTTAACCCCGAATGTTCTTCGCATTCGGTTATTTATCTCCAATCTTGTTTGTTCCTGGTTCTTATCCTCATGTACCTCGAGACACTATGCCTCGGCTCAACCCCGCAAAAACAAAAAAAAAACCGAGGTGGCCTGCACGCAGCACCGGCCCGTCCTACCAACTATATATGGCGCTGCTTTCCACTGCACCATCCCTCTCTTTATTTTCATTCCAAACCTTTTTTTCTTTTCATTTCTTTCTTTGGCACTATGGGCTTGGATCAATCTTACATCGAGAACTCCGTGTGGAAACCAGACTTGTTCAAGGGCAAAGTCGTCTTTGTTACGGGTGGAGCAGGCACCATTTGCAGGGTCCAGACAGAGGCGCTTATTCTCCTTGGAGCCAATGCTGCAATTGTTGGGAGGAACAAGGAGAAAACAGACAAGGCCGCAGCGGAAATGCAGAAGTTGCGGCCGGACGCAAAAGTCGTCAGTTGTCCTAACACAGATGTCAGAGACGTGCAGTCTATAGCGAGAGCCGTGGAGAAGACCGTGGGTGAATTGGGCCGTATTGATTTCTTGATTGCCGGGGCTGCAGGCAACTTCTTATCGGACTTTAACCATTTGTCCAGCAATGCGTTTGCATCGGTTGTCAATATCGACTTGCTTGGCTCGTACAATGCAGTCAAGGCGTGTTTTGACCAGCTCCGCAAGAACAAGGGCGTGATTTTGTTTGTGTCTGCTACTTTACATTACTACGGAGTTCCTTTCCAGGTACACGTGGGAGCAGCCAAGGCAGGAGTGGATGCGTTGTCCAATGCATTGGCCGTGGAGTTGGGGCCTTTGGGGATCCGGAGCAATTGCATTGCCCCAGGCCCAATTGAAGGCACCGAAGGGTTTGAACGGTTGGTCAAGGACCCCGAACGCTACATCAAGAAGATTCCCATCCAAAGAATGGGCACCACCAGGGACATTGCCGATGCTACAGTGTTCTTGTTCTCACCCGCAGCCAGCTACGTGACGGGAACTGTACAGGTGGTGGATGGAGCCTCGTGGCAGAACGGCCAGCTGTCCACGGAGCACTTGTACCCGGTGGAACTCTCCAAGCGGAACCTGGAGAAGTTGACCAAGCTTTAGTTAACGAGACAGGTAAGCTAGAAAAGCCATCACAGCAATCAGGGCATCACCAGACCATGTCTCATAGGGCATCAGGATGCTCAACTAAGGTCCCATTATGTAATATCATGACTACCTTCTTCATGTCTATTTACCTCACATTCATACTCATGTCTAGTATTTCGTGTCTAGTATTTCGTGTCTAGTATTTATTACTGACATGCCCATCATTTCCGGTGTGTCACCTACTTACTCTGCTCACTCTGATGTCTACCACTCGAAAGTGTCACGCGCACTGCTCGCGCAAGCCTCGTATACACCTCTCTTCCTCATGTCCATTGATCCCGAAACCCGCCGCAAGCTCTTGCTCTTGCAGAAAAACGAGGGCAACAAGAAGTGCTGTGACTGTGACGCCTTCAACCCGCAATGGGCGCTGCCCAAGTTTGGCATCTTCATCTGCCTTGAGTGTGCGGGTGTTCACCGTGGCCTCGGCGTACACATCTCGTTTGTCCGCTCCATCACCATGGACCAGTTCAAGCCCGAGGAGGTTCTTAGAATGGAGAAGGGTGGCAACGATCAATGCAAGGCCTACTTCCTGGAAAACGGCTTGGACCTTCTGTTGCCTCATAAACTTAAGTATGACAACGTGGTTGCTGAGGACTATAAGGAATTGTTGACGTGCAAGGTGGAGGGCCGCCAGTTCTCGCCCAGAGACTACACACAGGCCTCGTTGCCGGTACCAGGAAGCACGGTCAGTGCTCTGGGAGGCCATGGCGAAGGAAAAGCTGCCCCTATGGTGGATAAGGCCCGGACCGAAGCGTATTTCGACCGCGTGCGTTCCCAGAACGAACAGAGACCCGATGGAGTTCCTCCCTCGCAGGGAGGCAAGTATTCTGGATTCGGAAACAATGCCGAGGCTTCCCAGGGCCAGGGGTTCTCGGGGTTCTCCGTGGACTCGTTGCAGCAGGACCCTCTAGCCACATTGAGTAAAGGCTGGAGCTTTTTCTCGTCGACCGTGGCCAAGTCCGTCAGTGATGTGCACGAGTCGGTGATTAAGCCGGGCTTCAGCCTGATACAGGAGAGCGACTTTGGCAACGAGACCAAGAGAGCCATGGCCCAGTTTGGCCAGAAGATGCAGGACACCGGCAAGTACGGCCACGAGACGTTCCAGACGTTCACCCGTGATGTGCAAAATAACGGTTTCAACGGCACCGTGGAGAACTTGCTCTCCAACATCTCGGGCAACAAGGGTGCACAAGTGGATAGTGCATTCGGGCTCGAGAGGCCCATGGAGAAGACCAAGTTACTGTCCATCAGCAGCGAGGCGTTCCAGAAGAAGGACTCCAAGGACGACGAATGGGACGATTTCTAGGGGTGGAGTTAGCCACGTGTGATTTCCAAAAGGTTCCAGTATGTATTGGTCCAATTTAAGGTTTGAGCTTACGTAGACGGAGGAAGACTCACAAAGGATTAATGAAGACGTCATAACCGAAATAGTATAGTGATACTAGAGATGATAAGAAATTAAGAAAAACTAAAAGTACTCATGTCTTGAGTAGAAGATTGCATGGTATTATAGTCCAGTCTATAGCACAGACTGGTATACTTGGCTTCTTAGTTATATTTATATTTATTCATTTGTTACAAATTTAAGGTGTGCGGTCATTGGCCTTTGAGCCTCTTCACATTCTCATACTGTGCTAATTCCTGCTGGAACAGCAAGTAGCAGTGGTGGTACGAGTCCTTAATGCCGAAAAAGCGCAAGAGATTCCACAGGAGAATCCAATCTATAAAGCCCACGTCCCTGGCTACCACTATAATAAGGTAATAAGTCACCCCGAGGAAAACCCCCACTGCAAACCCCACCGTCACCTGAGCTACCGTGTGGTAAAGCAAGTACACACGAGAAAATGCCACGCCAATACCCATGACTGCCAATAATACAGCCCCAATTGTTTTCCCTACCCTCTCCATAGGCACCTGTGTGACAAGTATACCCACATAGTAGGCCACAAACAAGCCCATGAATTGCGAGTGAGCAGATGGCATACCATAGCCCAAACCAAAAGACTTATTGCCAAAATCACGGTGGAAGTCTGGCCTGGCCTGCTTGAAAAAACGCTTCAAGATTTTATTGATGATCTCGCCGCAGAGGTGACCACCCACAATGATCACCGGCTCGATCTCACGGGTGATGAGGAACCACGATGTATAAAAGACCATAATGTAGATGGGAAGAAGACAGAACTGCACACACACATTGGAGATCACATCGCTGGGGTTATAGAGAATGTATGTGTGGTCGAAAGGAACCGCCACTAAGTCCACCGACATGTTGTGCGAGTAGTGTACACTGGGAGTAGATGGAGAGCACAGTGGGAGTGGATACTGTGGAGGAGTCGATGCGAAACCCTGGTATTGAGATGGCCAGTGAGATAGGCAGACGCAACGGTTATAAACACGAGCGGAAGAATGCCATGAAATGCAGCCCTTTTAAACAATAGTAGGGTTCAAGATTCTGGTAATTGAAAAAAATAAAATAAAATTTATTCTTCGGGGTTAAAGGCCAAGCAATCAGAGTTTAATGTGCAGTGCCAGCAGCTCTGATATTCTCTTAAAGCGTGCAGGTGATTGTTAATCCGGGAAGTGCAACCGTGCACTCAAAGCCTGAGAGAATTCAATGCATTCAAATGGAAATCTATAGAATTTAAAATTCTTCTTCTTTTGAGCCAGATCTAGATATGCATACTTTACTAGCCGCTTGCCAATGCATTTTGCAACAATGTGAGTCCATTTCGGGTTATTCTTTTGGGTTATTCTTCTCGCTTATTTATTCTGGGCACTTTACGCATTTTACACAATTACTCTGGGCACCTACCTCTCTAACCAACTTTCTGAACATACTGGGGTATGGACTCTACTGTATTTGTTGAGAGGGGGGGGATTTGTTGTGGGGGGATTTGTTGTATTTTTTTTTTTATATCCAATTTCTTATTTTGTTATTCCTGTGTATTGCATTTGGTTTTTCCAGTCGGTTATTCCTGTGTTTTTCTGGTTTAGTCGGCGATTTATGGTTTACTGGTTCGGATTCGGTGATAGTGTACTGTGATTCTTTGCAGTGCGGATCTTATTGTTATGGTGCTGCGGCTAATTGTATTGCGAATTCCATTGCAGAGAATGAGAATATCTAATTTTGTTTACTGCGGATAAGAATTCACCTGCTGCGTATAAGGGTCCATTGGGTGCGGAAGCGAAGGAATTGTACAGTGACAAGTAATGCGATGTTAAGGGCAGTGCGTTCTTGGCTCCTCGTACTTACATTGTAGTCTAATTGTTACATGTAGATGCTTGTAGATGTTACATGTAGATGCTTGTAGATGTTACATGTAGATGTTACTTGAAGATGTTACTTGTAGACGTAGATTCTGTGACTTCTGTAGCTTCTGTAGCTTGTTCTTAGCTCCGTGGCTCGCTTCCACTTCCCCTACGCGAATTGTCAACCTACAATGATGAATGCTGTGTATAACATTAAGAGTCGTGAGAGAAGAGATGCAGGATTACATAGAGAGAAAGACAAGATAGAGATAGTAGAGATGAGAGAGATGAGAGAGATGAGAGAGATGAGAGAGATGAGAGAGATGAGATATATGAGAGATGAGATGTATAGAGATGAGATAGATGAGATAGTGATGACTTGTAGCCACAGAGTAGCGAATTAGGAGTGCAGGATCATCACACCGGCGATCGGCCGATCTGGTGCTTTTGACGGTCCCGGGCCCATCTGGCCGCATCCTTGGTTTGCTGCGAGAAGCTGAAGTTGCTGCGGGTTCTCTTGATGAACGACGTCACCCACTCCTGGCCGTAGTAGTCTTTCAACTGGCCTTCGGGGTACGACGCCGCAATATCTCCCAAGAGACCCACCGCCGATCTCGCCGTCGACTCGTTGCTCGACATCTCCCCGTTCAACGACACGTGCTCGAGGAACTGGAAGATGGGCGTGATGAAGTTGAGGAGTTGCTGTGGGTTGTTGCTCAAGCTGCTGACAATACCAATGTAGCAGTCTAACACTGCGTTCTTGACCGACGTGGCGTATTCCGTGGCATCGTACGTGGTGTCCTCGGGAACGATCACTGCAAATTGCGAGCAGATGCCCATGACCACCGCCATGTATGGCTCGAACTGCTGGCCAATGACCCCGGCTATATCTCCAAAACATGACAAAATGGCTGGCTTCAACTCTCTCTTGGACTCGCTATTGCTCAACGTGGCCCCAAGGATATCCATGAGACCATTGAGGTATGGGCCAATGGCCAAGCCCAAGGATTGAGCCAAATCTGCCACAAGCCCCACTGCGGTGACACACGTGGGCGATTGGACATTCGACAATGCCTTGGTCAAGTATGGCACGAACGCATCCATGTACTTCAAGAAGTCAGGACCAATGGCACTGGCCACGGCTGAGATGGCAATAAAGATATCCTCCTCGATCAACGCGTTGGGCTCTTGTGCATCCAAAAGCTTAATGAACATGGTCATCAAGTTGTCGGCAGCACCGTGGAGGTCCTCGCTGGATCTTCTTATGATTGTTGTCAACAAAGACAAGATGTTGATCTGCAATTCCTCCAAAGCAGCCTTGCCATCCAAAGTGTGTGCCTGCAGCTGCAAGCCAATGGTCATTTCTAGTCTGTTGGAAATCTCGCCAGCAATGGTCTGCAAGATTGGCATGGTATCGGCCGCACTATTGGCCACAAAGGCCGACAAACACTCGTATGCCGAGGCCCTGGAGTTGAACTCGTTGTCCTGCTTGTCTGAAAGACGCATCAAAGCCGGCACAAAAGTCTCGTAGTACTTGGACATCACACTGGTCTCCTGTTGGCTTGCATCGAAGCAGAGCTGTTCAAAGAGATTCATCAAAGTCCAACAACAGTTGACCGAAACTTTGGGGTGGTCATTTAAGCCCTGGTGCAAAGCCTCCAACAAGGGCTCCAAATCCGTGTTCAAGTCCACGGCATTGATGGCCACCTCTGCAATTTTGCCCAAACACCACGAAACGGTTTCCTTGACTTGAATGGTGGAGTCACTGATCAACGCCAAAATTGGCTTTAATGCTTCCTGGATGGCTGGCTTCAACTGGTCCACATCTGGACCTTCCAAGATGGATCCAAAAGCCATCACTGCAGCCTCACGGTTTCTCCATTCGGGCACACTAATGTTGGCAGCAAAGAAGGTCAACGTTGGTTCCACAACGTACATTCCGGTGGTCAGAGCAAAGAGCTGGAGACACGAGCCTGCAGCCATGGCTACAGACCAATCGTCATCCTCAGGATCTTCATTCTGCTTCGTTAACAAGTTCAAAAGCACAGGCAACACATCACGCGAGGCAAGGAGCGCAAAGTTGTAGGAGGTAATTTCCGGGCTCGGTTGCTCGCCACGCTCAGCATATTCGTGGATCTGGAAAGCGATTTCAAACTCCTCCTCACAAATGGTGGACCAGAACTCAATGGCCATACAAGCCACACGCTCGTCGGAGCTTTGCATACCACTGATCGACAACACGTACAAAGCCTTCTCCATGTACAACGACATAAATTGGTAGTACAACTGGGCAATACGGGCAAGACAGCCGAAAGCAGCGGCCTGCAACTCGGCATTGTCGGCTTGAGTGGCTTCACACACCACCTGCATGATGAAGTTCCTCTCGCCCTCCTTCTGGAAGTTAAGCTTGATGAACAGCAACGAGTAGATCAAGGCATTCAACGCCGTCAAGCGCACCTGCACGGAAGGTTCTGTGGATTGGACGCCTTGTACAATGGCAATAAGGATTCCATTGGATTGCGCAATAATCTGGGGGTCAGAGGCGTCAGCACTCTCGCAAATGTAACCAATGGCCAATAAGCACGAGCGCTTGACGTTGACGGACTTTTCGGACTTGGTATTCTCGGTGATAATAGGAATCAACTCTGGCCACTCGTTGCGGGGCAACTCAATGAGCGCTATGGCAGACACCAACTGCGAAATGGACGTGGTCATGTTCTTATCGTCACCCAACAAGATCTTAACGGCGACCTCCTTGATATAGGCCTTTGTTTCCGCAGACAACGAAACCCATTTCACTTGCTGCTCAGCCTTTTTCCGGAGGTCCTTGGAGGTCAATTGATTCTTCAACCCTAAAGTGGCCAAGATCTGATTCTGGGCCTTCTCGTTGCTATAGGCCACGTCCGCCAAGTACTTCATGTACTCCTCGTACGAGTTCTCCGCAAGCTGCTGCAACTGCTGCTCGGCTGTGTTTCTAGTCTGGGCGTCTTGGCCCATCATGGCGGTTTCCAAGAGATTGGCGATATCCATGCTTGCTAGATGTTGGGACAATGGGTATAGGGGAAATATATAGGAGGGAAGGGGATTCTAGGGGGGCTCAGAAAGTGGGAGTAGCAAAGCGCAGAACGTCAAGGGCCCAAGTGGCGAGAAAAGGTCGGGGGTGACTGTGCTGTTTCTGAGTGCTCAGGACGCCGGTAAAATTAAATACGTGTGGTGCAATGTGAAGGAAAAACTTTCTGGGTCGTGCCGTGCACAACGCCTATCATGGTGACTTGCGCTCGGCTATGGGCCATGTGATCCGGGGGTGCGTTGTGAGCCATCGTGTGCGTGGCGTGGGCTGAACTGGTGGCTTCTACGGTGGTCGAATTGTGGGTTTAAACTTGATATTACTTTTACTTTGGGGGCCTATTTGGTATTTGCTCTCCTGGCTTTACGCTTCCGCACACTGCCAGTAGCTTTGGTGTGCAGGACACCTTCTAAGTACTGTGATCATATACTGCTATGCTGTAAGCCAGGTAACCCTAACAACTTCAGTAAGTCCAGAGTCCAGATACCAGAGTCCATGAAATAATACTGTGAAGTAAGCTTTTTATATGAGCCCTTGAAGTTAAAGTACTTCAATGGTGTTCATAGTACTCACGGGTCCTCTTCATAGTACTTCAATTAGTTCATATTAATTCGCGAGTCTTCTGAGTCTCCTGAGTTTCTCCGAATCATCCGAGTCTTCCGAATTTTTTTGAATCATCTGATCATCTGAGTCTCTGAGGTTCCATCAGTCAGACGTCTGGTTTCCGGTCACCGTTCCTTATTCTTCAATGGATCGTACTGTAAAATTATCCATTTTAGCCTCTCTCAACCACAGAGTGCAAATCTGTGAGTGTTTCATCCTTGGGTATCGTGGAGTAGTTTCCCGAGGCTTCCTGGGTGGCCTCCAGATCAGCAATGGAGTGCTGGGATGAGTGTGCAACGGAGTGTTGCGATGAGTGAGCGACGGAGTGTTGCGATGAGTGAGCGACGGAGTGTTGCGATGAATGGACGGATGCTCCGTCTTCGTCAACCTTGGCATTGGCCTTTTTGTAAGCTTCTAATTTCTGAAGCATGAGTCTTTCCTTGGCCTTCAACTGTGCAGCCTTTTGCTCCAACATCGCTGCCCGGTTGGACAATTCCTTGGCACTAGCGATCTCCATCTCCTCTAGCTTTTGTTGTCTCTCCAAGATGCGCTCGTGTCTGATCACATAGGGCACGGTCTCGGAGATCTGCCGCAACTGGTGTCTTTGCGGAGCAATCGACAATCTCTTGAAAGAGGTGTCGTTGGCATCCGCACGGTTGGTGGATGCATTGGAAATCGTTGACTTATACGACTTCAAGGAGAAGTTTTCCATGGCTGTCGATTCCATTAAGGTCTCGTTTTCGTCGAGGAGCATGGACTTGTGTTTCTTGGAGTCCGACGACATCTGCGAAGAAGTGTCGTTGCTATCGTGGGCATCGAGCTTCAAGGAGGTTTCGTTGGCGTCAGTCAACTGGGCCAAGTTTGACATGGAAGGAACAGTGACCAGCATGTTGTTGCTCTCATCAACCTTGGACCGCACAATAGAGGCGTCGTCCACATCCTCCGCTCCAGTGACGGTGCTCAAACGCTCTGTTCTGTAGGTCTCGTATAAGAAGTCGTGGGTCAAGTCCTTGAGGTCTTGCAAATGGGAGCCCAAGATGACCGACTTCAACACTGAGAAGTCGCTGTAGTCGGGATTGTTGACGTCCACCAAGCCCCAGGGGTACTGTCTTGCTTTTATGGTTTTTGTTTCGCCCGTGAGCGTGTCTCTGATCTCAAAGTCTTGTTCGGAAGCAATCACGGCAAACGGCTGCAACTTGGCCAAGAACTTGCACTCTTCGATCAAGTCCGAGTCTTCTTCCTGGTCATAATCGTCCATGAAGTTGTCGAATTGGAACACTGGCACATTGAAGCGCTCGATATCGATTTTGATTTGTTGTTTGAAGTACAGCAACTCAGCCTCAGTGAAGGTATCAGCTCTGCCCACCACTGGAATGATGTTGACGAACCGGGCCAACCTCTTCATACAAACAATATCAAGCTCACGTAAACCGTGACCTGTGGGAGTGATGAAGTAGAGCAACACGTGCACTCGGGTATCAACAAAGCGGGGGTTTCTCCGGATGCGAGTCTCCTCTGCCAAAACAAGGTCGAACTGCTGCTTCAAGTAGTTCTCGATCTCGGCGAAACACATGTTATTATCCAAATTGTCGCCAAAACCAGGAGTATCGATAATATTTAAGTTCAACCGTACGTGGTCGTCGTCCACCAACTCAACATTGGTCTCGGTCAAAGCAATGCCCGGCTCCTCATGGGCCGTCAGAGGCTCAAACTCGTTGCGTGCTAGTATGGAAGTATTTGGCAAAGAAATTGCATGGGCCAGTGTAAATGAAAGTGTCTTTGTGTCCAATGGACTGGCACCTTCATAGGTATGGGTCATGATTTTCCGGTTCAACATGCAATTAACAAAGGTGGTCTTGCCAGTGCCCAGCTCGCCGGCCACCATGAAGGTGAACTTGATGGCCTTTTTGGCGTCCTTTCTGTAATTAATCATGGGGGAAGCACCAGAAAAAGAGGGCAGGTTAAAGCTGTAATCCATGGTGAAAGGTGTAGATCGTAGTGGAGGAAGGCTTTGTTTGACGTGCCTTTTTTCCTACACTCAGAGCGTCAATGTGCATGCGTGCACGCCAGTGCGAATCTCTACGCGAGCACCTATGGCGACGAGCTACGGCCACCTTCGAGCAAGAATCCGCGAATTTCTACTCCAATAGTCTGAGAAGACCATTCCACTGGCCCCAGTCACGTGATTCCCGTTTCACCTCTGAATGTCAAAAGACAAACAGACAGACAAATTGTAGATACTTAGATAAGTAGACATAAGTCATATAATGAGACATCAGTCATATCAGGAGACATAAGTCATATCAGGAGACATCAGTCATATTAGGAGGCATCAGTAGACATGGATATAGGGACTAGACATAGGTACATCTCAGTAGATATAAATCTTAGTCTGCATAGACTAGGTGGATTTAAATCACTATGATTCATGTCATGTTAATTTTTTACTATACCAAATCTGCTACCTCTAGTTATAGTGATTTAGTACAGTAGTGAGTATTCAGTGGTGGTATTCAGTGGTGGTATTCAGTGGTGGTATTCAGTGGTGGTATTCAGTGGTAGTATTCAGGGAGTAGTGGATAGTACATAGTAAATACCACTCTTAAATAGAGTATAAATGTCCCGAGGTTATGGAAAAGGTCACTAATGATTATTTGTTAATGGGGACACCAATGAATTTGATTTCTTACCAACTCGAGAAGATATCCATTTACTGGATTTAATACACCGATAATACCCTCTGGAGTCAGAGTAAACGTAGACACACTAACTTATGGCTAGATCCAAGAATGGCACTTGTTCATACCATAGAACTTCGTTAATTAAAACAAAGTCCATTCTTGGAACTATTATCGGATCCAGGAGAATGTTCATACCAAATGAGTAGCCAAGAGTATGGGATTAAGAATGTCTTTAGTCACAATCTCTTGACTAACATGATGCAATCCCTAGATTGAAATGGTAAACGGTCCAGTTGATCAAATCAAAATCAAAATCAAGATGAAAATGAAAAGACTTATCAACTGTACCTCAGCTCTGATATAATTGGTCCTGGTTTACCTGTGGATTTGACGAGTGCTTCTGCGTTCTGGCGAAGGTGATAGGGGGTGGGGGGATCGACTATCCACTGATTCTAGGCTCCACCAGCCTGTGTTCCATTCTTATCCATGAGTGGGTCTTTTTTAAGATAACATACTCATAGTAGTGAGGTGAACACGTGAGGTGAACAGTTGAGGTGAACAGTTGAGGTGAATAGTTGAGGTGAACAGAAGTGTATTGGGTTCGACCCAAATCCGTTCCAACGGCACGCATTGCTTTGACCCAAGGTCTCCTGAGATCCAGCCGCACTGGACTTTTCAGTTCGCGACTGCACAGTCCAATCTCAGAAAATTGAGAAGTGAGAGTGAGTGGGAATGAGGATTGAGAATGAGTGAAAATGTGGATTGAGGGTGAGAGTGAGCATCACCAGAAATTGAGTAGTAGCCACGCGCACGTCTCATTTAGTGGGGTATGAGAAGTGAGATTTCGCAGCTATTACGTTAGGAGCCCGCGCCCGTGCGCTCTACATGAACCAAACCCCATATATTACTACTACAACTATTACTACTACTACTACTACTACAACAACAACTACTACTACTACAACAACAACTACTACTACTACAATTTCTCCAAGATGTTCAGAACCATTTCTGCAGATGCAGCAGTCAGACTCGACCAAGAGCTCATGTCCACCTGCGGCTTCTCCATCGATCAATTGATGGAGCTAGCTGGACTTGCTGTGGCCAAAGCAATCTATAACCAGTACCCCCCAACTCATGGAATTCCAGCGCCACAAAAGGGGAAAGTGCTTGTTCTTGTGGGTCCGGGGAATAATGGAGGTGACGGGTTGGTCTGTGCACGCCATTTGAAGCTCTGGAAGTACCATGAGCCCGTGGTGTACTACCCCAAACGACCAGCCAAGGAGCTTTTCAAGGGGCTCTGCAAACAACTCGACGATTTGGGCGTCACCCAAATTGATACTCTACAACAAGTCAAGGAGCTTTTAAGTGACCAAAGCGACAAAAAGGTCCGCGTGGTGGTGGATGCGGTGTTTGGCTTCTCCTTTAAACTTCCTATAAGAGAGCCCTTCGCCGAGCTTCTCCAGTATTTGGCTGCAAATTCCCGCCAAATTGCTCCCATAGTGTCGGTAGACGTTCCATCGGGATGGGACGTGGAAAAGGGCCCGGTGGATCTAGACATACAACTGTCGATGCTAGTTAGTCTTTCTGCACCCAAGCCGTGTGCACGCTTGTTTCCTCTGCACAAGCCACACTACCTTGGGGGAAGGTTTATTAGTGATGTGGTGGCAGAAAAGTATGGCATTCTGGACTTAATGACCAAGTACAAGACCGATGATATCATCGTCAAATTGAACGGAGAATAGTCAGTCAGCGACCTCTAACTAACAGCTCTAAATAGCTAGAAGTGGAGACGATAAAGTGGAGATGACTGTTCGTGTCATAGGTAGTGAAACAACTATGGCAGATATCTCTATAGTTCTCTGATTAGTTCTGACGGATCTTTATCAGAGGTAAGCTACGAGCCCTGACTGATACTGAGAAGTATTTCGTCCACCTGTTCTTCTACCAAAATCACGTCCTATTTATCTTACTATTTTGATCATTTTAATAATTTGGATCTTGCTTCTACTCGGTTTTGGAAATATTTACCTGTTGAGTAACTATTTGATGCTATTGGTTACTTACTGAAGATGCGGCTGAGCCTATGCTTGGTCCCCGAAGAGATTCTTTGGCGGATCCCGGGCTTGGGCTCTGGGACTGAAGGAAGACTCTTGTGTTTATTCTCGACACTGGATGCGGGCAACAGCATTCTGTTCTGGGAACGGACCTGGTGACTCTTTGGAATCATGAACCTGGAGTTCTCATAGTCCGCACAAATATCGAGACAAACTTCTTTTGGGGCTTTTCTGGTGGGAGGCTTGGTATAAGAAGACTTTGGAATTTCACTGACCACTCTCCTCCTGGTTTTGGGTGGTACTCTGGGGCCTTTACTGGAGCCCGAGAAAAGACTGTCTGCGTCCTCAAAGTACAGCTTGTTGAAGTAGTACTCATAGAAGGAACTGTTGTCCAACTCCTGAGATAAGTCGATTTGCAGGATATTGGAAGGCGCCGTACCCACGGAATTGGCAGAAAAGCTTCTTCTATGGTAAGGCAGGTCGAAGGTGGAGTTGCGCTTACCTGCAGTCAGCTTTGTAGAGTTGACAGAGAACGTGATGGACGATGCATCAGAGTACTCCGAGAAGCTCTCGTGCTTGGACTGCAATCTCTCATGTTTTGGCTGGTTCAATGCAAGCTTCGTTAGTGGCATGGCCGAATAGGTCTTGTCGGAGGGAGGAAGGGCCAGAGAGGCGTTGGGTGCAGGACGTGCATGGGGAAGAGGATCCAGTTGGAGAGTTGGCAGACTTGCGTGATGCATTACCATTGGAAGTGTGGGGAGGTTTCTCTGTTTTGCGAGAGGCTGGCAGCTCATGATCCTCTTGTCCAAAGAGGAAACATTTTCCTCGGATCCAGAGGCTCCAGTGCCATACACAGGAACACTAACGATTCTGGAAAAACGGCGGATCTTATTTTTCTCTCTGTTATACACGGGAATCTGGGGAATGTCCTGAGCAGTAAGAGTTCTTGGAGTATAAGAAGTCACTGCCGAAGCAAGGTCTAGGGCATTTATGCAGGCTCGACTGGTGGGAGGACAGAGATCTTGAGTAGAAGACTTTTTTGCTCGCGTCTTAGGGTTTCTAATCATGATGAGATATGCTGGTGACTAATGCTAATGGTCAGATGATTTTGAGATGGCCAGATGAAAAAACAGATGGCTTAATGTGGAGTTGAAGTGGTTGGTTAGGTTAGTGAGGTGGTTGATTGCGGTGGTTAAATGTTGTTGTTGTTGTTCTTTGGGTTAAGGTTGAGGCGAAGTTTCAGGATGTTTTAGAAGAGAATGTCTAGAAACGAAGCCTGGGGATCTGCATGGTTTTAACTTATTTGCATGACCAGATGGGTGGCTTGCTAAGGGCCAGAGGCGTGCGCGCGTCGCCTATATTTGGATGCGAAACAGTAGAACAATGGCAAGGCTTGGAAGAATGAGTATAGATGGAAGTGCATGTCACAGAGGGGAATGGCCGCTAGAAAGGAGGCGATGCAAGGGGCAATTCACATGATTTGCATAAGTTATGGAATGTGATTCATGGGAAGATTTAGGGCGTGTCTTAGATGGACATCTAGGATGATCCTTGCAATGATGCGTGCTGATAAGAAGACCCTTGAGAGCTGGTCGCAGCTCTGGAAATGGACCCCAGCTTCGTGCGCTCCTGCAGATAAGACAGGAGTGTGCGCTTATATGCACGTCCAGATCTCGCTAGCCAGCACCAGATCTGACACCAAACGCGAAACCGTTACTTCACGCTCATTGATTCCAAGACACCCAGCTGGACACTTTAAATTTCAGACACCAAGATGGACACTTTGACCTCAAGGTCGTGACTTGACAAATAAATTGGTGAAAGCTTATTGGGTGAAGAAATTGGTGAGTCCCGTGTAGTGACGACCCACTGACGACCCAGTGACGATGAAGTCTATGGAAGTAAAGCTTGTTCACGGAACACGGTTCGAGCAAATTTATCAAAGAAAATGAATGAAAATTCATTCGGGGATTACCATTCATTGTGGCTGCAGATGCAACCAAAAAAAAAAAAAAAAAAAAAAAAAAAAAAAAAAAAAA